>JAVLUZ010000605.1:27500-431679 GCA_036768485.1 Mermis nigrescens | reverse complement strand
GTGTACCTACATTTAGTCTGTTTCAAGTCAACTCACGCGTTTCCTACTGTTTTTAACCAACAATTCTTGCAATTGTTTTGGATGCATCGATGTTTGCTATTTCATTCAATTGGCTTAGAAAGACTGTTACTCGATATCATTTCCCATAGCTGCTGCATAGCTAACGTGCTGCTTTTTCAATCATTTTGATGGTTAAATATTTATTCTAATGTGTTGACCGCAGAATATACTTCGATTTTTTTGCGTTGCTTAGAGAAAGTGTGATTTTTAGCAGATTTTGCGACTTTAGGTAGATTATTCCTAGTCCCCTCCTTTTACATCCTTAATAATCCACAATTCCAAGTATATTCATCTTTTTTGTTCCATCGGAGCATTTTTCTTTGCTAGTATATATATATATATACATATAGCAGTGAGCGTATATTTACGAGTGCCTAAACTGCTCATTTCCCCCTGGTTGATTTTACAGGAAGTGTTTATTTTTTATTTACTTTTCAACTGCATCTGACCTTAGGTGGGCGCGGCACCAAAGTTCTGGGGGGCGGGGTGCAAGATTTTTTTGAAGGTCAAAAAATGGCATCAAAAATGGTCATGGCGAAGAAACACACTTTTCAACGTTTCTCATCGAGCACTATCCATTGACATCAAAAAATTGCGAAAAAAGAAACAATAAAAAATTTTCAAAAATTGAATTTTGTGGGGGGGGGTATTTTGGTTTCTGGGGATGCATACCCCCACTCCCAGGTATGCATCTGACTACTGTGAAACGGGCGCGTCATTCATTACAAGTTTGGGTTTATTAGTCCTTTCCTTATGTACTTAGTTTGCATAAATTACTCGGCAGTTTTTATTGTCATCTGAAACGTGATGAAGCGTCAGATGTATGGGTCCCTGTCAAACAAAATCATCGGTGCTTAGCGTGGCTGGCTTCGGCCTGCTCGCTCACAATGAAGACTAAAGGTCTGAAGCTTTAGGCACACATGAGCGTCGGTAGATTTGCAGACACCAAAAGAAAAACTACGCTTTTTCATTTTTATGCTAATTGCTCGAGTTTGAGTAGGAACGTCGAAATATGCATTTTTGGACCAGCCCACGAGGGCCCCATCGGCCCGAAATACATAATTCGCAAAATTAAGCATTTTTGAGCGATTTTCGGATTAAAACGGCTAATTTTTCCGCCCAAGTCAGGGTTCGCCCCCCCTAGGAAAATCCTGGATCCGCCACTGATGAAGGCCTCTCGGGAGGCAGATATCCTTGTTACAAATTAAGTAGATATGGGTCACGTTTAGCATGAAGTTTACCAACGCTAGTAGGTAGAATTATGCTCCCTAATTTTGTTACGAGTTTTCGCAGACAGCCTTATGAATCGATTCAAAATGCGTGCACCATCTGTAGTTACATACATAAGTACCTACATATCTTATGTAGGTACCTACCTACCTAATCTATCAGTAAAACATGCTAGACTATGAATTTGGTCTATGTCTCGATTGAGTAGCTGCGTAAACACTTTTAAGAAATGCAGTATGTAACAATGGTTAGACAAGGCATCAAAAGCCAGTAATGCACAGACTGGGCTAGGCTACGTACATAGCCTCTTCCATTTCGAACGGTTCATTTTCCGCTGAAGTCATTACTGTAACAGATTTTCACCGCGCTAATGGCATCTTCAATTATGCTCTCATAAGAGCAGGTTGCTATAAACTCCTATTTTTGATGTTTAATGTGCTTTGCTTAGCATGTGGCGCATCTAACAGACTGCTGCAACAACTTAACCCGTAAAATATCCTGCTACACTGATAAGCCGTAGAGCAAAAAATGGGGCGTTTGGAGCGGAACAGACTGTAGGTGAAACTACAACAATATTGCCAAGCATACTTCGGTACTGTACTTGGACAGCGGCCAAATTCTGGGGTCCTGATGGTACAACACAACCGCGAAGACAGACAGAAATAATTCTGAGGTTTTTCATATTTCGTTCCGCGAAGGGGGCTTCGGATTCTGGGCGTCATCATCCCCTCCGCAAACCTATTATGGTGGTACACGTATCCGTACTTCTTATTACCTATACCTGTCTTGATATTTATTAGTCTTCATAATTCATAATAATACTGCTGCAATAACACGAAAGCAACAAAAGCATGCACGATATAGATTTCTCAAAATAAAAAACAGACAAAAAGCGTTAAACCGAATCACTGTTCGTCAGCAGGAGAAAACGTTACTCAACTGAAGACTAATAGATCGGTCGTCGCGACCATAAATGCACAGCATGGTCGATCTGGGGGAAGGCTCAGATAATTGAGCTTCTTTAGGCCAAAATGACCTCAAAAATCGGTATGAATGCTAAAATACATAGCGTTAAAACTACGTTATTCGACAGTTTCTGATCAAAATTTATTTTTTTCAAATCCTGGGGATCTAGTAGATCCCAACGTGCATATCTAATGGAGACCATCAAATAACGCAGAGGAAATAGAACCAATTATTCCAACAGATCAAAATTACACACGATGTATTCGTGCCCTGGCTTAATCAAGTGACTGAGGAAACTGATGTGCAAACTTTTATAATCAGTATTAGATCGCTTTAGTAGGTACAGAATCTAAGAATGAGTGTGTATGTACATATGTACAATGTACATAATGTACCTACCTACCTACCGGAAAAATAGAATTGAACATTCGTTTCGTTGACGGTCAGCCAGAGTAGTTGTCCGAATTAGAGTGCAAAGGATGAATCGCGACGGCTATTGTCAACAAGATAGAATCGCTTGAAAATGTCATAAATGACTATATGGACATAAGAAAGATCATTGTTTCAATCGAAGAGATATATTTATAGAATATGCAAGCTTTTAAGTCGGCCAAGTATTTTAAACTTTCTGTAGCCCAAAAATCGCTTCCTCCTCGAGTCTTCGGGCTTAAAAAGAATGATAATCGCAGTTCTTTAAAAATTGTCCTTACACAACACAACACATCAATTCGAGAATAATTTCTAAAAGCACTTTGTGTGTACAACATAAGATAAATGCACAACATACACGCCACGTACGTACATAGGTACATAAAAATCGAATAAGAATAAGATCAAAACACAAACGCGATATTCTCGAAGAAAGCCTTATGACTTAAATATGCACTGAGTTCAAAATAGGTAAGGGAATAGATGGTAAATAGTGCTTTTAGTGATAGGAAATAAAAAACATTATTTCAGATAGCAGCATAAATGCTAGTCATTTACGAAGCAAAAACGCAAGTTAACAAACTACGAAAAAGAGGCCTCCCAAAATTTTTCTCTAAGGTCAATAAAAAAGCTTACCTATGAAAAATCGTTCGCAGTTAGAACCATTTCAAGCATTTTCAGTCGCTTATTACTGCGATATTAGTGGTTTGGTTTGGGGAGGTACGCATACGAATTGTCTTTTCCTAATAAGTTTCGGGAACAAAAGTAAAAAATGACATCGAAATTTTGCAGCGCATCATGCCGGATCAATAATTTTCTTTTCTACTCTACAACAATGCGCCTAAAATGGAGTCAAAATTGTAAAAACAAGTCAAAGTCTGACGGGTAACGATAAGTAATTAATGCAAACGCTAGAACAAGTTAGTGGATGGACAACGTTAGATGATGCGTTACTGCGCTTAAGATGCTCAGATATAAAAAACGGACCCTGCATTTATTTGGTGGTCATGCGTGAACTTTACAGAATTCGCTCCTGCCAAGATTTCGGAAAATGTATACATTGTTTGGGAGAAGCATCTAGAGCGCAAAACGACCAAAAATGATTGACAGTATGCATACATGTAACGGCTCGAAATTTTGGTAGGGGGTCCCCGCCCCGGCCATTTTAAGGTGGCGGGCGTGTAGATGACTTCCAATTTTTAACCAAAAACGGCCAAAAAACACCTAAACGCGGCCAAAAAATCCACTTTTTTCCACAAAAAAAATCGAGGGAGGGCGTCAGAAATTTTCCGGTTCCGGGAGATGGGAGGATCTTTTATATAGCATCCGAGCGATTTAGACCAATTTGGTGACTTTCGAACATGCGCGAAATCTCTTACGATAATTATTGAATTGAACGAACCAATATTAGCTATGTATATGTACATACATGATACGTCCGTAACAAAACTGAACAATAAAGCACTTTTAAGTATGCCAGGCCGAATCGATTATTAAGATCGCGAAAACTTGCTGCATTTCGATCCGCTCCACGTTTCCTCTACAAAAAAGAGCGCCAAATCAAAGAATCTAAATAAAATGCGCATATTGAGCGTATAAACCGAACAGAACTAAATTAGAATGAAGGAAGACAAGACGAATCAATTCGTAGGAATTTTCGTATCAAAATCTGACAAATTTCGAAAGCATCCATTGTAGTAATCAATCCTTCTTTTCGTATCCTCTATTGGAACAATGAGCGCATACGCGCAGGGACAAAATTCTGTAGGTAAATAGGTAAAAAAACTTTTAAAAAGTTGAATAGGCAAAAATGTTATTTTCCGGCATTTTTCATCTGATTTTATCAAAAATTTGCAAAAAATGGAGAGAAAATTTAAGAATGAGCTTCCTGCGGGGTCTTTTTAATTTGGCAAAGATTTGCCCCAGGACCAACTGAAGCATTTTACGTCAAGAAAACAGTGGCGTAACTGGCCTTCTGAATTTGGGGGGACCAAAATTTTTGAAGTCAAATATCTCAACAACTACTCGTAGACAAACAAAAATAATGACGTTTTTGAGCTTCTCACAGCGAGATCTACGTACTGAATTTTTTTAAAAAATCTAACTTTATTCGAATCATTTAAAAAAATATGCTGTATGTATAAAATATTGGGCATATATAGTTCAAAAGTGTGCTAAAATCTAATCAAACGATTTGTCAGATGCGCTTTGAGGATTTTCCATTCTTTCCATTGTAGGACCCTTTTAAAAAATGCTCGTATTTCCAAAACTTTGAGGAATCAGTCCCCCTACAACTTCCCCTACCCGCAGCTACGCCACTGCAAGAAAAGCATCGACATCCAAGTTCGAGCAACTACGCTTTTAATGAGGTAATTCTGATTAAAAACGGCTGCGATAGTCAATAATTGCACAATACGAACGCGTTTTGTCAAACGAAAAGCAAGTAAAACCAGTTACATTTTCCACCATACTATACGTTTGTCGTCAGTTGCTGTTGCCGATTAATAGTCACAAGACGCCCATTAGCTGGAGCTGACGAAGTAGGCGCTACGCCAATACGAGATCCACCCGAAGGCACTGCGCCATGCAAATGCTGGTACGACGGGGCTAGCGCCTTTTTTAACGCGCATACTGTACGATGCACTGCCATATTTTTTCGTTCTACGACATCAGATATCGAGCATAAGTTTGCCTGTAAAATTTAATGCACCGTTGCAAATAGCCTAAATTAAATTGAAAACTTTCATTTTGAAAATGTTAAATTCGTTACTTGAAGTGTTATTATTTGGGTTCCAAAAGATTTCAAGGATTGCTCCATACATGTAACGGCTCAAAACTTTGGTTGGGGGTCCCCGACCATTTTTAGGTGGGGGGGTTTAATGACCTCTAACTTTTGGCAAAAAATCACCTAAAAGCGGCCAAAAATTCAATTTTTTCCAAAAAACGGAGAGTCAAAATTTTTCTGGATTTGAGGGAGGACGGGGGGACAACCTACTTTGGGTGAGGGATCCCTCATCCGCTTGCTACATGTATGGACTCTTTCTTAAAAAACTTAATCTTTTCTGCTGCACATTAGTACGATAAAGGCGTAATTAAAAACTTAAGCCTGCAAACTTTAAACAATCTTTATACTATTATAATTAACATATGTGTATGATTCTAACTGATGCGCTACTAATTTTAGTCACACATCGTTTGGTTTTTCTGTTGTGGTCTTGCATGGGCAAACTGTCGTTATAATTGGATGGAAACGACACTAGAGTTCACATTGATTGGGGCAATAGCTATTTTATGAGCCTTGACATGGAAGTTATTGAATCTGGCGGTTAAGCAACCGTGGATGCCCTAGCCAAACTGTTGAAATAATGGCTGCATTTATTTAAATTAAATTAAGAGCATGCAAACCCGCTTTTCAGCTCATTACATTGTTTGCAATAGCTAAACTAAAAAACAAATGTACAGATTGAAGTAATTCCTGACCTGCAACAGCTAACTAGGCTTGCCTCTTGGGAGCCAAGAAACAGCCGAGCATTGCTAAAATTGGCACAATAGAGAATTCTACGAAGATCGATCACAATTTGGTTCCACGAGTACTATGCGAACTATTCACAAAATACTTTCGATCTTAACTAGTTGTTCATACTTCAACATAAATCTTGATTTTATGCAGATAAAATTCCCAATATAAAATTCCCAATAATATGACATCATTCATTACCTAGGTAGTTTCTAATATTGATCATTTCAAATTTTATCATTGTTTCGTAATTTTATGTTGTCTAGATAAGAGATATAAATTAGCAGCGTATGCATCACAGTTGGACTTTTGAAAATACCCCGAGCACTTTTTATTCGCGTGAATAATTTATTAAAAAAATTTTTAACTTGATCATTTCTGACTGATCGTGTCATACTTGTAGCGGCTCCAAATTTAGGGTAGGGTCCTCCTCCGCCATTTTAGGAGGTTGGGGAAAATGACCTCCCAATTTTTAGCCAAAAATGGCCAAAAAACACTAAAAAACTGCCAAAAATCGCAAGTTTTTCCAAAAATCGGAAGAGGAGGGGGTCAGAAATTTTCTGCCTTACGGGGGATGAAGGGACGACCAACTTTGGATGGGGATCCCCATACCCTATTACGTGTATGGATCTCGGGTATTTATAATGAATTGAAATATCTGTCAATCCTAAAAATTTATCGAATCATACAGAAATAGTTGAATTTTCATAAAAAGATTACAAAAAATTCCGCTACCTATGTAAGGAAAAAATTGAAATAAAAGCCCGAACTTGTCAGTCTGTAATAAAAGCTGTCAAGCTTGGTAGGCGCAATAGTCAATACACGTTCAAAGGAGGCCACTTTTTCAGCGTGCGACAAGTATTAAATTTGGAAGTGAAAGACATTTCAACATATCTGCTTTCAGATATACTGCGAATAATAATAGTATATACAGGGTAGCCCATAAAAAAGCTTAATCCGATTCAACAGATTATAACTTCGGCTGATGTGAACATGAGACTTTCTCTACCGGCCGCGTTAGATAGATAAAAGTGTCTTCTTGTAAACCGTGTAAGAAAGTTTGGCCAGATGTCAATGGTTCGGGTGCTACGACAATCTATTTACACCCTACTTTAATACTGTCTAAACTCCAATTCCAATAGCTTCATTGGTCCTGCCATCAATTTACATCCTCTTTTGACGATGTCCTGAATTTTTTGCAGTCAGTAGGACGCATATCTACTCTGGGGCTTAAAAAATGTGCTAATTAATTTTCGTGACAGGACATACTGTCAAAAATGTCAAAAAAGGTTCCCTGCACACGCAGTAATGAGGTGTAATGCAGAAACTCTGTGGTTTAAACAATATCGAAGTAGGGCGTAAACAAATTGCCATAGTATACGGAGCGCTGGCAGCAGCTATCCAAAATTTGTAATGCGGTTAAAACAAAGATATATTTATCTATCTAGTGCAGGTGGTCCGAAAGATTTATGCTCACATCAGTCAAAGTTATAACCTATTAAATCAGAATGTAGCCTTTTTTATGAGTCACCCTGTATAAGTACCTACATGGGGTAGAGAATTCTACGAAGGGCATTACGAATGTATACACTTAACGTTTCAAAATTCTGGAAGTGATAGTCGGCCATTTTCAAAGGAGGAGTAAATGACTTTTTATGTTTTGCCCGAGAATGCTGCTTATCCTATCGCAGGCTACTTGAAAGACCACTTTTAAAAGCACTTTCGAAATTCGCAAAAAACAATTTCTTCTAGCATCAATGTAGTAGATTTCGTCATATAACCTATTTTATGTGTAAAGTATGAAAAAATCAGCGATATTGTAAATTTTCAATCCTGGATCATGTTTGGTTTTCATTATCTGCGTGCATTCGTTTCTACTTAGATGTGATTTTGACAAAATGTTCTCTTGAATTTAATTTTCGCTTTAAGCAAAATCAAAAAGTGAATAAGATGATTCTAAGAAACAATAATTTCTTACTCAATTGAACCTTAGACATTTATTGAATTAGAGAATTTTTATACAAAGTGATCCATAAAAAGGCTACATTCCGATTCAACAGCTAGCACTTCGGCTGAAGTGAACATGAGACTTTTGAACCGACTGCTTTAGATAAATAAAAGTGTCTTTTTTCGAGCCATGTAAAAAATTTTGGCCAGGTGTCAATGGTTCGGACGCTACTGCAATTTGTTTACGCCCTATTTTAATGTTGTTAAAACACCTATAACGTCATTGGTCTTGCCATCAATTTACATCCTCTTTTGACATTATCCTGAAATTTTCGCAATCAGTAGGACGCTTTCTTCTCGGAAAGTTTAAAAATGTACTAATTAATTTTTGTGACAGGACATGCTGTCAAAATTTCAAAAAAGAGACCTAAATACGCATTAATGCGATTCAATGCAGGAACTCTGGAGTTCAAACAATATTGAAGTGAGGTGTAAACAAACTACCGTAGTGCACGAATCGCTGACAGCTGGCCAACACTTTTGATCTATTAAATCAGAATGTAGCCTCTTTTATGGGCCACGCTGTATATCGCTACATGAGTAGACATAAGCAAACTGGTGTGAATTCTATGCAATTCACATAATCAGGAGAATAATGTCTACTAAGTATTAGAAAACAATAAAAATAAATACTGTTTGAGCGAATGCGCATATGCTTAGTATGAGGGCGTGACAATGCAAGCAACAAGGAAAATCATTTACATAGCATAGCGATGGGAAAACATTACGACGTAAAGACGATTGTAACATAGAAGAAATAAATTTTTGAAGTGGATTGATGGGTAATTAAAACGTATTCTAAAGTGAAAATTGAATAAATACAAGAACAAATAAAATGAACAAAGTTGTTTATTTTACGTAACCGTTTCATATGGATTAGCACTATTTTTTTTGTACGAGCCTCTTTGTACATGTACAAAGATCTCCGGAAAAGTCTTTGTACGAGCGAAAATTTTTTTGTACATCTAACGTATAGATATGCAATTGAATGTACACATTTTTACATACTACTAGATTGTTATCCGTGACCCGCACGCTTTGCAAAAGGTGTAACTTTGTCCTAAATTCAGCTGATTATATTAGTTCGGCCCGAAACGCCAAAATTTTCATGGGTCTTAGGTTGAAATTACACATAAAATTCGACTCAGCAAGTTAAAATGACTTGTGTTACTCAATTATAAATAATAAGCGGTTGCAATGTGCTGACTGAATCTCATAATAGACACCAATTTGCTTATGAATTTAATGCAACGCAAAGATAAAAGAGTCAATTTTATCTTCAAACGGCAGAAAACAAAGCAAAGTTGTTTAATAGTTCTTTTTTCTGCATCAAATCTTTATAAAACAGTGGAAATAGATGTAGAAGATGCTTCAATCTGTACAAAGATGCTTACAGATAGATATTGGAGTGTTAAATGCCCGCGCTTGGAGCTAAATAGAATGTAATTATGATACTCGGCGATTTTTAGGAATTTTGCTAAAAAATACTCCAAAAAACGTTAAAATTACTATTACTTTGCCCCGAAAAGTCTTTGTACATTGTACAAAGATGGCTCCGAAAATCTTTGTACGAGCCTCAAAATCTTTGTCTCGTACAAAAAAACAGTGTGGATTAGTCAAATCAAATACGTAGGGGCCAGGGGGTGAATTATCAGCATAAATGGGTAGCAAAGTAATTCTGGGGGGGGTTGCGATGGGGCAAAATTGCTGAAAATCGCAACAAAAATTAATTTCTACAGAAAGGTCCGTCAATTTTCATTGACCTTACAGATTCTCGAGGGATCAAGCCCCCTCCCCACGCTCGTAAGTGCTTGTCAGTGGCCAAATAATAATTTTTATTTTTTATTAATTTCAAATAAAGCAAGTACTCGTATATTTTAAACCATAGCTGTTATAACGACATCCCGAAATACATATAAAAAAACGACAGGTATAGCATTTGAAGTAGGTTTCAAAAAAACTTGAGCATATATAGCTTAATTTAAATCTCGCAAACAGTCGCTTGGAAACCGAATGTCCTTATTACTGTAACGTTGGATACTATGGATAATGTTCAATGCTAAACAATGTGTCACGGAAAGTGGCTTTAAACAAAATTGCATAAGTAATAAAGCGTTTTGCTTACTCTGACTGCTATAACTACATGTACAACGCTATAATCCTTATATGAATTCAAATCGCTCGTAGTCGATTTACGTACATGTAGTAGTTGTTGATCAGGCACGCTCAAGTTTTTGTGAAACATACTAGTCTATTATAACTGCAGGCAGTACATCACAGTATGACTAGTTTCAGAAAAGTTTCGCGATGATCTGTACAAAGTTCGCGGAAAAAACAGAAATTGCAAGCTACAAAACAACATGTAACGCGGATAAGCTAAAAAGAAAGCCAAATTAGATTGCTTGATGAATTACATCACATACGTAAGTATAATACAAGGTTCTGTGTAAAACATGCACTGCTATTGTCTGTATCTATTAACAAAGACTTTTGATTTTTCTCAATTTTGTTAATTTTTTGCGCAAAGGGTTTAACATTTTAATCTATTTATTTATTAAATATTTATGTTCTACATCGTGTTTTCTCCTATCCGCTATTTAACAAAAATTTTTGCGACTAAACAAATAATTTTCGGTGCCTAACGTTTTTGTACAAGAACAAAATTTTTCAGAAGACAAAAGTCGTAAAAATGCTATAAATACTGTCTGATGCCTAATAATTGCCGAAATTAAATTTAACATGGCAAAAACGCTAGAACTTTAGGTGCTCCGTGTCGATTTACTAAATCATAGTTTTATTTCTCTTCATAAATTTTCAACATTGAATGCATTGCATTGAATGCAACGCAAACCAAATCTTTGAAAATGTATTTAGAAAACGTCACAATTGAGTTTCAAATGATGAAAATGACAAGAAAAATATCGAGCGCATTCGTTGTTTTCAGCTATCTGTCATTGCAAATACCGCGGATTCAGCTCTAAACCGACGAAACTACCGAAGTTTTCCGACGTTCCGCGCCATAGAGATGAATTTATGCATATTTCATTACTAGAGGTCCCGAATTCGGCTAACATACATCATTTAAAGGTTAGAACACATTAGTGTATATTTGTATATTTGCATACATACAGAGGATTACACATCTTTTTCTGTCGATTTATTTACCTTAAGTTGCCATTATTCATACGTTCTTTACTTCGATCTCTTCGACATATTTTTCTGTGAGCTTTGCTCCGAATATCAAACTCTTAAAAATGCTCTACTGGGTAAAAGATTTGTGAAAAGTATGAAGAACTTTGTACCCAGCACGATGTTTTGTCAAGAAGTGCTTTAGTCAAAGACATGTCACAGGGACGATAGGAGGATCCCCCAACCGAAGTTGGTCGTCCCCATCTTTCCAGAGTTAGAAAATTTTGACCCCCATTTTTCGGCGAAAACTAATGTTTTGTGGCCATTTCTATGTTTTTTGCCATTTTTGACGAAAAATCGAAGTCCGTCGTATACCCCATCCCTCTAAAAAATGGCCGGGAACCCCCAAACAAAATTTCGAACCGTTATGTGTATGTTAAGTTGGTTGATCAGAAATTCAAAAAGAGCAGTCTTTTTCATGCCATTTTCTACTTTAATTGGTAATGATAGTCATGATTTCGTCAATCACTTGCTCATTAATTATCTATGTATGTATTTATTTACTATTTATGCAGCAGCTGCGCCGGTGCCAAGTTTGTTGTTGCTAGACTTATCGCACAACTTATAAGCCGAAGCCAATGACGGATGCAAAAACGAGGAGAAAAAATAATAAGCCCGCTAATGCACAAATCTGATCCGCATTCAACTTTGTGAACCTATGATTGCGCGACGTCGAGCTGATGCTAAGGTTGCGAATTAGACAACACGCGACCTCCGCAAAACTCAGCGGACTAATCAAGGCTAAATCCTGTATTTGCGCCAATGTGTAGCTGCAGCACAATAATCCATTGTCGTCCTAAAACGCCATATCTTTAAGCTAAGCCATCTTGCATATTATCGTCACCAGATAGAGCTCATTATACGTACTAGAATGTCATATAAAAGCAAGATACATAGATAAAATAGCGGCAAAGCGATAAACGAGTAAACGCAAGATAGGATCAATACCGCAATAGTTTTAAGCGATTATATAAGTCCGAAAACGTTTGCGTGTCTTCTAGTAATAAAGGCTTCGCAATCAGATCAGGTTTGAGAAAGGGCGCCAAAATTTAAACCAGCCTTTATCGAGCCCTGGGCTCAAAAAGTGTTCTGATTAAATGGCAGATAAAAGGACACAAACATTGCACGAATATACTAATTTGGAAGTAATTACAAAAGTTTATGCTTTTTTCTGATTCCTTAAAACTGTAAAATTCAAATCGTGCTATAATTCGCTCAGCATAAAATTCGAATCGTTTCGGCGATCTAAACGGATGTCTTTTGCAGCGCTCACCTGCACAACTTGTGATCGAAAATTTTCGGAAAAGAAAGGAAAAATTAGTGGAAATCCGTGTTTAAAATAAAATTTGAGGGTTTTCCAATTGATTTTTACTACAAAATCCGCAGAATTGTCGGCGCTTCGCGCCTGATTCTATATTATACTTGTAAATGAGTTCCTCCTCAAAGTAATAGAAAAAACGTAGTAGGATATGGAAAAATTCCTCTTCGAATAACAATCTGACGATAGTGCAAAGCATGTAAATGACCTGAAAATTTTCTTTGCTCGCGTGCGAAGGGAAGTCATGCAAATAAAGCCCTGCAACAAAGTCTGAAAATAATGTGCCTCCTCGAGTAAGCTTTGAGAGCTTCAATGAAATTTAATAATTTATCTGTTCCACCAAAGAACTATTCCAATGCCAAACCTTTACGATTACAGTCCTGCTTGATTCAATTTGCTCAATTGAGCTAATTTGCAATACTAGCTAGAGATGCGTACTGCAGTAGTGATCCAACGATGAAAGGCGAAAACAAAAACAAAAAAGCCACATAAGCAAAATTCAACAACTAAACGAATCCAATGAAACTAGCGAGCAAGCAATATGCGCATTCCCCCTAATTTTTTATTTAATATATATATATATATATATATATATATATATATATATATATATATATATATATATATATATATATATATATATATATATATATATATATATATATATATATATATATATATATATATAGTAAAATTTAATCAATTTAAAAAATTATATTTACATATGTACAAAGAAGTAAGGGTAAACTTAAGCAAAAGCACTAAATATAATATTGTGAACCTACATTAAAACAAAGACGTTTGGAACGTCAAAGTAATTATAAACAGAAAACTACGTGGGACAATAAAGCAACACAACACATTGCACAATAAGGATAGGTACAGTAATATGGTATTACCTCAGTTATACCGAATCGACGACATCCAATGAGAAAATTTTCTACGTTGCGCTTCGCCATCGTTATTCGAGGCTTGAAAATATTCAACTATACAGAAATGAAAAATAAGCAAAAATAGGGCTTGTAAACCAGCATAGTTTTGAAACATATTATATACAGGTGGGTCAAAAACTTTATCGCGTATTATTGATCCTTATAACTTTCCAAGTACTTGACCGAATTAAACGCGGTTTTAAATGTCTGAGAGCTTATTACCTCTGCAGGAATTTAGTGAAGTTTCGGCAATTTTAGTTCGACTCTTGTTCATTAATACCTAATTAAGCAAAATTGTTTCCCATCACACTGCAGATTCAGTGCTTAATATAAGCTATCTTTACAACAGTATGTAAAACACTTCAAAAGGAAATATTTGAGCGCGGTTTACTTTATACGAAATCAAAATTATTTTTTAAATATGCTGTTTTTTTATTTTGATTAGTTGAACTGAGTCTGTGTGAAATAGTTACAATTTTATCACGGATTACTGCGTTCATACACAAACAGTTCTGATTTGCAGGCAGTTGCCAAACAAGTGTAGCTTTGTTTAAAGGTGATGATTTTGTAGTAGCTGAGGATACCGCAAAGCAAATTAAGCCACCGATAGTCAGATGAAGGGGCTTTAAAATAAAATTAATCGCCCTCACCTGTCGCAAACACATAATACTGTAAAATTGCGGGGCAACAAGGTCAATTCATGTTACTGAGAGGTGCTTTCACCACACAAAAACGACTATCATTCATTAAATTGCGTGAATCTTTAGGACAATGCAGTAAGTATGATTATCACGTTGCAAGGATAATAGGCATTCTTCTATAACGACAGAATGCATTTTATCTGCTTCCGTCGTTAAGAAGTTACAGGGTGCGATAGGCCATTCGTTTTTTACCCACCCTGTATTTGCATATGTACGGAGCAAATAGACGTGATCTAAAGGAGGAAACATAATTAATAATTTATAATAAGTTTTATGCATGCAACTTTGCATCATATAGCAGCCTAAAAGTGACTCACCACAGCTTCGCTAGGCAAATGAATGGCTCGCACTGTTTTTGGTCTCAACTGATTAAGGAACTTGCATAAATAAATGCCATCGGACAATACTTCGGCCAACTCAGCAGCATCTTCGGGCAGATCAACTTTAAGTATATCGCTGATATGCTGCAATGCAGGTGAATATCAATTTCGTCCATGCCATAAGTTTCATGTTTTATTAAAATTTACCCTTCATTCAGAACAAGTTTTGAGAAGATAAGAGCAAATACCTTCCCTGATGCGATTCATAAGAAAACGTTCAACCAAGGATTATATATCTTCTCTCGAGATATAAAAACACTGAAATGTGATCGGAAAACTGATCAGATTTCATTACGAGAGAAAATGATAAGGTTATGTACATTACCTAATGCAGAAAAAAATTTAAATCAGTGTCATAACTTTCATGATAACGCTCGTTCTGGGTTGTTCTTAGTTTCTCTTATCGGAACTACTATCGAACAGAAAATCTGTGGATCACTTTATTTGTAATCTGTCTCAATTTTATTTAGTTAGTGAGTGGACGAATATTCTATGTTTTGCTGATATGATTTCCATAAAACAGAAAACTTTCGCTTAAAAAATGAAATAAACAAATAAACCGTATAACACCAGTAAAAAATCGCCTCAAAAAATTATGCCCGCAAATAAGGCCATGAGCAATTAGAAAAAACCACGCATAAAATAAAACCTCGGAGATCCTGAACTTTAATGACCTTAGTTCCGTTCCCAAACTCAAAGTTGCTCTTTAGCCTTATCTTATCTTTTCCAACGTTGTCAAAATAATAATTTTTCTACAAACCTTCGGTCGAAAATTAGAAAATTCATTGGCCTGCACAACCAAAACGGTCGAAGGCATACATGTAACAGGGAGGATGGCGATATCCCAACCCAAAGTTGGTTTCCTTCCATCTCCCCACAGCGCCAGAAAATTTTGGATCGACCCCCTTCCCCCATTTTCGGAAAAATTGAATTTTTCAGCTTTTTGTCAAAATTGTTTTTGGCCATTTTAGGACAAAAATTAGAGGTCGTTTACCCCTCCCCCAAAAATGGACGGGGAACCGCCATCCTAATTTCGAGCCGTTACATTAAGGGTCGGAGACTTTCCTTATTCTTGAGCAAACGTACATACATGTGCAATAAAAGCAGTACATATATTAAGAATTTTTCTTTTCTGTAAGAGAGCGTACACGACGAAGTTCTTCAGCTAATTTTTGTTGTCTATCAAGATTGGCTGCCTGCAAAGTATGCCCGGTCGGGAGCGATTTTCTCGTGGAAAGTATTTTTGCTTCATGACCTTTTAAAGTAGGATCGGTAACCAAACGTTGTTGGCCGTTGCATATCGTCGACTGACGAACAAAAGCAGAGCCTGTGAAGCAAAATGAATACGCATTAATTCATACATAGTTGAGCGACTTTCAAATCTTTTTTATGCATGACAGCATCAAACGATTTATGTAACAAACTGAGAAACTTAAGTTTAGTTTAAAATTAGCGATATTTTGTTTACGTAATTATTTATTCCCTCTAGTATGTATTTATTAGTGTTGTAAAAGATAAGAATGAAATATAAATCAGAATAACATCTCGAATTGTAGACAAATTGCTTGAGCTACTTTACTCTAAATCCGACGTAATCCGTTAGATTCACTTCTTGAATACATGTTAAAATAATGCAATCAGCTAATAGGGGGCTATCATGAGCCCGGAAAAATAGTTTTTACACTTTAAATAATAAAAAAAGATAAAATTAGGTTTTTTTGGGAAAATGTCAGTCATTTCAACTCCAGAAACCTTTACAAGTCTATTCCACAGCTAAATTGATGTTCCGAAGAGCAGGAAATTTTCATCGTTTTTTGCTGCTAGTTTCATTTGAAAAAGTCTGCCAAACGTAAATACAGTGTTTAGGAACGCTTTTCCACTTCCTAAACGAACAATTCTGTGATGAATGCGTAATGAAAGCGCGCGTGTGCGCATTACAGCGCACATGCGCGCTATCATCACGCATCTGTTTAGGAACGCGCGCTAAGTTGTAAGCAATCCGACCTAGTGTTTAAGTCGCGTTTTCTAAAACTAAAGGGTGTCCGGATACTCTTTAGTAATCGAGCGTTTAGGAAGTGAAAAAGCGTTCCTAAGTAAACTCATTGGAGTATTTATTCACTGTACATGGGCACCCTCAGGTTTTTAAGGATAAAATGACTTCCCTGGAACCTGCGGGCTTATTCATCCATGACCATAATTCCAGAGCATCCATGACCAAGGTTCCAGAGCATGGTCGATCTGGGAATGGAAAAACAGAGCTTTTTTTAGGTCAAACTGACCTCAAAAAATGGTATAAATGCTGAAATAACGTTAAAACTAGGCTATTCCGCAATTTCTGGTTTATTTCAACCACTTTTGTAGAAAATTTCCACTTTTAATCCGTTTGCGGCATTTATTTTGCCTCATTTTCCCCAGAAAATTTTTAAAAGTCTGGCGGAGTTGAACCGGTTTCCACTGCGGAGTTGCGGGGTTGCTCAGTTGCCAGGGTCAAGCCACTTGACCCTTTAACGACCCTGTGCCCATATACGATTGAGAAAAAACGAATATGACAAATGATAAGAAAAATTTTTAATACAATTGTAATCTCTCTGGCTTTCTATGCACAGAGCTATTTATGACCTTGTTGTTACATATTGCAATAAACTAATTCATCAATTTGAACGGACATTGTACCTTGCTTACTAATATTTGACATATTATTGGCAGCTGGCTTGTGTATAGAATGAGCTGATGGAGCAGCATTCGATTTGCCTTGTAAGCCAACAGTCTTGGAAGCATAGCTGGACTGCCCGTTTGGTAGAAAAGGCACTTTAGGACCGATTTTTCTTGTCATCGTTGATCCGTTATGATTAGCATTTTTATTCGTACGTCCGTACGCAGAACTAATCGAACTCGTAGAACTGGACGGCGAACTTCGGATATTCTTCTTAATTAAATTTAAATAAGTTGAGAAATTGGCGATAAGACAATTCTGATTGAAAAACGCATCAATATTGTGGAAAATTTGTAAATAACGTTAGGACCATTATCGACTTTTATCCCTCGAATTTTAGATATTTAAGCAATTCACTCAACTTTGTTTTGGTATATGCATATCGAATTTGTCCAAATCTTATAAGGTAAGAATACGAGCAAGTCTTTCCGTAATCAATTTTTATTCCACTTGATTTTCAATTATTTAATCGTTGATATGCTATATAGATCGAACATATATTTTTTAATCTTGCACTATCCGAAGCAATCAAGCATTTTTCTTAAAAGCGGACTAGTTTTTTGAATGGGGCAATTATTTTGAGATCCACAATATATAGGTTTTTTGAGCCATCTTCTTGCAATGTATATAGACTGTTCACGGCAAAAATACATATGAAGGTAATTTTAAGGCTTTTTAAAGCATTTTTGGCCTTAATTAAAGAATCTTCTGAAAAATTATTTTTGCCTAGATAGTCGCAAGCGCGCTTTGTAAACACCCTTAAACCAACCCTTCTATGACCTTGAACAAATTTTTGCAAGTATCACGTTCGTTTCTTTGACGAACACTTTTTACTGTTTGAATATGTACGAGTAACTAGCTTAATTTCTTTATATTTATGTCATACTTAAAGATGGTGAATGACCTCCATTTTTCAGCCAAAAACGACCAAAAGTTTCAATTTTCCAAAAAAATCGGGGATCAAAAATTTTCTGGCTTTGGGGGATGGGGACAATTAAGTTCGCGTGGGGAAAGAACCAAGTTTGGGCGGGTGATCCCTACCCCATCCATACGTGTCGTTAAGGAAGGGGGGCTCGACCCCTCAGAATGGCAATTGACCCCCGCAAAATGGCTGGCAACAGTGTTTTTTTTGTACAAGTTCCGTTTGTACATGAACAAAGATGGTCCCTAAAAGTCTTTGTACATTTTGTATACACAAATTTTTGGGTACTTTAATATGGTACAGTAGCGATTTTAGTGTGGCAAAAACAGAGTTGTTCGACCTTTGGCAGTGTATTTTAGCTAATTTTTGGGTTTCTGAGGGCAGAAATCACTAATAATCGCCTCAAAACGGCGCGAAGCGCCGAAAAATTCGACATTTTCCTTTTCAAGATGCAATTTCTGACATTATAAACATATATAGAACACACAATTACTCATTTCGGCGCCAAGCGCCGAAAAATTTTGCGAATTTTAAGCCTTTTTTTGCAGTTTTTGTCTTCCCAAAAATCTTTGTACATGTATGTACAAAGACGGTCCCCCAAAAGTCTTTGTACATCGGGAAAAATCTTTGTCGAATACAAAAAAACACTGGCTGGCAACCCCCAGAACTTTCGATTTTTCAGAAAATTTGTAAAAAGTGTTCCTTTTAAGCGTGTTTAGCTCATGTTTGGCTTAACAGTATAAAATTCGCGGCGCTTCGCGCCATATACACACTTTTTGACTTTATTTTGTTCAATATACTCGAATTTTTTCCAAACTTTTCCAGGATTTTCTATTATTTTGTTATGGAAAGTATGATCATTGCCTGTAACGCCGAAAATCAGTGTTTTTAACGTCTACCCATCGTTTTTTAGCCCCAAAAAGGCACTTTTTAAAAATTTTTCCGGCCTGACCCCCCCAGAATTCCTACGCTGTACATGTACGACCCGTCCCCCTTTTTTATTTTGTATTCGATTCATTAGCGTGTTGGCGTTTATAATCAGATTCGACAAGCACCTATACAGAGATCACGAATCACTCCTGATACCGTAATACGAATCATTTCAGTTCACTGAGCTCGATTTTATGTACTACTGATATGGCAAATATAAATGATCGAACACACATGCCGAAACAATTCGAGTTAGTCAATCATGAAATACTATCCCACATGTGAGCTGAGCTCAGATTTTAGAAAAAGTTCAGATTATAGGACACCGACCTTGGAAGAAACGGTCGCTGCAGATGGAAGCTCGTCTTCTTCATTGTCGACGGATGGTACATCGGCAGCACGTAATCCGTTCATCTCCGTATTCATCGCATCCGCAGCAACGGTTACAGTGTTTTCCATATTAGTTTTACTATCGATGCTATTATTCATTTTGGCCTCAAAGGTCAGCACGCTATTTTTCTCTGAAAGACTTTTATTCCCATTGGCACGGTTACTGTTAGAATTGGCGCTACTATTCGCCGGCGTTGTGTATATGGAGCGTATAACGTCAGATTTAACAGTTTTGAGCGAACTATTCTTCGAGGACGTCGCCGCCGTTGTCCCCGCCGACGCCATCGACTGATCTCTCACCGATAATGTCGTAGCGACGCAAAATTTATTCTGTTGGTTACCGTTCAAAAGATCAATTTCGGTCGTTATACTGGAAGACGGGCGCGTTTTTTCTTCGCTGCCAATCTCTTTCACTAAGGTAGATTTACACGGTGATACGAAAGAGAGTACAGTACGCTTTTCCAATGACTGAGGCGTGTTTTCTTGTTGTGTGCCAGTGGCGTACGAGTGAGGCGACTGCCCAACTACAGAAGCCCGGCTGAAGAACAAAATTTTATTAGTCAATTACATATGTAACGGGGGCACCTCGAACCCTCGCCGTTACGTGAGCAAAAATCTACCCGCACCGATTTCAAGTATCTTCTGCTCTAAATCGCGTATGTGAAATCTCCATGGCCGGTCCCAGTGGGGGCTAGGCGGCTATAGCCTCCAAAACTCGAATCAATGTTGCAAAAATACATTATAGAAAGGTGAAATTTCCAAATATTCCGGCGTTCCGTCCCAGATTTACTTCATTTTTATGCTCGGAGCTAATCGTATCGAACAATTTATATAAATTTAACATTTTTCTGCAGTTTTATCGATACTTAATAATTTTGACGTCAATTTGACTGCGTAGCCACAATCAGCTAATAACTTTTGAGATCGCCTGCCTGGCAAATAAAATTTGTGTAGAACGTATGACCAAGAATTTTCGCCTTTCACACCACTATTTTGTACAAACAAAGATTTTGAAGCTCGTACAAAGATTTTTGGAGCCATCTTTGTACAATGTACAAAGACTTTTCAGGGCAAAGTGACATCAATTTTAAAGCTTGTTTGAGTATTTTTAGTAAAATTTAAAACAATTTTCGGCGATTTGTGCCGAATATCGTAATTACAATCTATTTAGCTCCAAGCACGGGCAAAACACTCCAAAATCTAACTTTGTGTAATTTCAAGCATCTTTGTACAAACTTAAACATATTTTACATCTATCTTTACTATTTTATAATGACTTTATGCAAAAAAATAAGAACTATATGACAACTTTGCACTATTTTCTGCTGTTTGAAGATAAAATTGACTTTTTACCTTTGTATTGCATTGAATTCACAAGCGAATTGGTGTCTATTATGAGATTCAGTCAGCATATTGCTGTCACTGTTGTATTTCTGATTGTGCAATACAAGTTATTTTAGCTTTCTGAATCGAGTTTTATGTGTAAATTCAACCAAAAACTTATGAAAATTTCAGCGCTTTGCATCGAAATAATACAATCAGCTGAATTTAGGACGAAGTAACACTTTTTGTCATGCGTAAGGTTCGCAGATAAGACTAGTAGTAAGTAAAAATGTGTATAGTAAATAGTTTATCTATATTATAGGTACAAATAATTTTTCGCTCGTACAAAGATTTTCCGGACATCTTTGTATATGTACAAAGAGTATCGTACAAAAAACAGTATTTCACACTAATTTTGCACAGGCAGTTCAACAAGGTTCCGACTTTTTGTAATGTATATTCCCGCTAAAATTCTCAAGAATTTTCGGCGCTTTGCGCCGCATTTCATTGAAATTGCTCATTTGGCTAGAGGATCTCACTCTAAACACTACGAAATTGTCATTGCCATAGTGCTATCGAATTCAAAGCTTTTTAGCTTTATGAAATTATTGTTGCATTGGCACAGGCAGGATTCTATGCTTTTCTGAGCATACTAAATCAAATATTATTCAGAAATTCGGCGCTTCGCGCCGTATTTTATTATTAAGATGTTCTATATAGCTTTGGGCGAGATCGCTAAAAGCCACGAAGTAGTCTTTGCTTAGTGCAATAGGATTTTGAACTCTTTCAGCATATTTAATCAGTAGTAAGTTTTGGCGCTTCGCACCAGACATTTATTTAAACTGTCTACATACATATACTAAAGTTAAGGCATAAAGTCCTAGCTTTATGAAATTGTTGCCGCAGTGGCACAGTATGCAGGATTCTAAATCTTTTCAAGCATTTACCATCAAACATTCTTCGAAATTTTCAGCGCTTCGCGCCGCCATTTGACTATAATTGTCTATATAATTTTAGGCGCGCACTTTAAACACTACAAAGTTGACTGTGCATCAGTGCAACACGATTCAATGCCTTTTAAGCATATTTTATCAGAAATTCTTTAAAAGTTGTGACGCTTCGCGCCAGCCGTTTATTTAAACATATTTGTTATTTGACTAAAATTGTCTATATAGCTTTAGGCACGCACTCTAAACACTACAAATTGACATTGCAACAGTGCAACAGGATTCTAAGCTTTTTAGGGATTATTTCGTCAGAAATGGTTTAAAAAATCTCGTTTCGTTAAAAATGTCTACATTGTGGCATCCTCTCTACAGTGTATAACATTGCCGCTACATTAGTGCAATATTTAGGATTCTGACCCTTTTTTATGCATATTTCATCAAAAATTCTTCAAAATTTTCGATGCTTCGCGCCGCATTTTATTTAAACTGACTGCTTAACCATAGCCGCACACTATAAACACTATGAAATGGTTGTTGCATTACTCTAACTTGTGCCATAATGAACGTTTGTCTCATCAAATTAGTTAAAATACTGCAGTCTATTATGCTTAACCCCTAACATAGAGGGAAATTCATTAATCGTTATTCCTATAATCAGCAGAGCTTTTTCCAGCTCTAAAAATATATAGATCATTGATTTCTTAGTAAATTTACATAATTAACTAGTCCAATTTTCTTGTATGTATATAACATAATATAAAAATGTGGGTCAGCATCCCCCCGAAAGAAATTCCTAGGAACGGTCCTGAATATCGGGAGTTCTTGCTCACGTTCTGCGCTAATATTCAACATAATTGAGAGATATTATAACATCAACTTCAAGGGTTTAATTCCAAAATATCCATTTCGATTTAAGTAATAGCACCTCTGCTACACATACCAGTATTTTGCACAATTGATATTTACGTAACGCTGGTTCGTCATTCGTTAATCGGAATTTTTTCTATATTAATTCAGTCAGAAGACATTTTTCTGACTCGTGTCGTGACCAGACATGCACGTGGGGGGTTTGAGGGGCCTGACCCCACCCTCTTTCCCCCAGAGTGAAGAAAAATAGAAAATTCTGTGGGGGAATGGGGCAAAATGAAGGCAAAAAACGGATTAAAATTGAAAATTTTCATTAAAAGTGCTTCAAATTGACCAGAAACTGTGTAATAACGTACTTTTAACGCTATTTTAGCACTTATACCAGTTTTTGGGGTCATTTTGGCCCAAAAAAGCTCAATTTGTGACTCCTTCTTCCAAATCGGCCACGCTGTGAATATATGGTCGTGACTCGTGATTATAGATGCACAGCATGACTGATCTGGAGAGAGAAGGTCAGCCGGTCCGGAGGGGTCAAAAATTGTGCTATTTTGGGTCAAAATGACCTCAAAAACTGGTATAAGCGCTAAAATAGCGTTAACACTACGATATTATACAGTTTCTGGTCAATTTGAAGCACTTCAGAAATCCATTTTCGGCCTTCATTTTGCCTCATTTTCCTTCATTTTGCCTCATTTTACCCACAAAATTTACCATTTTTCCATTCTGGAGGTATAGAGTATAGACCATAGGTGGGCAGCACCGAAATTCTGGGGGATGCAAGATTTTTGAAAGGTCAAAAATGGTATCAAAAATGGTGGTATGGCAAAAAATGCCGTTTTTAAATGTTTTTAATCGAGTATTATTTATTGGAATCAAAAAATCGCGAAAAAAACAAAAGAATTCAAAAATTGAATTCTAGGGGAGGGGGTATTGTCGGTTTGGGGGAATTCGGCCTCCTGAGAGGTGCATACCCCCCAAAACCCCTCCACCCCACGCAACCCCCACACGTGCATGTGTGGTCGTGACTATGATTTGAGCACTTTTTTGATTTGCTGCTATAAAACTAGAGAGTAAAAAATTTCTTCATGCGCGACAACAATTACTGTAACCACCATTGGATGTGCTTTTGCAACTGTTCAAAATTATTTCAAAGACAGCTCGAAAATAGTACCACAATAACTTACCTTTTAAATCAAAAACCAGTATCTTTAAAATCTTTACATATGTGTACATATTTGCTATCCTCTTGAATTGACCGGTGGCAATAATAAGTTTTTGAGCAGTAGCAGATAATTACAAGCCTCGTCCACATTGGACGTAGCATTCTTTGGTGACTTTCAGGTCCGTCTCCAGGATTCAGCCAGGGGGGGCGGACCCAACATAAATTGGTATGTATCTCAAGAAATTCGTTGGGATAGCTCACAAAAACCACCTTTTTCGACGTTTTTTGACATGCTCTCTATCCATTAAAATTGAAAAATTCAAAATTTTTGGGAAAAAAATCTTTTAGCCCAAAAAACTATAAAAAGTGTGGTTTCTTGGTCGCGCTTAGACCAGGATTATGAAAAATACTTCATATCTGGCGCGAAGCGCTGAAAATTTGAAGATTGTGCGATAAATACATGCAATTTTCCCATCTTTCCGTGCACTATCTTACCTTACAAAATTTTTACCAGCCAGGCGAGGGCGGCCCCCCATTTCCCCCTAAATATGGCCCTGGTGACTTTTATGAGTGGGAACGATTATCCACTCATCGTTTGAAACAACTTCTTACGGTCTCTTCCCTTTGTAATTAATGAAAATGAGACTTGGCAACAATAAACACGAACTCGTTCTCAATTATGTACTACTCACATGTTGCATTTTAGTTAGCTCGTATAACGTAACCCAG
Source organism: Mermis nigrescens (assembly GCA_036768485.1). Classification (NCBI taxonomy): domain Eukaryota; kingdom Metazoa; phylum Nematoda; class Enoplea; order Mermithida; family Mermithidae; genus Mermis; species Mermis nigrescens. The sequence goes on along the minus strand of JAVLUZ010000605.1, from coordinate 406,967 downwards.
TCGTGCTTATTTAAGGAAACGAAGAGAAGTTTTTTGTTTTATCGAAGCTCTAATACTGATATGCATTTAGATAAAACGTCCATCGCATTTCTTTCTAACCCTTCAAAAAATTAAAAAAAACAAAGCACGTACATACTTGTTTGTACGTACATATTTACATAATGAAGACACACGTTATGCATAGTAGTCTGAAAATACTTTCTAAAGTTAGTGCAAAATATACGAGTACATGATCTGGGGGTTGGGGGCTGTACAGGATTAGTAGAGATTATGCTCGCATTTCTATATAAGTAGGCCAAAATTTAGCAAAAGAACTTAGAATTCAGAGTAAGAATCAAATGAAATTTAAAATTTGCCGACTGAATAATGTAAAAATTAAGCACATTCGGCAATAATTGCTTAAGCTAACACATTTTCAAAGAATGGGTGTAAAATGGCGGTTTCGTAGTATTTAGAGCAATCGAAAAAATACACAAAATAAACTCGCCTTCCTGACAGATTAGCCGACGTTTTGCTGTCATCGCCTAAATCACAGCTGCGTTGTTCAGCAACGCGACGTTCGCAAGCCAAAATCACTTCGTCGACAAAACTGCTGTGCGATTCTGCCAACACTTCGCTGCAAGGCGCTAAGGTTTGGAAGCCGCCTAAATAAAATTAGGATTATACTAGGATAAAACTTTTAGAAACATAAGAATACTAGAAAAGAATAAAATAGAATTAATAGAGTATAATAGAATAGAATTATTAAAAGCATCAAAAAGAAAATATACAATAGACTATAAAAGCATCAAGCAGAAATGTAACAATGGGTATGGGGAGATCTCCCATACAAGAGCATGGGGGTGAGAGGGGTATTACTCCCCTGAGCTCTGAAAAACTGATATCTATCTAGCCAAAAAGCATTGCTAAATAACCTTTTTAGGCTTAAAAAGTGAGCTATATAGCCTTTTTGGGCTCAGCAAACTAGCTATGTATATAGCCCTTTTGGACTCGGATATATACCGTGTGAGCTCAAAAATACTATTTAATTGTCTTTTCTGAGTTTTGAAAGGATATATAGCTATTTTCTCGACTCCAAAAAGGGCCAAATAGCTATTTTTAGTTCAAAAAGGCTATATAGCTATGTTTGCGAGTCCAAAAAGGCTATAAACTATTTTTCTGAGCCCAAAAAGCACATGTATCCGTTTTAACGAAGCACTTAGCTATCTAACAATTTTTGGTTTTCACCCGTTTTCCTTTTGACCTTGCGCACCTATAAATCCCCCCACTCAAAAATGGTCGTCCCGCAAACCCCCCAGAGTCAGAAAATTTTTGACCCCATCCCCCATTTTTGGAAAAAAATTGCAATTTTTGGCCGTTTTAAAGTGTTTTTGGCCGTTTTCAACCTATACTATAAATCATTTACCAGCCCACTTCCCTTAAAGGGCCGGATACTTCCCTCCCGAAATTTCGAGCCCTTCCATAGATGGTATCAAGTCGTTCACACCTTAGCGACCGCCAGTAATTTGTCCCATCCAACCTCCCTATGAAAAAGATTGATTGTCCTGGTTCAAAAAGCAGTTGCCCAATTTCAAACTTGAAAGTGCTTGTTTGATGTCCTTTGGGCGAAAAATGGTTGTCCAGATTCGAAAAGTGGTTGCTTTGTTCCAGAAAGTTAATCTAAATCCAAAGCCGGATTTCCCTGATCCAAAAAAGTGGGTTTTAGCTTAAGATAATCTTTTTGCGAATCAACAAATGGCATTTTCAGGTTCTACTGTACAAAGCATAACCCAGTCCAAACGGCTCACTCGTCCCGCCCAGTTTCTTAGCCCTGAGGTATCGCCTAAATATGAAGTCGTCTATAATTCCTTACATTCCAAGCATACATGTAACGGCTCGAAATTTTGAGTTGAGGGTCCCCAGCCATTTTTAGGGGATGGGGTGAATGAATGACCTCCTATTTTTAGCCAAAAACGGCCAAAAAATACCTAAAGCGGCCAACAGTTTCTTTCCAAAAATCGGTGAAGGGGTAAAAATTTTGTGGCGTTAGGGGGGTGATTTGGGTAAGGGACCTCCCACGCCCCGTTAAAAGTATTATTATATGTAAGAATTTGAAATTTTTACTGAAAATGCATAAGAGATTAAGTTACTGCATTTACTTGAGGAATTCATCGTATGCATAACTTATGTACCAAGACGGTATCACAATCCAAAGATAAATCGTACTTTCGTATTCAAGGCTCTAAATAATTAAAACCTCTCTTGAATTAGGGACTCATTTAAAATAATTTCCAACGCTTTGAAAAAATCGCAAAATGTACTATTCGAACGAATAAATTCAGGTACCCAATGTCTATATATAGTGCTGTCCTCTAAAGACACCACACTTTTCCTTTTTCATGTGTAGCTCCTGCAGCTTGCAATATTATGTAGGTTGCAGGTATGCATTTATTGTGGCTACATCTCATCTATATGACCCTGTAGTGATCTTAACTTAATCTCTTGCTATTGTTGAAAAAATTTGGAACAATTGAGAATTTGAAAAAAACCCATATTTTCCTAAAAAAAAACCACTTTTAAAAATTCACTCTAGAATCGCAATTTTTGATTTTTATGCGGCAAAGTTATGTTTTAGGGTCAGGGCAGCCTATTTTTTCATTCTGCAAATGTTTTTCGGCGGTTATGGTAGGTGAAATGATGTTTAGTATGCCCATTTTCGAAATTTGCATGCAAATCTCGCATTAACACAGCCAAAATTTCAGTCAGTTTATTTTTAAAAGTTTATTCATCATCATAACATTCTAAAAATTTGTCAACACGCAAAACATGTCACTTTAACGATACAAAATCTTGCAAAAAATGCTGCCAGTTAATGCGGATTTCTTCATAAATTGGCGCCTGAATCAAAACCGCATTTTTTGGAATTGGGTCAAAAATGTTGTTGGCAGCAGTGTTTTTTTGTTCTCGGCAAAGATTTTTCCCAACGTAAGAAGACATTTCGGGACCGTCTTTGTACATGTACAAAGATTTTTGGGAAGACAAAAATTGCAAAAAATCTGAAATTCGCAAAAATTTTAGGCGCTTCGCATCGAAATTATGTGTTCTATATATCTTTATAATGGCAGAAATTGCATTTCAAAAAAATGTCAAAGTTTTCGGCGCTTCGCACCGTTTTAGGACGATTCTTAGTGATTTTTGCCCTTAAGACCCAGAAATTAGCTAAAATACACTACCAAAAGTCGAACAACTGTTTTTACCACACTAAAATCGCTACTGTACCATATTATAGTACCCGAAAATCTGTGTGTACAAAATGTACAGAAGATTTTTGGGCAGACAAAAACTGTAAAAAAGTGTGAAATTCCCAAAACTTTTCTGCGCTTCGTGCCGAAATGAGTATATAATTGTTTGTCCTATATATCTTTAAAATGGCAGAATCAAATTTTTCGGCACTCGCGCCGTTTTGAGACAATTTTTAGTACTTTTTGGCGTCAGAAACCCAGAAATTAGCTAAAATACACTACCAAAGATCTAAACGCCTGTTTTACCTACACTAAAATCGCTACTGTACTATGTTATAGTACAAAAAATTTGTATGTACAAAATGAACAAAAAGACTTTTGAGGACCATCTCTGTACATGTACAAACGGACCTTGTACAAAAAAACACTGGTTGTCAGGCACAAACTCCAGGGAAGCACTTGGTTTTGTAACAAATCTTCCCTTGCCTCTACAATCCAAAATACGGAAAGAAGCTTTGTTCACCGTTTTTTGCAAGGTGGGCTTTTTTAGGAAAAAGTGGGTTTTTTAGGTACAGAAAAATTCTTTCTGGATTTTCCAGACCCCAAATATTCAGATGTTGAAAAAATGAATCCAGTAAGGTGCAGAAGGTTGCAAAGCATATTCCTAGCGATTTTAAACCAAATTTGAGATGGTTTTTTTTAGCTCCCACTTCGAGGTATACTGTAGATCACAAGTTGAAGGTATTGCCTCAAACTTTTTTCAGAAAAGCCTGGCAAGGGGGCCAACATAAAATATTACAAAAATGCAGACAACCGTGTACATAAAATTAATATGCAGCACAGAAAATCGATCAAAATCACCATTTTTTTCAAACGTTTGCAAAATTTTGTTCCTCAAGAACGAGTTAGGCCTGAATGATCACAGTGTGTTTTTATAATCATATTTGGCCTAGATAGTATGCATGCAAAAAATTATTTTCCCAGCCGCTCTACAAGCCAAGAAAATGTATAAGTTTTTTTAGGAAACAAATGCTCCTGGGACAATCTTAGGGGTTTAGGTGGATTTTTCACTCCCAAGGAAGGTGTGTTCACACCCCAGAAAACTTTTTCATACACAAAATTTTACACTTTCCAAAAAGGTGTTTTTAAGCGCTTTCAGCGATCTTTTGGCTTTACAGTGTCAAATTTTAGGCGCACTCATTTACTAATTACATTTTGTTTAATTTACTCAATTTTTCACATTTTTTCTCAATTTTTTGATTTTTTATCCTTAAAAGATAGATCATCATCAGAAGCGCCAACAACAAAATGGTGTTTTTTGTTGTTGACGCTTCTGATGATGGTCGTTTTTAAGACTAAAAACACACTTTGAAAAAAAATTTGGTTTCACCCCACCCGCCTAAAATTCCCATGCTGTACATGTCTGGTAATATTCTGGTAGGTAGGTTACATATTATCTATTTATAGAGTAAGTAATTAAGAGTACTGCTGAACAATGCATTTCGTACTTGTATTTAAGTGCTGAATGAACTATTTGATAAATACAGATTTTGCTAGTTAGTGAAGTAGAGAATTTTCAAACATATTATCATATCCTACCACTGCATTCGTTAGATTTTGATGCGAAAGACGAATTGACATTGCATGTAGCGGGATATATAGCAGATGCTCGTGAATTGTTGTTAAACGGCACAGTCGGACGAATCGTAGAAGAGCCAGCGGCTGCGTTGCGTTTGGAAGACATGTTGCGGTAGGAAGAAACACACTCGTCATAAAGGGATGCAGTGACGTCACTGGTGGTGTTGACGTCATCAGTGGAGGGCGGGGTGTACACCGAACGGGACATGGAGAAAGTGGAAGGCGGGAGTGACGTCAGAGTGCTGCAGTGCACCGACGGAGGGCGAATCGAAACGGAATGACCTCGAACGGACTCGTCGTTATCGCAAGATACCTAAAAGAATGAATGATTTTATCAATCATTGAATGTTGTTTTTTATATACGAAAAGACAGAATAAATCGCCTTTCTGCTCCGACCATATGTGTATGTCAAGAGGAGAATAGGGGCTATCATCCGAATTTGAGATTCCTTCCACGATAATGGTAAAAGCATTAATGAGCTACATGTACAGATTTCGCCACGAAATTTGGACAATTAAGAGTCTTTAAAGTTCTCTTGGGACTTTAATACCTATGTTATACAGGACGTCGCCATACGTTGTGCATTGCTGTACTGAAACATAGAAGAAGTCGTATCTATGTTATATAGCATAGGCAACTCAATCCTTAAGAAACGTTTAAGGAACGTTTATTATTCAAATTTCGTGGCGAGAACTGAACATGCACAGCATGGCAGTTCTAGGGGTGAAACCGAAAAATTTGTTCAAAGCGCTCTTTTTTTGGCCCCAAAGACGTCATTTTTTGACGTTTCTGACGATGCTCCTCCTTCCTGGACTATGAAAACCTGAAAAATTTCAAGAGAAGTTCGACTAAATTTAACAAAAAATTTAAAATGGCAGTATAGCGCGAAGCATCAGAAAAATCACATTTCTGAACTCGCTAAAAACGCCTATAATAGGACGTTTTCTATGATTTTTTTATGTAAAATCTAAATTATGGATTGAAAAATTTTTTGCGGGAAGTAGAAAATTTATGGGGAGGGGAAACCCCTAAGACCCCTCTCCAGATCATTTAAGGCTACATCCCACCTTAAATTTTGCTCCGACTGATATACTATATTATGTACGTTTGCATTATATATTATTTGTGTAAAAGCAAATCGCTTCAATATTTTTCGCAGGATTACCTGACGATTAATGATATGCATCAGTTCAGGAAACTGCATGCACGGTTTGAGCTGGTCATACGTATACTTTCAGTTTGATGCATCAAGAAGTGGTGGAACTTCCATTATCACAATGCGTTAATAATGCGCATTATTTTGTAACTTTTAAAAAGCGTGGAAAGGATAAGTTTTTAATCTCATAACTTAAAGTTTTGCCAGAGGATGAAGCATAAGAAAGCTTGCTGCATGACCATGCATGGGCAGCAACCAAATTTGGGGGTCTGGTAGTGTTAAACCGGAAAAGATCCCAAAAAAACATGCCAGAATTCAATTAAGTGAGTCTATCGATTTTTTTCGGGGTCTGCCAGATTTTCTGAGGTCTAAGCTTCACAACCCTAATGCCCACGTGTGCACGTTGTACGCATATCTGATCGGGAAATCGAATCATCTCTTCACTTAATGTTGAATAACCAGAATCAGCGGTAGCGGCATTATGACGAAGTTTTCGTTTCTCAATCCTGGGGTCCATCATGAATCGATAGTCATCAGGGTTGCTTTAAATACAAATAAAAATACAGTGGATATTATAGAAGCACAAGCTTAATATAAAGTATAGTAGAAAGACAGCAATAATGCATATAGAACGATAAAAATCGATCACGATGAGAAAACCGATGAGAATCAAATGCAAAAAACGAAGAGAACACGGAAGCTTTGTATCTAATAATGCTCATTTAAGGGCTAAATTTTCTGTATTCAGACGAAAATCGATTCAGCAAAAATTACGCCTGTATAGAAGCATAGATGCGCTTTATAGCTAGACACAACATACTAAAAAAGTTAAATTCGCATCAACTTTTGCTGTACTGCATGCTCATTAGAAAGTTTAATCTGATAGGATGAGTGGAATAGGATATATGATCTTTTGAATGATTTTTTAGACTTTTTAGCTCAATTGCAACTTCATCAAGAGAAATTAAAATGTGTGATTTAGAAACGCAGTTTTAGCAAATAAGACGTTTTTCCAGTCATTTCTGCTCGTGTTTAACATCATTTTATGACACTTAGTTGTGCTGTTGATATGTAGTACACAATTTACCAGTGCAATCAATAAGGATACCAACCCCCTTTAAAAAGGTTAATTACATACGTTAATAAAAAAGAATGATGATAACCCTTTCACTGTTGTTGTTGTTGTAATTGCCGTCACATGTTGTCATCCATCGATCGATCAAAGGTCTAGAGAGGCCACTACTAATTGTGGCCCTTTCCATAAGTCACTGACACGAGCTTGTGTTGGTCGGGATGGACAGTTGAAGAGGTGTCGTGTATCTTCTGTTGCCGCCAAACAACGTGGGCAGGTGTCAGGTGTGAGGCCGCTGGAGTCGAGTTTGCTGCGCGTGGACGCCAGCATGTAACTGTAGCCACATCTAAGTTGGGCTAAGGTGGATCTTGTTTGGCGAGGTAGCAATTTCTCTTGTGGGGATATATTGGGAGGGCGTCGGTTTATTAGTGGGTTGCGTTGAATGAAACGAAGGCGACAGGCCTGGATAGCATTCTGATGGAGCTTTTGCAGTTGTTGTTGCAGTGAAGCTGTTGAGGGTAAAGTTGTGAGGTGCCGTTTGACTCTGTCGTTCGAATACATTTTAAGAGTGTTTTTCAGCCGAAAGTTCCGTTGCCGCCGTGTAGGTGGTCCAGGACAACCAAAAAGTTGCCTGCACGGATGTTGGTCGTGGAGGCAAGATGCATAGAATTGGTCTGTCAAAAGTCGATTGTGGACTTGGACCGTCAGCATACGTGTTTCGCTGTGTAGATGGTCAATTGGCGACATTTGAAGGCAGCCAGTAATAGTTCTAAGTGCGGTGTTCTGGCAGATTTGGAGTTTGGCAAGATTTGAGGATGTTAGTGTTGGTGTCCAAACTGGTGCCGCATAATTAAGAACCGATCTACAGATCGCCTTATAAGTGAGGAGCAATGTTTCTTTGTTAGAGCCCCATGATCGGCCAGCTAAAGCTTTGATGATGTTGTTTCGTTTCTGAATACGAGATTTCAGAGCTTCAACATGTTGTTTGAAACAAAGACTTGGGTCGAAGAGAACCCCAAGAATTTTAGGGTTCTTAACGGTTTGAAGTCGAGCATTATTAATAAAAATGTTTAGTTCCAGCGAGTGTTGGCGTGTCTCGGGAGTAAACAACGTACAAGTAGATTTTTCCGTCGAGATTGTGAGGTGGCGCTGCTGAAAAAATGAGGAAATGTCTGTCAGATAGTTGTTCATGTTTGTTTCCATTGTTTTCACATTCGAGTCGCTGGTGAAGATGGTAATGTCGTCAGCGTATGATACGATATGAATGTGTGGTGGTGGCAATGGAAGCTCACGAATGTAAGCATTAAAAAGAGCTGGTGAGATCACTGAACCTTGAGGCACACCCATTCTGGTGATGGCATAACTTGACGATGAGTTTCTAAACTGACATTTGGCTTCTCTTCCGCGCAAATATGCCACTCAGCCAGCGACAAGTCCAACCAGGCATCGTGGAGTCCGCCAAGATCTTGATTAACGTCGTGTGGTCAACTGAGTCAAATGCTTTACTGAGGTCTAGGGCTATAGCAATAGTTCTCTTAGCTGGTTTAGGGCAGTTGAATCCTTGGCAGATTGCTGTGGACAAGTTAAGTAGGGCAGATGTAGTTGAGTGACGTGGTCGGAAACCATGCTGATGAGCCGCAGGTGGAAGGTGTTCTACGATTATTGGAAGCACAAGCGTTCCATAATCTTTATAACCCTTTCACTCCAACACTTATATATGTGACATACATTACATCAGCATACAGATGTACCTTCTTATTAAAGTTTATTTTAAGTTCCTGATTCAATAATAAATGCTGATCAAAATACAATGAATACTAATGATTGACAAAGTGTTAACAGTATCGTTCAGGCGTGTAGAGCATGAGTATTCTAAGAGGTCAAGTCAGCTTTGAAAAATTTTTACAAAGTGAGTTTTTTGGGCTTAAGAGCGCTGGGTACAGTACGCGACGAGTCAAAGATAGTATTTCACGGCCTCTTGACGACAACTTTGTTTTAAGAATAGAAAACAGAAAATTTCAAATGATCTATAGAGATCGGACCATATGACCTAAAATCTGATACCTGATACCAGAAAGATCGCGAAAAAAGAAAAGTGGCGTACTTTTCAGCGTTTTTAAATCAAAAATTTTGCGGGCAGTCAGCAGCATTTTTTGGGAGTCAATAATCATTCAGAGAGACGAAAACCCAAGAGTGCTTCTCAAGAAGACGTAATACCCAAGCTAAACAACACTGGTGAAGCCTTACTATGCAAGCGGAAACGTGGCAGCAATTTCTAGAGATTGATTTTTAGATAGGAATCAAAATTGTTACGTGTATTGAAAAAGCCGCTGAGGTCGGTTGTTCACCCGATATCATATTTGATTTTATCTTTTAAAAAGACTCAAAAAGTGTGTAAAATTCTTGATAGATATATAAAAGAATTTTGAAGTTTATACGTTGGCAGAAGACGAGGCTTAGCAGTCAATCTATTCGTCGAACTCGACCTTTTGTACCGATCCGGACCACTTCGCTCTCTTACGTTGCCGCTTCCACCACGTCTTATTTGCTCAGTTTCCAAAGCGTCGAAAACGTATTTACAACCCTTTTTGGTCACCTGAGGGAACAGATTTTCAAAGAAAACATGTTAGACATAAAGTTTTAGACATACAGGGCCGTATTTAAGGGAGAGGGGCGTGGGGGGCGTTCCCCCCAGCCGGAAAAAAATTTTGAAAGGTAGGATAATGCACGAAAAGATGGAAAAAGATAATATCTTTGTCGAAAAATCTTCAAATTTTCGATGCTTCGCGCCAGATATAAAGTAATTTCCATTATTTGGGCTCAAGCGCGACCAAAAAATGATACATTTTATATAGCTTTTTGAGTTAAAAAAAATTTTTTCAACAAAATTAGAATTTCGTTATCTTAATGGATAGAGCATGTCGAAAAAATGTTGAAAAATGCGGTTCTTGCGAGCTATCCCGGCGAATTTTCCGAGATATAGACCAATTTGTGTTGAGTTTGCTCCCCCCTTGGCCGAATCCTGGATACGGACCTATAGACATACATGTAAATAGGGGTTGAGGGGGTATTACCCCAGCTGAGGGGTCAGCCAGATCCGGCGATTTTAAGCTGACGGAACATTTTGTGCATCATTTCTCAGGTCAAAAGCAGTAAAAATGCCAAAAATTTTGCGGCGCTAGCACTTTTATGTACTTTTTTACCCAAAAAGTGTCGAAAATTGATCAATTTCTGTATTTTCTAGTGTTAAAAGTGATATATTTAAGTCAAAATGGACTAAAAATGCTTTGAAAATGGGAAATTATCACAAAAAGATCTTTTATAGGCTACTTTGACCATTTTGGGTCGTTTAAACAAGAACGAAATTCGTGAACAGTCAAATCGACTGTTTTGAATTGCTGAGATTTTACCCCCCCCTCGCCGACCCTGACCTTGTGCACCTATAGTGTTAGACATGATCCCTCACCCAAAGTTGGTCGTCCCCCATCCCCCAAAGCCAGAAATTTTTGATCCCTTGATTTTTGGAAAAAATTGAATTTGTTGGCCGTTTTTGGCCAAAAATTGGTGATCATTTACCCCCATAAAAAAGGTCAAGGGCCCCCACCCAAAATTTCAAGCCGTTGCATGTAGGGACATGACAATGGGTTGTCATAGACGAACGATAAGGTATAAAATAAAAACTGAAAAATAATATAAGATAAAAAGAACATGCGAGAAAATGCTCCCGCGACTGTAACGAAAAAATAAAAGTGCTAAACCATGAAAATGAAAGAACATACCGAGTATAAAAACTGCAGACTTATAAATTAGAATAATTGCTAAAATTGAAAAAATAACGCTGAAAACTGTAAGCAGAAAGATAATGTAAAAGAAGTATACGTGCATCGCAAATAGATTCACACAGTCTCCATGAATCAGTAACATCTGAAATCAAAAAACAGAATGAGAGTCTAGGAGTCTAGGGGTCTGGTGGACTCCCCAAAACTCGATAGACACCCGCAATTGAATTTTTAGCGCTATTTTCGGCTATTTTGTCCCATCGGACCCCCAGAATTTGGTTGCTGCCAATGTATGGGTGAAACCTCCCAGATCATGTATACTTGCGACAAATTCAGTGTCAAAAGATTTAAGTTTTTTTAATCTACTACTGGATATTGTTTTCTTGACATCAGAAACACAATAATGTTTGATTAATGGAGAGCTTCATATTTTTCTAGAATAAAGCAGCAGTACTGTCTTTATGGTGTTGCGTCTTTAGCACTAGCGCTCCTTGTTCTGGCTGCTTGCTGCATTACACCCGAGCTTTAATATGATAGGATAAAAATTTTATTCATACACATTTATACACGTGATAAACAATTCAAAATCAAACTAAATTTGCAGGGAAATCCACACACCACTCCACACAATAATTGAAGATATGCTCCCTTTGCATACCTTTGTACCGGCAGATGGAAAAGCCAGTGGATTATTGTCCATTTTCAAAACAATTAGAGAAAACATATGCCGCATTTCGAGGTCAAGATGCGTTATTCGGTTGAACGAAACGTCTAACACGCAAAGCATAAGGGAGCAGATTTCTAGAAAAAATGTTCAAAAGTTCAGCGCATTTAATAAACAAACTTTTTTCGGCGAACCATAAATTAATGTGATGACATTTTGAAGACAACACCAAGCAAATAGTAGTCTTAACACTTAACAGTATAGTACACATCTTGAATACGAAACGCAAGAGTATGACCTCGAATCAGGGCCATATTTAGGGAGAGTGCGAGACAATCGCCCCACCCTCTTGGGCCGAAAAAAATTGAAAGGTATGTGGAAAATTTGAAAAACTGCAACTCTTTGTCATAAAATCTCTAAATTTTCAGTAATCTTTATAATTTTTTAAGTTTTGCCTCAAACGCGACCAAAACAAAACGCTTTTCATAGCCTATTGAGAAAAGAAGGAATATTTTTATCGAGCATTCAAATTTTATTATTTCAATGGATAGAGCACGTTCAAAAACGTCGGAATATGCAATTTTTACAAGCTAAAGTTGTCGTCACGAAATCTGAACAATTAATTACCTATAAGGATATTTCCATGTTATAGCATAGGGTGGTGCGATCCGGTACTTCAAAGCGAAAAACACTAGCATACATGTAACAGGGGTATGGGGGATCCTTCACCCAAAGTTGGTCGTCCCCCACCCCCCAAAGCCGGAAAACTTTCGACCCTCCCCCCTATTTTTGGAAAAAATTGAATTTTGTGCCGTTTTTAGATATTTTTTGGCCGTTTTGGCTTAAACTTATAGGTCATTTATCCCCCCTAAAAATGACCGAGGAACCACCCACCTTCTAAAAATGGACGGGGACCCAATCCCTCCCCCTAAAAATGGCCGGGGACCCCCACCCAAAATTTCGAGTACTCACATGTATAAGCACTAACATTATGACGTCTGCTAACAATATTAATCAACAAAGTGCTTACCAACAGGCAGTTCTCTGAGTAGGTTGTCCTTACAATTCAGCACCCGCAACTGTTTCAAATGACCCATTTCCTTCGGCAAACTTTCCAGTCTATTACAGCTAACTTCCTATAATCGATTAGATCGTATTTTACGAGTAAGACGGTGAATTCACGCATCAAAAACATTTTATCGCCAAACTCTACTTAGATTCAAAATAAGTCTCAAAAAAGTTAAGAAAAGCATAAAAATTTATCAGCTTAAAACTTCAATACATCTAAGCCAGAATAATACCTAGTTTTTAGTGATCCATTTATCAAAAATATCAGAAAAAAGACCAAAATATTTCAGGCACTAATTCGAAAAGACGACTGTGAAGGCAACCAAATAAGCATCTAGGTACTTCATAGAAAGAGTCGATCGTTACGCTTACTAGTTCCATTAGACTGTCAGATAATCGGGCGATCTCCTTCGGTAAGCAAGATATAAAATTATTTGACAAAATGAGCACTTCTAAGGGTAAAAGGCACAATTCGGGCGGAACTCGCTGAAGCTGATTTCGGCTGCGAAAAAGGGGTATAATAAGCAAGGCGAAGATATTTGACAATGAGAAATAAATTAAATAGGGATATGCCGATATAACGGTAACCGATATGGGTATATCAGTGAACATTACGCAGGAATTTTATGGAGGGGTGGTCCGAAAATTTGTGACCCTATATTCCAGAATGCGCCCAGAGGTACGCGGAATAAAGTGCATTTTTTGTTTCAACCATTTAAAGTAAAAAAATTACTTTTCGAAAAAATTTTTCAGTCTTTGTAAATCAAAATTTTAGCCTTTATACTTTCATATGAAGTTTCATGTCGTCACAGAAGAGGCAATCTTGTATATGGTGAAGAAAACTTTTCAAAAAATTCTTTGTTTTATACCTACTCATATGCAAAAAATAAAAATACATCGTTCAAACTGGGTGCACAACTCATTTAACATCCTGCACTCCGCCGAAATGATTTGACTCGAGATTTAGATAAAAAAACCTATACAAAAACGAAAATTTCATGTCTATAAGCTCAAACGTACGCCAAAAACTATATTTGACGGCCTTTTAAACACGCATCGAGTTTTTTATTTTGTCCTATCGGAGACCTTTGTGATAAAGCATTTTTTATTTCGAGGGGACGGCCTCCCGCTTCCCGGATACGGATCAGTGTGTAATATGTTTTAATTTTAAATGGTACATTCATGAATCCTTGAGGGATTAACAAAAGATCTCTCAACTTCATGAAAAGAAGTTAGTGAAGTCTACAATAATATCGTATCGTCAATTCTCTACCTCAGATCAAGAAATGTCAATGATTCCAAATTCTGAACGGTTAAAGGGATGGAACGGATTCGATTTCCATGTAAATTCAATGACTCTAGCGAAACAAAGTCGCAAATGTGCACCGGGAGTTCGCTGAACCGATTTCCAGATAAATCTGTAATAATCAAGTAATTTACAAGTTACAAGTGAACAGTAGTGCGGCTTAAATGAAACTTAGATCGAAACGCCTTTTAAAACGATAAGAATGAGTTAAGCGAGAAATCCTCATTATAATGTCCAACTTCTTATCACACACGCACATCGGGGGAAGGAGTTATTACCCCTTGAAGGGTCAGCTGAAAATGTATAGTCCGGCGATTTTGAGCTGATAGAACGTTTTTTGCATCATTTTTGGAATCAAAAGCAGTAAAAATGTCAAAATTGGATTAGTATTTTTATGTACTTTTTACTCAAAAAGCGCGCAAAATTGATAAATTTTTGCATTTCTTAGTGTTAAGTGATATACTACAATTAAAATGGACTAAAAATGCTTCAAAAATAAGATATTACTACGGAATAATCTTTTCTAAGCTACTCCGACCATTTTCATCCTTCAAACAACAAAAAAATCGTGAGCCTTAAATTAGCTGTTTGGATTTTGGGGATTTCAACCCCCCTGCTGACCCTGACATTGTGCACTTATGTTCTTAATGATTGCATTGCTGCAAGCTAAACTTCCTGGATTAGTGTTAATGTTACGCTAGATTCACGCTTGCTTGCATGCTAGGAATCAGACTGTCTGTATAGAACGAATATTTACTGCGTAAAGTTGAGACGAACGGGCATCAGTAAAACACTAAATGTGCTGACGGCCAAGTTGTTATTAGTGATTGTAATCTGTTCGATAATGAGATTTTCCACTTTCTACAAGTCTTATTTCTAATCCTAATGAAGCCACAAAAGAAAAAACTTCAGCGACCTATCGTTAATTCAGTTAAACTCGGCAAATCCCAATGCTAGAAAATTTTATCGACTTTGCCCATCATCCATAGTGTACCATAGTACCACAAAGGCACTATTTTTCATACCACAATTAACTCACCGTTATCTCTTTCGTATCTGCTCGCGGATTGCTTTGATTTCGCGATTATCTGCTTGCATACATGCTTTGAAAGTCGCAAACATACTTGCACAAGCATGGCCGGTTAGGGGCATAGCCGTGCCTAGGGGGTGCGAACTGTGCGGCCGCACAGGGCCGCTAAAAATTATGGGCCGCTGAAAAGTTGTATTGCATGCCGTATAGAATTCATTTTTGGCGGCCCTCTTACAATAATCTGATACATACGTTCAAAAGGATCGATTTTTCGACGTTCTAATGCAAACACAGTCAGTTAAAAGTCTTTACTTGCATTTTTAAGAGAACGCTGACTGAGCTATACTTCTGTTCTCATTTTTCAGACATTTTGTTGATTTTTCTGTTGCAATAACGTGTGTCCAGAAAATTGAGTTCGAAAAGGCTAAAATGTCAAAATTTTCCGGCGCTTTGCACCGAGCCATAGATCAAATGAATTTAAAAGCTTGAATCAGCTGAAATAATCTAGCACTTCACATCACTAGTAATTTAGTGCACTATTTGTTCATTGAATGAAAGTGCGTATGCTTGTTGGAGCATAAAACCAAAAGTGCGAAAATGATTGTGTACCAGTTAGTCTATTCTTTGCTTTTTGTTCTTTCTGTACAAGGACACGGAATCCTATTTTAAATGAAAGAAATGGCCAAATTTTCTTGATGTTTTTGTGCATTTCCTGTTTTCTGAACTGCATCTTCTAATAAGAAGGCCACAAATGGGCCTGAAAAGGGTAAGAACAAAAACTTAAATTTATACATTTTTCTTTATCTTATTGGACAGCGACCCGTTGCTGCGCTATGTAATTAGCAGAGGTCGAAAAACGCATTTCAGCTCAGAAGTTTTGTGAGATGTAAGAGTTCATCAATTCTGGAGTGTTTTTGGGCTCCATTCAGGACCGAAATTCGGCCGTTTTGCGAAAATTTTAACGTTATTATTTTACATTAAAATGCTTTTTATAAAATTTGTAGGGACTCTGTCCCGGACCCCGCAGGGAACGCTTGATCGCTGCCACCTAAGACCCCCGCAGCATATGTGGGCAGCAACAAAATCCCGTGGGTAGGTGCAAGGTTTTTCAGAGGTCGAAAAATGGTCTTAGAAATGATGGTATGGCTAAGAAATACCGTTTTCAAGGTTTCTCATTGAGCACTACCCACGAATACCAGCTTTAAAAACATGGGAAGATGATGAATCCCTCAAGTCATGCACATGGACCAGACATGTACACTGAGCTAAAAGTTCTTGCTCGATCAAGTCCAAATGAATTAACTTCGCCACTAGCTACTCTTAAATATCTACCAAATGACTTCCAGGATGTTTTCCTGAACCTTATAATTGATTTCAGAATTTTACTTACAGTACCTATTGATGTGGCCTCAGCAGAACGTTCCGTCTCGGAACTGAAATTAATAAAGACATATTTGCGGTCAACTATGACTGATTCTCGTCTAAGTGCACTAGTGATTATTTCAATTGAAAAAATTTTATCATCTTCGTGTTTTTTTCAATTGATTGACTCAGTTTGCCGCTCAGAAAGCTAGGCAAGTGTTATTTTGTAATAAAGCACGTCATCATTCACGAAATAGGTAAATTATTTGAGAAAAAACATACGATACCTACTAAAAATAATGTAGCACAATATTTTCTTAGTAAATTTACAGTAAGATGCTAACTGCGATCATATAGGTACATATGTAAAGGATATACATAAGTGATAATTATGATGCCTATAATACCAGTTTCAAAAATTATGGGGGCCGCCAAAATAAGTTTCGCCCACGGCCGCTAAACCTCTCAAGCACGGCCCTGTTAGGGGGTCAAAATTGAAAATGGTTAAAATTTTGAAAAAATAAAATTTACAGCCAGTTTTTTAAATTTGACGTTCTATGAGAAGAAAAATTTTCTGCAAGGGGGTGGAAAAACTTTGCGGTGATGAAAATCCCACAAACCTACTAGCAACATAAATGGTCGCGAATAGTTATTAAACTTTGTTAAGCAGCCATCTGTGCTCTTTTGTCATATTCTGGTGGTTTACCTACTCTTCTCTGCTTAAAGAGCTGTTCAAACGACTGAAATGGTATTGATTGAACGAGATATAAGAGTTTTATGAATCTTTTCCTTCATTAATCCTTCGCACATAAATCTATGATGAATTGGAAACCATTCAAGCAGATTGCTTTCGGTTCCTCTGTAGGCGGCAGTCATCACATTAATTTCCAATTGTTCCCACAATAACGAGAGTAGGTTATTTTCACTTATACATTTCTTGTGGTACGCGTACACTAGGATATGTTTATAGCGGTTTTCTCACAGGCAAAGACAGCCATGTCAGAGTAATTAGGAAAAAGAACTTCGTGTACACGATATAGAATAGATAATAAAAATCCGATAAATTGAAGAAACCGCAGCTCATATCTAGCGACAGACGAATAAGGGACAGGTGAAGTTATATAGGGAAGAAAACACGGAATATGCAAAATTTCATAAATGTGACATTTTTAATGTATATTTTAATGGCTTTTACAAATTAGATCGTGCTTAAATTTGCTTTAAATTAACAAAAAAATTCAGACTAATATTGAGGGTGTGAACTTTGTACAGTGAACTATCAGGGATTTTCGCAAGGGACGCTAACCTTTTCCCAAATAGTCGAAAATATTTCTAGAAATCCGTCATTTACGTGCAAAATACTCGTAGCCTTTTCCGTCATTCTCAATTGTCTAATTTTATTCAGGATGACTTCTGATAAAAAAATTGGTTAAATTTAGACAAGACGATTAGAGATGGTTGTCGTTTCGCTCTTTTGTATTCGTGACTAATATGCACAGGCCGATTAAAGAAAATAGCGTGAAGACTTATAATTCTTAGAATATTAACCAAAATACTGTATGAACTATGCTAGATCGCTACGTTTTTGACGCACGAGAAATTCTAAAAATTACGCTAATTTATGACCAAAAAGCGATGAAACATCATGCATTCTTTATCTCGCCAATTATAATCGCTAATTTCGGAAAATCAGCGATTCTACGAGGCCAGCAGCTATTCTGGGAAGTCAAAACCCCCAAGCTTCGCGAGCACATTTAGAATCAGAGCTGTAATTAAATCCGTCTACGACGAGTAGCTGACATAGATGGGCAAGGTAGAGGTGGCCAGAGGGGTGAAATTCACGAAGTGATTTAGCAAATTGTGGTCACTATTTTTTGTGCAAGGTCTCTTTATACGTATACAAAGATGGTCCCCAGAAGTCGATGTACCTTCTGTACACGTAAATTTTGGTACTATGATAAGGTACAGTAGCATGTGTTGTGCAGTAAACCGGCTTTCCTGATTCTTGATAATTAAGTTTGCGTTTCTAGTGAAGAAAAACGCAAAGATTTGTTGATCAGCGCGAAGCACCGAAAATTTTTCACATTTTTACCCTTTTTAGATGAAATTTTCGGCCCTTTTTACGCAGTAAGCTCAAAAATTGTCTTGCAGAACCTTTCGTTTTTTCAAAATCACCTGACAGTCAGTGATCGACCGGCTCAAAAAAAACCGGCTCGTGCCGTGGCCGTGGCCCGGCGCTGCTGCCGGGCTTGCATACCAGGCCCGGGCCCGGGCTATATACTAACGAATATGCCTTGCTTTCCAATATAATGTTATGCATAAGATACATATTTAGATCGATTTTACGTTTGTTAATCTGTCAAACGCTAGGCTTACTGCTGTATCAAGAAGATTTTGAATTCTAAGCTCTGTTAATTATTCAATCTTTCTAAAAATAAATGAAGCATTTAGCAAAGATTTTGGTAGCATTATTCAAGCAAGAACAAAGTTTTTAATACAATAGCGCGCAATTCCATTATTAAAATGCACGTGCAACTAAACACGGTTTAAAAAGCACAAGTATCACGTAGATATTTAAAGGAAATTGAGCGTTAAACTTTATGCATTCAGACATAACAGCGACTATGATATGGTCGATAGAAGATATGCTGTTTGGATTTTAGAACTCAAACTATAGCGTACATTGACGTCAATTGAAATTGTGTAGGGTAGTAGGATAGGACACGTATTGAAGCCATAGGCGTAGCCAGGAGGCATTGGGGCACATGCCCCGAAATTTTTCAGAAATTTTGTTGATTTTTCGAATGTAGCTAATTGTGTCCAGAAAATTGAGTTCAAAAAAGGCAAAAACGTCAAAATTTTCAGGCGTTTCGCGCCGAGTCTCTATTATATTTATTGTTATATAGATCCAATGAGTTCAAAAGCTTAAATTAGCTAAAATAATCGATTACATCCACATCACTTTAGTGATTTATTGCCTTATTTGTTCGTTGGATGAACTGGCATGCTTGTTGAGCATAACAGTAAATGTCGAAAATGATTGTGTACCAGTTTAACTATTCTTGCTTTGTTTGTCTTTCTTTACAAGGACAGGACACATAATCCATATTTAAATGAAAAGAATGGCTAAATTTTCTTATATTTTGCGCATTTTCGTTTTCTGACTTATATCTTGTTAATAAGAAGGCCACAAATGGACCTGAAAACGATAAGAACAAAATTGTCATTGATTCATTCTTTTTATATCTTAGTGGCAGCACCTTGCTGCACTTTATACTTAGCAGAGGTTGAAAGCGCATTTCAGCTCGGAAATCTTGTACAATGTATGGATCATCAATCTTAAGTGTTTTGGGCTTAATTTAGAACCGAGATTTGGCCGATTTTGCTAAAATTTTAGCGATAGTATTTAACATTGAAGTGCTTTTTTTACAAAATTTTCTAAAGGGCGATTGAGCGCGCCACTGCAGCCCCTCGCCGCAAAATCTCGTTGTACATGTGCAGCGAGATTTTTGGGAGACGGAAAAGGAAAAAGGGTTCGCCGAAATTAATTTGTCTGTTCTGTATGATTTAAGCGGGTTACAATGAAGCTTAAAGAGCTAAAACGTCAAAATTTTCCGGCGCATGGCGCTGCTGGTTATTGTTCTTTCTTTTTGTAAAGCTTCAGCATTGCGCTGACTAGCCTAAATCAGGCAAAATATCACAGAATATTAGTATTCACAGGCTACAAAATGTTAAGGACAGTAAAGATTACTAAAATTCCTTGGTAATTTGCGCTTCTTATGATTTCCGAGCTGTTTGTCAATTAAAAGACCGCAAATTCTACAAGAAACGGTAAAAATTCCATAAATTTCGCGTTTCGCGCTGATTAACATTTTTGTATTTCTGATTGTCAGAAACCCATAAAATAGCTAGGCTACACTACTAAAGGTCGAAAAACTCAGTTTTATTATAAGACATATCGATACGACATTCAATGCAAAATAAGTCTTAAAAAATTCTTTGTGTATGCCCCCCAAACCAAAATCCCGGCTACGCCTCTGATTGAAGCGTTGTATAGAAGATGAATGCACTTATGAAGTTGACAAATATATGATAATGAGCAGGTGGGCAGAAGTAAGGCAAATGGATTTAATAGAACGCAGGTTGGCAAATTCATGAGAAATACGGACAACAGCTGAAATAGTAAACGTGTTAAATATTAACGATATTATTTGAGGCCTGGTTGAGGCCCGGTGGTTTCAGCCGCGGTCCGTCTGGGCTTGCTATAGACCGGCCGGGCCTGGTCCGCGGCCCGGATACCTGGTCGATCACTGCTGACAGTACTTGTTTTTCCAAAACATGAGGTAGAGGTTATACCCCCACTCACCCGTTATGCCCATGTGTGGCAGCTGATACTAAAATTATCCAATGGCTTTTAGTCGTGTAATGAAGTTGTATAAATTTCAAACTCCATGGGGTAAAACTGTGCACAGATTAGTGACGAGATGCACTGACCATTTGAGTGTTTATTTTGTATATCGTACGCAGGCATAGAGTAAAACGATGTAAATACGCTTAAAGTTGCAATTATTCAGAGTGGTAATGCGTTGCGCAGTGTAAAAATCGTTATGTTTTCATCAGTCCAAAGTCTAAACGAACATCAATCTATGCCAAGCTAATTAAATTAAACATTGTTTGTTTTCTCAACAATTTAAACATTTTGTAGGATGTTTACAGATAGGCATGGAAAGCAGACATGCACAGCATGGAAATTCTGGAGTGTGTGAAATTTGAAAGTGCATTTTTTGGGTCCAAAAATGGTGAGTACGCGTCAAAAACATCGTTTTGCGGCGTTTCTAACGATGCTCTATCTTTCTACAGCATAAAAACAGAAAACTTCCGAAAAAAATCAAAGGAAGCCGAGCAAATCGAACAAAATCCAATCAAAACATCAGTATCTAAGGCGAAGAGTCGAAAATTTAACACGTTTGAGCAAATAGATAGCTAAAAACGTTTTGAAAAAGTACCTTTTCTACGACATTTCAGGAAAGTCTTGGAAGCTTTCGAAAAATCGCGAATGCTTGGGGGTGGAATAATTTTTGGGGGTAAAATTTTTCTGGGGGTGAACCTCGGCCCCAAGATCATGCATGGCGAAAAGTCTGGGAGCCAGGTCAGACCACTTAGACGAGGACACTATGCGATTGACTATTCATAATTGATTGATTACAACCACATATTTCAATTCAATTTCCCTTTTTTTGATCTTTTATTTGTTCCGTTCCGTCTAAAAAGTTGAAGTCTGAGGAGGAACATAAAAACTTTTTACCAGAAGCATTCATCTTTTGAAACTTTGTAGCTTTAAAATTTGTATTCGCATCCAGAGACACTGCCTACGATAGACATATCCTTCTTTCGTAGCGATAGGCCATGGTTTGCACTTTCAAGCGCAAAGGTCATGTTACAAAACATAATCTTAAATCTTAATCAGCGACTGTAACTCAGTCTTCCAATTATATGTACTTTTGGAGCATTAACTGTTTTTAAAAATTCGAATTCGTGTTACAATGGTTGACCTCTGCGTTACACCGCTCGCACATGCGAAAAACCAGCGTATATAAATGCCCATAATTGTTTCGAGACCGGTTTTCGCAACAAAACTATGCATATTAATGACAGTGACGGACCGATATAATGACAATGAGCCGTTCGGCCATAGAAGTCTATATAAAATCTGATAGGACAAAGGTTCGGCGTTGAGCCTAGGATTCAAATTGTGAATTGGGTTATGTTCCGAGGAGACGAATCAGCAAATGCGGAAGTTACTTGCTACATAACCAGCATGCTACTTTCCCGAAAACTTACGTTTTAAAAGTACAGAATGAATTAATCAGACCACCTAAAGGTCCATTCATCTTAATCTACCTCTCTACGTCTGTTACGCACGAGACTTATTTTGACCAAGGATGAAGACATTTTTTGATTAGTTTTCAAATAATACATTATAAAACAATGTGTCTTTGGACCAAGGTTTTTTTCGTATTCGGCAAAGATTTTTCCCGATGTACAAAGACTTTTCGGGACCATATTTGTACACGTACCAAGATTTTAGGGATGAGAAAAAATGCAAGAGGTCTATAATTAACAAAATTTTCGACGCTTCGCGCCCAAATGAGTAATTGTGTGTTCTGTATATCTTGATAATGGCAGAAATTGTGTTTCAAAAGAAAAATGTCAAATTTTTCGGCGCTTACCGCCGTTTTAAGACGATTCTTGGTGATTTTCGCCCTCAGAAACCTAGAAATTAGCTAAAATACACTACCAAACTCCATTTTTACCACATTAAAATCGCTACTATACCATATTATGGTAACCAAAAATTTGTGTGTACAAAATGTACAGACTTTTAGGGACCATCTTTGTACATGTACAAACGGACCTTGTACAAAAAAACGCTCCTTTGGATCAATCAAACAAGCAATCAGGGCTGGAAAATTAAGTTAATTTTTTTTATAGTATTGTTTTTTGTTTCCTTGCAATTGGGCGCTGTCTTAGTTTTTGCAGTGGGAAGCGAACTGTTTTGGTCTCGTGAAAAGACAGATTTTGGTAATTTTCAGACCGTGCAAAGAAAAATCTGAGAAAAAGCCATGTAAAATTTATTGATTTTAAGACAACCAGGTGACTTTTAATGATCAAATATCCAAAAATTTCGACGGTTCGCGCCGGTAATGTTAAAAGATGTATTTTCTTCTCATTAGCGACTACCAATAGAAATTTTTAGTGTCGTTTATAACTTTTATGCACTGACATACTTATTCTACATTGAATATTCCATTACTAAACTAACAAAAATAGATTTACTATAGTTTTTACTTCCTTCGAAATAATTTACTAAATCTTCAACTTCGATTTCATGGAATTTCTTCCTCGTGGAATGCATCACAGCTTTTGAACACTCGGTAGAAGAATTGCATTTGTTTCGACTAAGATTTGACGAATGCTGGCTGAGAAGGGTATCAAAATGCATTGAAATGAACAGTTTTATGAATGCAAAGCTGAAAATGTTTGGCGCTTGCCCTCGTGTGTCGTATTTTTTCATACTATTTCGATGTTAATGCAGTAAATAAGCGAAGGCCCGCGCAAAAAAAACAATCGTTGAATTTTAAAAAATTAGCTCAGAATTTGACTTTTATTTTTCACCCACGCAGACCAGGCAGGCGCAGGCCTGTACTTGTATGAAATCAAGAAACAAATCGTCTATCAAAAAACATTTCATGCTAGATAATTACAAAGCATGATCAGACTGCCGCTATTACAGACTATACAGCTGAGGTTGAAAAAGAAAACAAGTTTCTCCATTCTTTAATTTTCGAGTTTTGTGTTTATTTCTTCTCCTAAATTTCGAAATATACCATAACAATTTATAAGAATTAGTCTCTGAAGGTAGTTTTTTAAGAAGCCCAAATTAAAACAGAGATTACGTATGCTAATTTTTTCAAATATAGCGTAAATATGTTGACATGTTTTTGCAGATACCACACAAAACAATTCCAAAACTGCTTGCAGACCAGAACGAGAATTTTGAAAAAATTGAACTTAGAAAAAAAATTTCTAAAAGTTTGAATGTTAATGATGATAATGGATAGAGAATTTTTAAAAATAACGAAAATGCGGTTTTAAATCGCTATCCCAAAGCAATTCCCGAGGCATACTCGTAAACCGAAGAATCTTGAGTCTGCCCACCCCTTTGGCGATTCCCGGATACGGACCTGCTATGAAGCAACATCGATTATTGTGATCAAATGTCACGAAGCAAAGACCGCAGCCTGGAATGTGCCGCTTTTATTTTGCCCAAAAAATGACGTTGAAAAGTGTAAAGTACAGTAGGTTAAAAATTGAAATGTGGAAAAGCTAGTCATGAAACAAATTTCATTAATAAATTTATTAGTAGTAAAAACGGAGTTAGATGAAGCTAAACAAATACAATTGATGCAGCTGCACAAATACGCACTTGCACAACATTGATACTGAAATCAGAGATTATAATAAATAAATAGAACACATAATATCGTTTATTCTAGGCTATTCAACATATTGAAGCAATGCATAAGACCATAGTGTACGAAGTATTTTGAAAACCTTGATCATGTTTAAAGAATTATGACTTACACAAATTCTAGTCTCGCACTATTAGTCTTAAATTATAGTAGTTGAGCACAATACGAATTTTCGCCTGAGGAGAAACACGGCTGGATATATAAAAGATACGATGTACACAATTTTAAATGCACAAACATGAATAAGCAAGCAAGTGTCCGTCATAAAAAAACTTATCATCATTGATAGCAGTATTAAGGAATTAAGTCAATGATCTATACAAAATGTCGAGCTGAGGCATTACGTTTAATTGATAAACAAGTTCGTCTAGACCCTAAAAGACGCGAATAGATGCAAAGAAAGCAATGAATTTATAGAATAGTATAGAGCATGAACACATGACGCAAACCATATTACCGAACTACCTACATGAATTAAATGTACATAATCGATTATTCCGTCTTTCAGATTAAAAGAAACAGTAGAAATGCAACATGCGAATCGAGTGCTGAAGGAGTTCATAATCGATACAACAAGCGAAGAAAAGTTATGTTTGGAACACTCTCCCGCAATTATTGTTGCATTCTCTTATCATACACTCTCCATCTTTACACTTATCTTGCACTTTGCGCTTAACACCAGAATCTTCATTTCATCGTTTATCAAAGGTCAAAAACGTTTTGCAACTATATCCTGATTCGCAAAATCCAATAGTCTTATAGAAATGAGTAGAAAGTAAAGTAATCATAAGATAAATGCAGCAAACTCTACAAGCGTTGAAACCCGCGATTAAATATTTTCAATATATTTTTAATAAATTTTAGATAAATATTAGATAGGAGGACGTCGCTTTATCATCGTAAAAGTAGATACCGTCTGAAGTCGCATTACGACGTACTATGGTTTTCAAGATTTCTTTGCTCAGGAGCTCAGGAAGCTTAACATATTCAACTCACCAGTTTTGATCGTATCCGTCAAGTCATAGTGCAATGAAGCATCTGGATAACTTTTCAATTTTCTATTATTGAGCAAAAGTACTCCAGTTAACTGAGCTTCTTCAAATACTTTATCGAGGCTCCTCGACAGCCCGTTGTCGTGCGAAATAGCAGTGGCTGAGATACTCGCCTTTAGAGCCATCAGACATCATAGGATAGAAGTTGCATAAGAATAGGCAAAGGAATTAAAATCCAGCTCTGTAAATGAATGGTGCCTAAGAATTTTTGTGCTACGATAAAAGAGAGAAAATTCCATAAATGGTTGTCCTATTAATTAAGAACACCAGACACTAGAATATAAAAGATAGAGAGATTTGTGGTATGGGAGACAACGAAAACGATGCTGCTATAAGCATTTGCTTACCCAAACAATGAACCTACGAGCATAGAAAACCTTTTTAAGCAAAAAATATTCATTTTAATATTTTTGAACGTGTGATTTATAAACATGTAACCATAGTTTCCCAAGGTAGGAAGTTCAGGGAGGATAAAATCCCAAAATTTAGGACCACTAAATTTAGAGTCTAGCCTTTTTGCAGATCAAATTTGAAAAATGGCTAAAACATCCTATACAGCATGTTTCCATGTGAAAGACAACATTTTTAACTACGTTTTGCCCCATTCTGAATAGTTTCGTCACTCTTGTAAGTAAAAAATATAAGAATTCATCGAAAATTGTGACTTTTTAGATGATCTTAAGTTCATTATGGGTAAACAAAACAGAAATGTATTAATCGGCGCGAAGCGCCGAAAAAATTTTAATATCTTCGCTGCTTTTGTATCCAAAAATCATACAGAAAATGGTTGATAGCTCAAAATCGTCCGACAGTGATTCAAGTCTCGGACCCTGAGGTGGGGGTAATACCCCCTCACCCCCTTATGGGAATGTGTGCAAGTAATCTTCGTATAATTCCTAGGGATGCAACGAACACTTGAATCCGGATCTAGATCCTTTATTACCTGATCCTTTCGTCAACTCTCATCCGATCCGGACCCACTTTTAATAAATTTTAAGACCCGGTCCCAGAGTCGATGTCATTTTATTGAAAAACGGTAAACATAAATACTACAAAATTCATTTCCAATTCCAACATATATAGGTTACTCAAAATTCAGTTTTTACAGCTCAAACGTCGGGAATCAAACGAGTTCTTAGCTGAAAAGCTGAAACGTTGGATTGGTTAAAGTTGTACGTAAGTAATCTTCAAAGTTTAGACAAGTTCTTCGAACATTGATCCTTTCTTGTTAACTAAATGTATAGTCAAACTGAATACGTGTTTGAGGGCACTAGCGCACTTGTTAACCGAACACAGTGACGGATCTAGGATTTTCCTAAGAGGGAAGGGCAACCCAACTTTTCTAAAAACAGTCAAAAATAGGTCCGAATATTCGCTCCTCGCGTGCGAAATAGCGTTTTTTGGCGTTTCACGTTGTCTACTTTCATTTAAAATCGCTTTTGACGCAGTTTTCTTTTTGTGCAAAAAACCTTAGATTTCTTTGACTTTATTGATTTTGATAATTTTGCAGGAATTAAAAATTTTACTCAACCGAGTGATAAGAAATTTCTTGCTACAGATGCTGGGCTTCGTGATTTAGGTATTACTTCCTCTAAATCTCTAAATGATACTCTAATTTTTTCTCCACACATAGAAATATAGTTCAAAATGCTTTTTTTCGATTGTCGCTTATTTTTCGATCATTTTAAATTAAGAATACAGAGGCTTTAATTTTAGAGTTCAAAAAATTTATCTGCCCTATTCTCGAATTTAACATGGTAATTTTAAACTTTCATAAGAAATGTAATGTGATATGAAAAAAACATCAAAAGGTACAAGGTTATTTTACCAAAAGGTTTTTAAATTTATATATATTATATATATATATATATATATATATATATATATATATATATATATATATATATATATATATATATATATATATATATATATATATATATCATATGAACGTCGGCTTCAGATTCTAGAATTAGAATCTATGGAATTTCGTAAAAATTGTTTTTGAATACATAAATTTTCCATCGTTTGATACAAATTGATCCTGATGACTTTTTCACTCTTACACAATCATCCAAAACTCGAGCTGTGGATAGTTTAAAACTTATGGGTGAAAAATTTCGGTTAGATGTGAAAAATACTCTTTTCCAAATAGGGTGCTATATCTATGGAATTCTCTCCCAGATGCGATTTGTACTTCTTCGGCAAATATTTTTCAGCTTAGGGTTGAAGACTACCTTATGTCCAATAGTTTGGTTTCTATCAGTACGTGAAAATTTGCATCTTGAAGCCTTACAGTCGTGATAACAGTGATCTTTTTTATCATATTGTATCGCGCTTATCAGTATTTTACCTGTTTTCATTGACTTTGCAATAAACTTTGATTTTGACTTTGAAGCGTCTTCAATGAAAAGATGCATAAATTTATAAGGCTGGAATTTTCTCAAGTCTCAATCAATCGACCCACAGTTATCATTTTTTCCAGAGATTCGGTTGACATTATAGACCAGACCCAAGATTTTTTCAAAATTTTTTACCTCTCTAAAATTCATTTCTGCATTACAAAGATTGTGTAAATCCAGTCCGGCCTAAACATCAATGAAAAGGAATAAAATTAAACCAATTAGGTGCAGAGCGCCATACAAATTTTGAAATTTAAGCTCTAAAATGCATTTTTCATCACAAAAATTGTCCGAATCCATACAGAAAATGTGGATCAGGCCCGTATCCAGGGGTAGGGGGCAGGTTCCCCCTCCCCCGATTGCTTTTTTAGCCAAAATCACAAGAAATGTTGGCGCTTCTCGCCGAATTTCACAAATATAATTAGAATTTACTTAGTCCTTAGCGCGGGTTTAAACACTCCATTTTTAGTCTTTATACGAGTACAACCTAAGGCGAATTTTGCATCTGTCTTCTGCTCTGTACAGATTTTATGCATAAAATAATATTTGTCCAATATGGTGTCCATTGGTTTCTCACCACATTAAAGGCATCTAGGTAGCAAAATTTACGTATTGTACAGCTCTAGTTAGTGGCCGTAAAGCTTCTTTTTCTCCAATTTATCTTTGGTCCCCACTTGTTTTAAAAAAATTTTGGTCGTGCCCCCCCCCCCAAACAAAATCCTGGATACGGGCCTGATGAGGATTTTCAATTATAGTGAAGTTCTAAAGCAAGTTGTCGATAAAAGTGCTGCGGATCGGCGTGGCGCGGCCTTAAGTCAAATTAAATCAATAAGCGGGTATAGTTGCCGCCGTTGTATTTTTATCAGTTTCGTAAGTGTTAGTTAACTATCTAAAATGCATTTTGCATTACAAATTTTTCACAAATGCCAACCAAGCCCAAAATTTTTTTCCATTTCTCAACATTCCAATTGACAAATAGACCAAAAGGTGGGAAAAAGCGGTGATAGATGGGAAAAATGTTGAGGCATTTAAGACAAATTTGGGCTAATATTGAGAATAAGGTGACCTCATAGAAATTAACTTTGCATGGATGATTTAATCTAATTAAGGGTCAAGGAATTCAAATCTGAAAGAATTAGGTGTCGGTCGGCATAATTGACCGAGTTACAGGCTGTTGAACTTCATGTGTTTAAGGATAAGAAATTAATTGAGACGAACTGGGCTTTTCTCAATATTGCCGCTTTTACTCAATACTTAGGCCTTAGTATATCTGAAAAGGTGTTTAAAGCTGCTTAGGTTGAGGTCGCTCCCGCTCAGGTCGATGTATAGATGCTTAGGTCTTAGTATATCTTAAAAGGTGTTTAAAACTGCTTAGGTCGAGGTCGCTCCCGCTCAGGTCGATGTATAGATGCTAACACTTAAGTACAAATTTTCAAAAAAACGTGATGTTATGCCTTTTCAAGCAATAATCTATAACGTAGATGTTGAAAACACGATCTGTCAACCATGAGAGTGAAAAAATCTTTAACAAAAATTTTTTTCGAAATTTTTTTTTCACTCACATGGTTTTCCGACAGTTTTTCCGACCTCTAAAATAAAGATTATTGTTTGAAAAGGCATAAAATCACGTTTTTTTTTTGTGACAAGGTCACCTTTTCTCAATATACTCCCAAATTTGAAATAGGTTGATTTCGAGAATTTTTTTGATGGGGCACACGTGAGCGCAATTAACTATTTGCCTGCGTATCCAGAACATTCCACATTTTATTCTTTGCTATCTTGTTTTCCTTGCGACTCTTTTATCCTTGCGCTTACTCCGAATAAAGTATTAGTATTAGGTTTAATATAGCACGCAACGCACATAGCAACTACACAAAGAGCTGGTACAGTAAGAGCGCTTTTAAGTTGTTTCAACAAAGAGATATACTTGCTCATTGCGCATTCTCAATATATGCTTCTCTATGGTAACAAATGATGCTTCAATTGTGAAATATGATTCCGCTTCATACGATCTTAACAGAATTTTTAACATAGAATCACGCAGCATTTTACTAGCTTATAATCTGTTTCACATGACTTCGTGCATTAATTCTAAGAATATTTATCGACATTAAGCTGAGGGTTACGATACCTATATATCAGATCAATGCTATTATCGCAATCTGTCAGCTTATTGTCGGTATAGTTTTAAAATTTATGACCGAAGTTGTGTGAAACAGACTATAAATATTGCTAATATGTTTATATTGAATTGAGATATGTATTCTCTAGTGTTGTAAAAGATAAGGATTTTTTGCGAGATAAAAGATAAAGATAAAGTTAAAATTTTAAAATCTAGAAGATAAAGATAAAGATAAAAATAAAGATAAAAAATTAAGAAAGATAAAGATAAAGATAATTTGCAAGATAAAGGAACCAAAAAGATAAAGATAAAGATAAAGATAAAGATAAAGTGTACATATGTAAATATGGTCGCCTGGACCCAGGAGAATGATGTTTGTGAAGTGCAATAAACGAGAGTGGGTGATGTAAAGCAGTCAAGTGAATGCCCTAATTTTTACACCTGAGATCAAAGAGGTGATAGGCATTAAGCACACATAAATGTAGGTTTGGGGGTTTACCCGCGGTATCTGACTGACCCACGTACTACTACTACTGGCAGACAGCGAGTCACTTCTTTCTTTTCACAAGCATCAGAACCCTGCTCTGTGCGCCTGTACAAAGTATAGTCGCAACAGTAATTGATTTTTTCAAACTTTTCTATTTTTTCCTTAGCTTAGACCTAGATTAACTTGGGTGCTAGTAGTAGAACTCCCGCTTAGATCGGTATCACTGCCGCTTACTTAGGTCGATATACAGGCATTATTTTGGGCCGCACGACGTAGGGTTTAAACAATCGTTTTCTTTTCTTTTCTTGTATTACAATAAAACTTGAATGCGTCTAAATGTATTTCACGTCAAACCTGCATTTTGGATTACATGCTAACTTAAGTACATACTTTATCTTTTTTGCAAGATAAATTCCTATCAAAAAGATAAAGATAAAGATAGCCTGTGATTTTTTCAAAAGATTAAGATGAAGATAAAGATACAAAATTGTCAAGATAAAGATAAATCTTGCTAAAAAGATAAAGATATCTTTTACAACACTAGTATTCTCTTTCATTAAAATTGTCACGAGATTTAATCTATATAAATCAGACTACAAAAGTGTCTTATAAGTTTGATACAGATTTGCTGCTGAATAATGTTGACTCGATATACCGTGGAATGTCATTCCTGTTGCATAAGTTTAAAACGCTTTTCTATAGTCACTTTGAACTTTTTATTTTTTTGGATAATGCCGTTTTCACTGTACAATAAATAATTTTGAGGTTTTTGAACTTTCTTGAACAAACTAGGAGGATTCAGAATATGAGACATATGTAACTCTTCGGAAAGAGCAACAAATTTTCTAGCTATTTACTGTAAAAAAAATGAAATATGTCAGAAACTCACAAATTAACAGCTGGAAACTTTAACAGTTGCAATATGACAGCTTTCCTTGCGACTATATATTAAAAACTTGAATTCTTTACTAAACCAAACAAATAGGATATCATTCAAAAGAGCCTTTTTTGTGTTTTCAAAATGTGCTTAAAAACTGAAAAATCTGACATGTGGCGCGAGTAAAATGCATATCTTATGTCGGCAGCCATATCCCTCCGTTTACCATCATGTTTTTGCAGTCGAAGTGCACCATCATGGCATAAACTCCTAGTGCATATTAAGCTATGCCTTCTTAACATTCTCTGACAGCTATTACTTTCATTTAGTGCAAGTTTTTATGCTAGTTCTGAATATGTATGTTATTTTCTGTGAAAATTATTTTTTGAAAGAGGTATAATTAAAAAACTATCACAATGCATAAGAATAGGCACCTGCTGGACATTATGCAAAAACGAGAAAAAACTGCGAGTTACACGTGTAGGCGAACCTGCTATGCGCCAGTTCGCAATAGCCATAACAAGAACCAATACTAGTGACTATCTATGATAAATTTGTACTGTGGGCTATACCTTCGATCTTCCATTATTTTCCCAAATTTTTAATAATAAAAAACATTTAGATACTTGTCCAGTAGCATAGAGCTAAGTGTATGATAATAGTAATTGTTTGAAAATACATACCGCTTACGTGAATCCCGAGAACTTCCGATCTGAGATAAAAGTGATTCAGTATTTTTGTTAAATTGATCGTTCTTTAATTTATTGTAATGGCCCTTGAGGCCCGATGAATGTAACGTTGTAGTTAGAGTCTGGTTTTTGGTTTTTCGTTGGCCGGTTATTTCGACTGTACATTATTGTTTCTTTTTGCGTATTTTGTTTCCCAGCTATAGGTAGCGTGTTCTTCGTCGAATAAAAGCATAGAAAACCTACCCAGTGGTTTTGGTTATACCGAGGGTTAGGTCGGCCACCATCCCTACGTCGAGGACTTCCACCTTCTAGTGGACTGATAGGTAAATTTCGTATGATAGCCTTTTCTATTCGAAAATCATAATTTATTTCTCAAGCCAAAAATTGATCAAAATTATTATCTAATCTTCAGATGATTGATCAGCATAGAGCTCGTTGTTGTTGTTTTCAGTGTTCAGCGTGCTACACTGAGTAGGAACCAAAACATTTCTGATCAGGCACTGATTGAAAATAAGTTAAATTCTGACCTCCGCGGCAATTACCGAGACTAGGTAGGTAGCCTTAGGTCTTAGGGCGTAGCTGCTGAGATCACCCACGACGTAAAGCGGCCAGCAATATTAGGGCTGAGGGGATCGAAGCGTAAGGTCTGTAAGGGTCCAAAGATCGAAAGCCTTAGAGCCCGCGCAGTCGGGGCCAGCACTAAGCGTAGACTTAAGTACCTACGTACCTAGGTAAAATCTCGCAGGTGAATGTTAGTGCGGTTCGTATCTGTGATGATTCTGTAGACCCAGATCGAACCGGCCACATTACATTGGATGTTCCCTCCTTTAGACTGCTAGCTACAGCCGAGCTGATCAATCATCATAAAATTATTTTTCGATCCCAAATTCATCATTTTGGCCATCTAAAAATGTGTAACGTTTCGTTCACCTTTGTTGTTGTATTGACCGCATTTGTGGCAGTGCGCAATTTAAGTAAACGTCCGTGGTAAAGATTTTGTGTATCGTGGTAAAGTCATCGTTATTTTTTCTATTTCCGTCAAAACTTTATCGAGGGCAGCTCTCACGCTCGTATATTCATTTTTCTATAAACGTCAACCCTCAGGCAACGATTCATCATTTTTTTCTCAACTGACGACGAAATTCCGTCATTAGGTTCTTACCTAACTGTTTTTCTAACCACGTACACGTTCTTGCGCTTTAGGCTTAGTCCTATCTGCTTTCGATCATTTCACGTCAGGTATATCTTACTTCACGTAAGGAAGTACTATTTACGTGGAAAAACCTGTTTTTCGGATCGACAAAGGCATAATTCGAAACATTTATTTTTGGGAAAAATTTCGACTTACTGAAATTTTTTTTACATAAAGGCACATTTTGACATATTTGACACATAAAAATGGCAGGAAAAAAGGTTTTGCGGACACCGCCCGCTAAATTAGAAAAAAAACTTTTCTACGCCACCACTACTTCAGCTCGCCAATTACCTACCGCGCCTGTGACTCTAATAGCGCGTGTAATTCTGCGAGTAATGACACAGTTACGAAAGACGTAACGACTAAGGCGAATAATGATAAATTACCCGCGTCACATGCCGCGAGTAATACACAGTCCGAATATGAATTATCATTGAGTACCATGCGATCTCGCATTAATCAATCTTCGCTAACTAGGTCAGATCCTAATATTGACAATTCATCAAGTCACACAATGATCGATAATACGACTACCATTAACCGGCAAATAATCCTGAAACCAGTTCGGAGCGCGAAATTCACGATTCTGACGTGAAAGTAATCATAGTCGCAGCATGAATGCCGACAGAGAGCGTGCTAATGCTAATGTGACTAATGATCTTATTTTGAAAGCGCTACAAGCTATTCATTTGCAATTTTCGGATCTTTCTGCAACGCGTTGATCAAGATAAAAAGGAAAATGCGGATATAATGCATAAACTGCGTTTGGAGCTAAGCACTATGCTTAAACCCCAACCAGTTCTGAATCACATAGAAACTAATGTATCTAGGCAACGTTAACCACTCAATTGATAGCACAAATTTTTCTGAATTCAATGCGCAAGTGCGCATCGTGCGCAAAGTACGCATCGTGCATCTTCACTGTTGTCTACTAGCAACAGAGCATCGAATTCACGCTCACCTTCGGAAACTGTTCCAGAAAATATCTCTCAAAGTTGTACGAATCGCGCCGGAAATATGTAATTTGTCACAGAATCCTGTAAACACGGGTTTGCAACCAGTGCAAAACTCGAGGTTTTCGGAGAATATACCTATGATTTCGCAGCCGTCGGTATCGATTTTGCAGACGTGCGATATCGGCCTTTGCTACCATTAAATCGTAATGCGCCTTCATTTGTACCTAATCCTTCTATTGCGAACTCGCAGCAGCAATTAAATCCACCACAACTGCAGTATTTTTCCACCTCAAGGAGAAATCTTAGCCAATAATTATGTACTAATCCTATAAATGTGGAAATACCACCTAATAATCCTATCTTGCATTCTTCTAATATCGAAATGCAACCGGTTGAGATAAATTTATCTGGTATTAATAATGAATCTGCAAATTTGCAAAATGAATCGGCTCCTCAATCTGAATCATCTAGTATGAAAAAACACGTCAAATTTTCTGACGACAGCTCATCTAATAGTTATGATCACTTCGCGCAGTCGTCGCTCGCGTCGCAAATCTCGATCGCGCAGACGGCGTCATAGGCATAGTTCAGGTCCTTCATCTGAAAGCTCAGCGTGGTGATTCACGTCTCGCTGATTCCTTGAATTGTGGACCATTTTTGCAGCAGATGCAATTTGCAATTGCAAATAAAAAATTTTTGATGGCGATAAATCGGATATAAAGGCATATTTTGCAGAATTTGAATCGCTTGCCAATACCTATGATATTGACAAGGCTGATCATTTAAAATTTGCTACTGGATTTCTTGACCCTTGTGTTTTGCGTCTATACCATTCGTTACCTGCTGATATACAACAATCTTACTCGAAAATGAAGCAAGCGCTAATAAGCAAATTTTGTCCTATGGACACCGTTGCGCTCTTTAATCGTTTTTGTCACACAAACAGCAGCCTAACAAATCAGTTAAATCTTATTATCTCTTGCTTCGCAGAGTTAATTAAATCGGATCCCTATCTTGAAGTTGACTCGCCACATTTTAATAATTTAATGCGACATCAACTAAAACAAGGGTTATTACCACACATTTCCGAAAGAGGCATATCATAAAAAACCTAGAGCATCACTGGCTGAATTTTTGGACAATGCGCTTAGCGCTGAATTTGCTAATAAAGAATTTGAGGATAAAAAGGCAGTAACGCCTTATGTATCGGTAACAGCTGCTCCAGTAGGCCGCGTAGTACCTAAAGATACTCCTCGCGCATCTAGCAAAATGATCCAAATCGTTCACGTCATCGAACCTTTCATCGCTCATTGCGTGCTGAGAAACAGAAATTCTTCTCGTAAATATTGTACCTTTTGCAAGCGCATAGGTCACATTTATGAGGAATGTTTCAACAGCGTCAAAGGCAGAAAGCGTCTAATAATGCTAATTTTAATAATCAAGCTGATCGGAATACTAATTCTATGGCGGCATAATCGCCAATAATCGGCGTTCTTTTTGGCGAAGAAATCGTTCGCCATCGCGTTCAAATTCGCAAAATAGGCATCAATCTCAATCACAATATCGCAACTCTAGTCAACATCGTTCATCTAACTATGCGAATAATGATAATCGCTTTGAATCAAAGCAATCACGATCGAATTTTGGCAAAATCGTAATGATCATTACCAAAATTCGCGTGCTAATTATCAAAATTCGCGTTACGATAATTGTTATAATAATCAATCGCGCCAAAATACACCTTTTGTGCAATTTCTAATGAACAGTGTGGGACATACTATAACTCTAATTATCTTGTAATAATAATTTCAATTGCCGTATGTCACATATACTGCAGACAACCAACCCGCCTTGAATATACCCCTCCATAGCCAACCCGCCCATCTCCTCGTGATGTGAACACAATTACTGCGAAACAGCAAGAAAAATCTAGCGCTAGCGTCCTAATTTATTCGCGTCGCAAGAATTTCTTGAAGAGTACAAACGTCTACAACGTCGTCTTGCAACCTACGAGAAAATTAATATTCCTCTATCTAAGACCGTAGATCCTAATATTCCTATTGTAAGTCATGCTGGGACAAATTTACCCATATTCTCGTTAAAGTTCATGGCGTTGGCGTGCCTGCTCTGATAGACACGGGTTCACAGGTCACCATGATGACCACGTCTGCATTCTTACGTCTTGGTTTTTTGATTTACCACTAAGCAAGTTTCACAAGTCGTACATGGTGTAGGCGAAATCACACGCAGTCGTTCGCTATAAAGTAAATATGACTTTAACAATCAGCGGAACAATCTATTTCTACCTCAGTAGCTATAATTGATCACTTGCCGGAAGACATGCTTTTAGGATATGATTTTTTTTGCGAATCCGCACTCATGTGGGTTAATCCTATTGAGCGTTGTGCTTTTATAAACGGCATAAAGGTTAATTTACTTTCATCTCACGAAGAATTGCAATTTCGTGCGAAACCCAAGCATAACTTCCTCGTTGTGTGTGTGCATGTTTCGCTGCCTGAATCTGTTATTATACAACCTAGGCATGAATTAATTACACCTGGCTATATAAGTCATGGTTCTTGCAATTTCGATTTCGCATTATTCGAACCAAATCCCGATTTTATGGAAAAAACTTCACTTTTGTTGCTCCGTCTATAGTCGATGCTTCACAACCTCTAATACCTGTTCGCGTTTGTAACATCTCTAAAGCGCCAATTCGCATTGACTCTGGTGAAATAATAGGTTCTTTAACCACCCGATGCCGAAGTTGTGTCACACGTTTCATCCTTTTATGATTGGACACCAGAACTTTTTGCATCAATAAATAAAGCTTTAAACGGCGGCTCCGCCGTTAATTCTAGACAGCAGCAGCACCTGAAATTTATAACTTTTTACGCGCGCAAATACGGTAATTTTTGCATTAAAAAATGAACACACTATCGGTTGTACCCCCTTGATGAAACATCATGTTGACACGGGATAATCCACCCGTTGTTGGAAAAACTTATCAAATTATTTGAACATTCTAGAAGAGAATCTATGCAGAAAATTATAAATGAAATGCTTTGCGGATAAAATTATTCGATCTACAACCAGCCCATGGGCAAGTCTATTATTTCTCATTGGAAGAAAGGACGGTTCCCTTAGGCCGGTCGTCGATTATTGACGGTTGATGACGTTACTAAAACGCAAGTTTATCCTCTTCCACAATTAGACGATTATTTTGATACCTTAGGCAATGCAGCATATTTTAGCACGTTAGATTTAAAATCTGGATACTGGCAAATTCCACTCGATAATAAATCTCGCAGAAAAACTGCATTCATATGCCCTGTTGGTCATTACGAATTTGAAGTTTTACCTTTCGGTTTAAAAAATGCACCCGCAGATTTTCAAAGACTAATGGAGCTCGTGCTCGCAGGTCTAAATTGGAAATCTTGCTCTCGTTTACATCGATGACATAATCATTTTTTTGCGCTTGCACAAAAAATTGTTAAAAGATCTTGAAAATGTCTTTATTGCTCTTAAAAAGCAAACTTACGTGTAAGAAGCCTGATAAATGCCATCTTGCGCATGCAGAAATTAAAATCTCCTTGGTCCCAGCATAAGTGCAATGGGCATTGCTCTGACATGTCCAAAGTCGCAGATTTAGTCTCGTTTCCCGTACCAAAAACCGTTAAATCCGTGCAGAAATTCCTTGGCTTAGTCAATGGTTTAAGAAATTCGTTAAAGATTTGGCTAAAATCGCTAAACCGCTATTTCATCTTCTTCGTAAAAGATGTCGAATTTTTGCTGGAAGGCTGAGCACCAAACGGCACTTTTGAGCTTCTGAAGAAAGCATTTACATCTCCACCTATTTTGCAACTAGCAAAGAAAAATGCTCCGATGGAACAAAAAAGATGAATATACTTGGAATTGTGGATTATTATGGATGTAAAAGGAGGGGACTAGAAAAAATCTATCTAGAATCGGAAAATCTTTAAAAATCACACTTTCTCTAAGCAACGCAAAAAATCGATGTATATTCTGCGGCCAACAGATTAAAATAAATATTCAAAAATAGCAATGATTGAAACAGCAGCACGTTAAATATGCAGTACCTATGGGAAATGATATTAAGTAAACTAACAGTCTTCCAAGCCAATTGAATGAAATAGCAAACATCGAAGACAATTGAGGACATGGTTGGTTAAAAACAGTAGGAAACACGTAAGTTGACTTGAAACAGACTTAATGTAGATACACTAGCATGCCCGAAACGATTGTGCACTAATCAATCGGCTCCTGCTTTGCTTGCTATAATGCTCATAAAACAAAGCAACTTTAAATACAATACCTCTTAGTTTTCTATCAATCAGGTGCCAGCAATTTAAAAAGTAACCTTGATAGATTTCGTTTATACACTCTTATCTGAAACTTCGAACATTATTTAAAAAAGACACTTTTTTAGAGGCCACCAGAATATACATCGATTTTTTGCGTTGCTTAGAGAAAGTGTGATTTTAGCAGATTTTCCGACTTTAGATAGATTTTTTCTAGTCCTCGCTTTTACATCCATAATAATCCACAATTCCAAGTATATTCATCTTTTTTGTTCCATCGGAGCATTTTTCTTTGCTAGTACACTACTTTTAATTAGCGTGATTTCAGTACATCAGTCAGTAAACACAATCAGTAACATGCCACAATAATGACAACAGAAATCCAAGAACGCGGAAAACAATATTGTTCTTAACATCAGCATTATCCTTTTTAAACAAGACAACCTTATTGGCTTACCCATCCATTTTCAAATTAAAACTGCATTAAGTTATTTCTTCTTAATGTGCAGTTCACTTATAATCAAGCACAAAAATTTAACCAACGAATTCACATTGCAAATCCTCACTCAATCAATACACAAGCACAATGTGTTGTGACTTTTGAAATTGAAAACACCCAATTTTCAATTTTCCGTCGAAAATTGAGATCAATTTTCAAATTGAAAATTGGGTCAATTTTCAAATTGAAAATTGGGTGTTTTGAATTTGCGACAAATAATCAAAAGATAGTCACTTGGTTTATTTAAGCCGAGTAATAAAATAACGACCGTCCACCAATTCCAAACTAAACGCAACTAATCTGATCACTATGAAAAAAGTTTTGAAAAATGAGCTTGCTAAGCGAGAGTTGTAAACAAAAAAGAGAAACAATTAAAACCTACCATTAAATTATGAGAGAATTATAAAAGATTTTAAACTTCAAAGAAAATGGAAAAGGCGGGATGTTGGTAAATTAGAAGGCAAAGATTTTCGGCAAAAATTCCAAAAACTTCACGCAAATATCAAATGCCAAAAGACACTAACGCTTTGATTTGGTGGTAAAATAAATTTGTAGTATAGACTACATATTAGCAACAAATGAATA
Organism: Mermis nigrescens; assembly: GCA_036768485.1. Classification (NCBI taxonomy): domain Eukaryota; kingdom Metazoa; phylum Nematoda; class Enoplea; order Mermithida; family Mermithidae; genus Mermis; species Mermis nigrescens. The sequence goes on along the minus strand of JAVLUZ010000605.1, from coordinate 367,451 downwards.
GTGCAAACTTTACACAACTACTAGGTGTAAGTACTAACAGTTTACGGCTTATTAATGTACATGATTACAATAAAGCTGTATATCTTTGTCGACTTCTGTGCACAGTAGTGTGATTGCTGGTTTCATTTTAAACCACTTTTGCAGGCAATTTACATCAATTAAACGATAGCTCTCCATGTGCAAGATTTTGTGAAACATATTATAAACACGGCTAAGAAAAGATTTAACTTTAATGCAACCCATTTAAGACAAAATTACATCTCTTCAATGATCTAAGGACACTTGAACGCAATTTTTAAATCACTTCCGTTACTTTTGAAGGTAAGCAAACTAACTAATTGATGTCTCACATATGAATCCTTGAAAATTTCTTGACTTCAGTTACAAGGTCTCTGCAAGTCTATCGAATTAGGGTTAACACGTAACGTAAACTTTACACAAACACATAGCGTAAAGAATATTTTAGTCGGATTCGTAATTTTGATATTACTCCGATATTTCTTTCAACATTTATGGAAAAATGAATTATATATGTTTTAAAGACAATAAGCATTAGGTTTAAACCACTTTGCAATACTGCTGAGTGTAAGCAAGCGCACCCAATTGACGTATATATTCCATTCCCTGTAAGAATTTTTATATCTCAGGAAAAAAATTCGATTTTTGCAATGCTCTAGAACAAAGGCTAACATGCAGTGTAAAAAATTACTCGGATATTATGATCAACATTCATGAAAAAATTATGTCTCTACAATGGTCTGAGGACATATAAACAATGAATGTAAACTACTTTACATCACTGTTGGATGTAAACAAACGCGCCTACGTGACGTCTCACATTTGATCCTTTGAAAACGCACAGGCTCAAGAAAAATTAGGTTTCAGGAATGCTCAAAAACGAAGATAAATATATCTGTAGTGTAACTTCATGTAAACACCTAGTGTAAAGAAAGATTTTAGTCAGATTCGTAATTTGATATTTCGATATTACGATTAATATTTATGAAAAAATTAAGTCTACATAATGTTTCATGGGCAAACTAACAATTGGTGTAAACTACTTTACAACACCATAGAGTGTAAATATATGCGCCAGACTGACATATCAAATTTGATTCCTGGTCCATTTCTAGACTTGATAAACGTGTCCCTGACTCGTAACCGGAGAAGCTTGGTAGAAAAAACAAGACAGAAACGCATTTAAAACTCAAATTTTTGACTTTACACTCGCTAAATATTAATGTATAGACAATTTGCTTTGACATGCACCCGATATAGAGCACTTTATTTTATTCTATTAGACTTATCCCGACTTCTGGACGGAGAAAGTGGCGAACAAAAAACGCAACAAAAACGTTTTCCATCATTTAGAACACTGTAAACTTTAAAATTCCGTACCGAACTCCCCATTGAGTTTAAAAATTCGGTTTGGTACAATTTGTAGCTTTTAAATCGTAGTACATTCCTGTGTGCCAAAATTCTGTTGCAAAAATTATTTGGCATGATTTATCAATCAAACTTCGGAAAAAACGTGTTTTTAGCCCATTTTACCTCTGATTTCGAACTTTACACCCCCATAAATAACTCAATATTGCGTTTTTTTAAATGCGGTTTGCTGCGATGTTTAGCCCCTGTGAGGCACTTTATTAAAGCTGTCTTCGATTTGCACTGACTCATAAGCGGAAAAATTTGGCAGAGAAATCTTGGATTAAAAATCCGTTTTTACACCATCCACTAGAGTGTAAACTTTAAACCCAGGATCTAACTCACCATAGAGCACACAAGACTTTGCTTATATGCAGAATGTAGCCCTTGATCCGCTCTACATTTCTGTCCAGAAAACATTTTTAAAAACCTCAAAACTTGGAGTTAGTATCGGACATAGGAAGGTTTTAAAACTCGACCAAAAAGTGCTTTTTCACCCCCAGATTTTCGCAGTCTTTACACTGCCGTTCGATAAATAATGCGAATTTCAAAAAACAAAAAAAGTGTCATCTGTAGAATTCATCCCTCTATTATCCTATTCTGTTCAATCCTTCGAGTCATCAATACTCAGTTGTCCACATGCCGCAGTAAAAAGGTCCCAAAATTTGTCCTATGTTATAACGTTACAAAAAACTTTACACCTTCTTTACACAGTCAATTTGAGTTTCAAGAAAAACAAAAAACACGGGCAGCGAATTTTTTTATTATCTTTCTTTTTAAAAAACCGCACCTTCCAGAAGTGTCCCGTTATTGCTGTAGAGGGTGCCCAGGTGTTGGAATTTACCCAAGTATATTATAGTACGCGCTAACGCGCTACCTGATTACCAAATTCGATAATGAGCACCAATTTATTTTAACAACTGACGCAAGTAACTATGCGTTAGTTGCTTTTTTGACACAAAAACAATTGCCATCCAAAAATCGTTTTATTCTTAGCTACGCTAGTGATCACGTGCTAAATTCTGCTGAATCTAATTATGCTACTTCAGAAAAAGCGCTAGCGGTAGTGTGGGCCATCAAGCATTATCGACATTATCTTTACGGTAAAAAGTTTATTGTCGAAACTGATCATCAAGCGTTAACCTGGCTAGTAAATGTTAAAGACCCATCGAGTCGATTACGCCGTTGGGGTCTCAAATAACAGGAATACGAATATGATATCGTTTGCGTTCCTGGTGCATATAACTGCGCAGCTGATCTTCTTTCACGTCACCCTAAATATGATCATGCAGAACGCAAATATAAAGTAGAGCGCAAAAATATCGTTAACATCGCAAATTTAGAATCCAAAGATTCCTGAGTCAGATGATGAATCGGTTCCACCTGACTGATCGTGCGATAATGCGCCTACCAGCAAATTAATCATCCAAACGCACAAAATAATAATCCTATTGTGCAAACCGATCCTACTAATTCTAAACCACCTACATTTCGCGAACGCTTGTTACTTACTGATGCAGAAAAAGCTGAAATGCTAACACCTGCAGCGGCTTTTCGTGAGCAACGTGCAGGCGAGCAGATGCGTAAAATTCGCATCGCTGACGAATGACTTAACAACAAAAATTTTGTGACGAATTTTTCTCGTAAACGATGTACTTTTTTGTCGTTTTCAGCCTAAGCGTTCACCAACTGTCGTTCATCAAATTGTCATACCCAAATCTTTGCATCGCTTCATATTAACGGAATTTCATGACTCTATTTTCGGAGCTCATTTTTCATCGCGCAAAATCTTGCCCGCCATACAAATGCGTTATTGGTGGCCGCGCATGGAAAATGATGTGATCACGTAGTGTAGGAACTGTGATGTGTGCTTACAACATAAAGTCTCATTAAATTCCACATCCGTTCCGTTGCAACCAATCGAAGTATCCGCGCCCTTTGAACTTATTGCGTGCGATTGTTTTGCATATGCCGCGATCCCCCTCGAGGAAATGACAAATAGTAGTTTTTATGGATTATTTTACAAAATACGTGGAAGCTTTTGCTGTTTCTGACATAAAAGCAACAACTATTGCAAATTTATTACTAAGAGAAATTATACCACGTTATGGAGTCCCCAAGAAATTTTTGACAGATCAGGGGTCAAATTTTACATCTACCCTAATTTCGGAAGTTTGTAAAGCTATTAAACGTTCAAAAAATATTTACAATGTGATGGGTTATTATAATTGTACATTGATTGATGGTTTGTCTAAGCTGAGTGCGCGATCACAGTATGATTGGGAACAATTTTTGCCCTTCGCATTATTTGCATACCGCGACTCCACAATCATCAGCCAATATATCTCCTTTTGAAATGCTTTATGGTCGTGAACCAGCATTTCCTCTTGACACCTTACTCATAAATGACTTCGTGATAAATCCGAATTTACCATCTATTGCAGAAAAATATGTCATTGATTTAAAGCTGACTTTACAAGATCTACATGGAATCCGCGTCTCTCAAAATCCTAACTCAAACGCATTAAGCAGCAGAAATCGCAATATGACAAGTCCGTAACGCACACAGAACAATCTCTCTCGGATATAGTCTCACCTCAATAATACCTCAGTCATTCAACCTGAAATCAGTAAACTATCACTTAGCGTGTTGGTCCTACCGAATTATTGACTTACCTGCATATAGAACTGTGAAGAATGGCAGCATATAACCCTCTCATTATACATCACGTTCACAGGAATAGACTTTTGCCTGAACCTAAATTACCTTATTCTGACTTAATTGTGGAAAAACACGCGTAAAGACCCTGGCGATTTTGTGTTGGTAAAGTTACCACATCGCCCTCTTGCTCCGGCAGTTGTTATAAGTTTTGAGGATTTACCGGGCAGGGAACAAAAGCTAAGGACTGCGCGCCTGTACGTTTGTTAAATATGGTTCTAAAACAGCACTTGCTAGTACCATTGTCTAATGTTTTCCTTTTGCAGACCCATGGCTGCACAAGGTACCCCCTAGCAAGGAGGCATTGTTGGGCGCTGGTCGCCGATGCAAATTCGAGGCGTGATCCCGCGTCCCTAGATGGTTGTTTGGCGTTGACCAGTATGGCTTTGGAGCAGGGCTTGGTCGTACCAGACCCGCTGCCGCAAAACAATAATAGTCGTGTTGGCAGTCTAGAATCACTTACCGCAAAATGGGTAAAGCATAAAGCAACACATAAAATCGCAAATCACAGAAAGCGTATAAACGACCAACAACTCTGGTGGGAGAGATGACTTGGTAGATGTCCTTTGGTAACCCCTCGCGTACCAAAAGAATAGACTTCTACCCACCGTCATAGTCTCCAACGACCAGAAGTCGTTTGACGCCATTTTGGCGTTAATTCAGCCATCAAATATGACGAATGGCACTTTATTTCTAGGCTACAACTCTGAATTTGTGAATGACAGAAAAGGCAGGCATTATAAGACCTGGGACCTGCGTTTTCAGCAACTTTGTCCCACTTACCAGGACCTCCATGGCCCATTCGTACGCTACGTCCAAGTTGCGAGCGCGAATGGCCATGTGTTCTGTTGGGATCTAGCGAAGTTCCGCAACCTCCGTTCGGGCTTCACCAGTTACTTGAAACACGCTTACCTAACGTTTATATGGTGTGTTATGACCCGACGCAAGATCGACTTGCGTATTTCCATGTCTACGGGCCAACCTTCGAGGAAATTGTGGCAATTCCGGATGCAGAAATTCGCAATAAGCTGCACTGGAAAGACCCATTTTATTGCTAATTTCATTGACATTCAGCCATTGGCGAGAACATTTACTCGTCGTTTACGCAGTAAAGCGCAATCACACTCGTTAAAGCGCTTGGCAGAATTCTTTTTTGACATGTATATTGATCCCGAGCATGCCTGGAAACTTCGGACAGGCGTGGGCTACCCTTAACTCAGGACATGCAGCATTATCTAGCGATGGACGCCCTCATAACTATCAATGTTTTTATATTGATAGAAGGGTGCTCGCAGGATAATCGCATTACTGTGATAGAAAGCCCATGTTGGTTTCTTTTGTAGGCGATGAGTTATACATTGTTAGTGGCCCGAAAGCCAAAGTACGCATACCATTGTCGACTAGTAAGCCACCACAGGGCAGTCGACCAGCGCAGCTGTCGAAGCTGAAGTTGATTCAAATGGCGAAGAGTTAATCCTAGCTGAGGACTTTTATTATCCGGCTCCACAACCGCAAGTAGCTATAGCGGCAGCCACCACCATCGCCTCAGTAACAGAAGCGTTGGCTCACGCTAACGTGTTTGACAATCCTGACTTACAAGTGCAGGCTTCGCAAACCGTTGCTGCCGACACAGTTTCGGGCCCGGTAAATGCGCCTGACACGGAACCTAAGTCAAAACCAACCAGCTCGAGTACACCAGCTCTGTGTTTTCTTTGCAAACCGATATTCCCTACGATTCGCCTATGCTGGGTGTAGAACCATCAGTCTCACTGAAGACGATGATTTATCTCCCAAACGTTTAGTGATGGCGTTATCTGACACCGAGGCGGAAACACAGGCAAATAAGTTGCCAGCGCGTGTAACACGCGGAGCAATGGCTCAAAAAGGGATTGTTACCGTTTCGCAACCGTTTGTCTCGCAATTGCTTGTGGCGGTTCAACAAGCACCCTTGGGTATCAGTGCGCTCGGACCTATGCCGACTCTTCAGCCAGTTGGGGCAGAGCAGCAAGCTGACCCTGATGTCATCATGACTAATGTTATCGGTTTTCCGCCACAACCGCAACGTACGTGGCACACCCACGAAGTACCACAAGTAGCATTATACACGCAAGTCACGACTCAGCTCGTGCCACAAGGTACGTCGGCACCGGATACTCGTTCCACGGCTCTATGGCCATGACGGGTGTGTCTAGTACCGTGGCGAATTTGCAACCACAGGCTATGCCAAAGCCAACCATCAAATATGGAAGTCGAAATATCTGCGCACATTCAAGCTATTCACAATCAGATGGCCGCGAATGAAAGCGCTAGAATCCGTCGCTCGCGCTACGTACAGCATTTTTCTATTGATGGAAAATATGACGCGCGAACCACCGTGCACTATCGCGCCAGTCGTTTTGCACGATTTACGTTCCTATTTGGGTGAGGTCGCAGGATCCCGCGTTTGTACAATCAGTTGGTCGAAGCTGCTCTGCCGTGTACTTCGATCAGTGTACGCAATCCATTTGCAGTACGCAGATTCGACGGATTCGCCCTCCCGCCCATTAGTGTGGTCTACGCTCGCTCAGCCTTTTGGCTGATGCCAATCGTTAGCCCGCACCTAGGTTCATAAGCGATATGAGCGTCTTTAACTGATTATTTTATCCTGACCAATACTTCGTGCGCATACGGTTTTTATCACAACCGGAATGATGTTGTACGAGGTTCCGCTCGAAGTATTTGGTCGTACACCCACATCTTGACGCACCAAGCGAGGTGATTGATGGCGTTATACATCAAATTTGCCCGGATTTATATCCGCATAGAATGTCACCAGCGCCGGATCACCTAGCGCCCAATTTTAATACCGACACGCCAGATGGTCGATATTTTTGATACTTTCCGAGAATTTCAGTCTTTATATGAGTCGGAGTATTGACACATGACGATCTTTTCTTCAATAGACGTCATGCGCTACAGCAGCTTTTGGAATTCTAGATAGAAAATTCCACTTTTTCACATATGCCTATGGCAATGCCGGAATAGGCTGGCGTATGACAGAACTGCTTTTCATCGCATGTTACGCGTAAGCATTCCTTAGCGAAAGTTTACACGCCATCTCCACGTGACTTTTCCGGAATTCCCGGATTTAACAGCACGAATTGAAAGTCCTCATGTTTTACACAATATGATTCGCCAAATTCGGTTAGCTACGGACCTGGCACTTGAAGTTCGGCTCAATTCGATCGTTTTGAGGTCGTCAAAAATCTGTATTTTACTTCAAACATCGAATACAAGGCAAATTGGAAAAATTTGTAAAGAAAGAAGCGACAGGCTCCTCGCAGGACCCAAGCGGATCCGCAGCAAGCCTTGATATGCCCGAAGTCGATCTTTCCTTGGAAGCACAAATCGCAATGCGTAGAACACGCATGACGATCGAGTAGCATGATCGTGAGAATTTGGCTATGGAAATGCCATGGCGTGCGACGAAGTTACCGCCGCCGGTTCTCTTGCTGAGACTTCAGAAGTTTGTCACATGCCAGAAGACAAACACAAGGCGAGTGAATCGTTTTGATACTAAATCCGAGCACACTTTGCGTCGGTTAAAGAATTTGGAAAAACAACGCGAGTAAGAAGACTCGTTCAAGCTGAAGGATTGCAGCTAAGTTAAAAGCGCGTTCAGGCCAAGGGGATCAAGACGACAAGACCCGCAGTCATCCCGGCAGTGCTATGTGCAAGCCACCACCGTTCACAGTCACAAGCACAACCGCAGACACAAGTAAAACCACATGTACAGCAATACACAAGACCGCAGACCCAACCGCGGCAACAGCAGCAATTCACGGAATTGAGTGAGCGTTCAGGCATATTCTCCAGGCCGATGCTGGTCATCTGTCGCGCTCGCGACAGCAGCAGCTACTGAATATAGCCGTCCGCCACAGTCGAACCGCGGGAACTCATCGGGGCCGGTCACAATCCATCAACGTCAACAATGGGACCAGTCGTATCAATCACCGTTGGAACAAGTCAACCAGCCACCGGGGCTATCAGCCACAACCTCGACCAGGTCCACTTTTTGCCCAAACCGTAGCCTGTTACTCAACAACAACAGCATCCCCGACCTTCTCGCCGACGAACTTACGGTTTACGCCGGAGCAATAATTTACTCCGACTTACCCATACTGCGTACGTGCGCGGACGACTATGAGGATGATGACGATTTTGAGGACAATGATTGACCCCGTCGATCCACATTGCCGCTTACGCCAACATCTGTATGGGCGTAGGCAATAGCCATATGAATATCGTGAGCGTTTTGACGTCGTGTACCGGAATCGGATCAGGAATATTTTCAACGACAACGACGTCGCGGAAAGTGGCATGGCTCGAAGGTCAAGTACCGCGATCAATATTAATTTACAAGTTCGACGTACTGAACTTTTGGAACTCTGCGATGGCATCGACTTCGACCAGCAGCTTTTCGTCAATTTTTTTGTTTTTCGTCCTGATGTATGGATTCCAGGACTTCGTGTATCATTTATTTCTTGTGTATTTTTCTCTTGTCATTTTTCGCTTACTGTAAATTTTTCTTTGACGGTGCTACGTATTTTTCCCCGTTATCTCGCATAATTTGCCATTTTTTTTCTCGTCTGTATCCAAACCTCTTGTTTTAATTCGTCAGTGACTTTAATTTTTTGCTCAGCTTAATTTTGCCTTATCATTCCGTGTCTTAAATTTTCTTGTGCTTAATTAGCGGTGTTACTATTATGGTACCTTGACTCTTTAATGGACAAGGGGTTAATTTATACCCAATCTACAAATTTTTCAATTCAAAATTTTTCTCATTACCCGGGGACTGAAGGAGGCTACTTGGGCAGCATAAATAAGTATTATGCTATGTTGTCCAAGACCGGAGTTCATCATTACTCGGGCAACAATAGTTATCCCTAGCGCCATTGTGAGTGTTGCTCGAGGATTTCCTGAGTGCAGGCAGGGGTCATGCGTTGACCGGCCTGTGATATTTGTTATTTTTGCGTTCTTTTTTATTTTCGTTTTTCATGTTTTGCTCAGGATGAGGCGTTGCGGACATAAGAGTAGAGGCGTTGCGAACGCCAGAGAGCCGAGTTGTAGAGCGTCGCCGACGCTAGTGCCGTTGTTGGTACCTGGAAAAAATTCTCCACTACGTGCTCAAATTTTTTCTATACGTGGGGGAGTGTAACTGCGAGAGTTACACGTGTAGGCAGGCTCTGCCTTAGCAGTTCGCAATAGCCACTCAACATAGCCAATACTAGTAGCTATCTATGATAGTGTACTGTGGGCTATGCCCGAGTCTTCCCATTATTTTCCCAAATTTTTAATAATAAAAACATTTAGGCTCTTGTCCGGTAGCATAGAGCTAGGTATGTATGATAATAGTAATTGTTTAATGCATACTGCTTACGTGAATCGAACTTTCGATCTGAGATAAAAGTGATTCAGTATTATGTTAAATTGATCGTTCTTTAATTTACTATCAATGGCCCTTGAGGCCAGTGAATGTAGCGTTGTAGTTAGAGTCTGGTTTTTGGTTTTTGTTGGCCGGTTATTTCGACTGTACATTATCGTTTCTTTTTTAAGTATTTTGTTTCGGCTATAGGCGATGTGTTCTTTGTCGAATAAAAGCATAGAAAACCTACCCAGTGGTTTTGGTTATACCAGGTTAGGTCGGCCACCATCCCTACGTCGAGGACTTCCACCTTCTAGTGGACTGATAGGCACACCTGGGCGTGGGGGAGGTTTGGGGGGTACCCAGAAACATAAAAATATTTTAAAAATCAAAGCCCCCCCCAGAATTCAATTTTTGAAAATTTTTTTTTCGTTTTTTCCGCAATTTTTTGATGCCAATGGATAGTGCTTGATGAGAAACGTCGAAAAATGGTGTTTTTATCGCCATACCACCATTTTTAAGGCCATTTTTCGACCTTCGCAAAAAAATCTTGCACCCCCAGAATTTTCTTGCTGCCCACGTATGCTGATAGGTAAATTTCGTATGATAGCCTTTTCTATTCGAAAATCATAATTTATTTCTCAAACCAAAAATTGATCAAAATTATTATCTAATCTTTAAGGATGATTGATCAGCATAAAACTCGTTGTTGTTGTTTTTCAGTGTTCAGCGTGCTACACTATTAAAAAAAAAAAAAAAAAAAAAAAAAAAAAAGGACAACATTTCTGATCAGGCACTGATTGAAAATAAGTTAAATTACAACTTGAGCTTGAGATAGGTCAACTGACCTCCGCGGCAGTACCGAGACTAGGTAGGTAGCCTTTAGGTCTTAGGGCGTAGCTGCTGAGATCACCCGACGTAAAAGCGGCCAGCAATATTAGGGCTGAGGGGGTCGAAGCCGTAAGGTCTGTAAAGGTCGAAAGCCCTTAGAGCCGCGCGATCGGGGCCAGCACTAAGCGTAGACTTAAGTACCTACGTACCTAGGTAAATCTCGCAGGTGAATGTTAGTGCGGTTCGTATCTGTGATGATTCTGTAGACCCAGATCGAACCGGCTACATTTACAAAAGTATATTTCTGATGTGTTAAACACTTCCAGGGGATGCATTTAAAGAGCTGGAAAGGATTAAACCACTAAATTTCCTTATTAGAACATTATTTTCCAATCTTAAGTTTTTGTCATATCACTGTAACTAGGCTTAAAATGCCTATTTTTACTACTCTATAATTCTTCTTCGAGCTAAACCATTAAAAACGATGTAACTGAAGCCAAAACGAGGCTATACAAAGTTTTGGACACATGGATAAGATAAAAGAGAGAAAAATGCCATGAAAGTGATTCATTATGCCTCTGGCATAGGACACGGTAAACGGAGGGATATTGGAAAAAAATCAAATTGAAATTGCGGTTCGAACTATTCAAAAAACGGAAAACAAAAAGCGGTGAAATTTACAGATAAAAAATATCTAACTATTTCGCTATTTGCTAAAATATGAAACAAAACCTACACACTGTAGTGACCATTCAAAGTTTGAGCAGTTTTTAGAGCATAGAATTCTGTAGACATAAGCGAGCACAACTTTTTATAGCAAAATGGTTTTATTTTCAAATTATCTACCCAGAACACTTTATTTTATTGAAATCCAGTAAGTGGTTCTTGCGTTATTCTCAAGAATAGCCATTTCACTGAATAAGATTATTCGATGGTCTTGCTTTGGCCTGCAGATATACCGTAGGTGCATAATTGTAGGTAGCGCGATAGGGCTACCTATAATATACTTGGCCACCTTTTTTTCTTATATGTTTATCACAGCGAGTGCGAATTTCGTGTCCCCCTCAAAGCAACAACGGCACACTGCTGAGAGGTGCGGTTTTTTCAATCGATAGATAATCAAAAAACTCGATGTTGATTTTTTGTTTTTGTTTCCACTCAATACCGAGTTACCAATGAGTGTGTAAAGTGTAAACCGAGAAATTAAATAATTCGCAGAGGGCCATTTTATTTTTAAAATGTTTCCCCGAGTTGTAGATTACGAATTTGACCTTAAAACTTCTTTACACTCAATTGTTGTTACACAAAAGTGTAAAGTATACGTGTTTTTTACTCTTTGCGTGTCCTTCAGCTTACCTAAATCAATTTAATTTTGATTTCTGTGCAGTCCACTTTGTTCTATAATTTAGAGGATTATAATATCTCAAAACTAAGAATTTTTCTCTTTTAACGCAGTATTTCTTGATCTGTGATCGTTTTAGTGTAAAGGGTCGAGATGAAAAAAGAAATTTCTTCAGCTACGTCGCTAAGTAGGCGGAAGATGCTGATTATGCTTAAAATGTGCCCTGACCTATAGTCTGTTTCACATAACTTCGTGCAGAAATTCTAAAAATTTTCAACGACGGCAAGCCGAGGGTTACGATAATTATATATCAGATCAATGCTATAATCGCAATCAGTCAGCTTATTGTCAGAGACACTTTTAAAATTTATGACCGAAGTTGTGTGAAACAGACTATAAGTGTTACACATCCTAGTTTATTTTATTTGTACACCCCCAATATTGCGTTATTAGCGCAAGTGTAAAGTTTACACTGAGAAACACTTTTCAGCCTAGAGCATTGGGTATGGTCATTCTATTTTTAAAATGATCTCCGTAACATCAGAATAATGAATCTGACCTTTGAACTTTTCTAAAGCCGGAGGTTGTTCAGCTGTGAAGAGGTGAAGTTTGAATTTTGCACATGTTTGCTAATGCCAATATTTAACTCCGTATTGCGTATTTTTTGATCAGTTTGTTATTTCAATGTTTTTGACTTATCTTTACGCGCCGTCTTCAAACCGATCCCAATATTTTTCCCACTTGAAATCCATGCAAATTTATGTCTGTCCATGTTTGGAATGTATGTGGCTCATGAATTTTCATAAATTATTTGCATTTGCTGACACGTGGACCTGATTGTTGAGTTGTGGCCGGAATCGTTCATGTTGTCTTGCTCGACTACTAATTTTTGTTGCTTTCTCGAGCATTGTTCAATTGCATGCGATTTTTGATGATCGACACATCATTGCGTTGGTTTAGACACTGATGTGTTTGTTGCCCCATGCCTGGCTTTCGCTTACTGTTTCTGTCGATGTAGGATTTTACTTTAATTAGGTTAGTAATGTCGTTGGCGTAAAATTAAATTCAGTAAATTTTCTGACTACCGTTATCTTTCTTTAAAAAAAACACACTTGATATTAAAGCTATGAAGTGTTGAAGAAAAGTAAAAACTGTTGCCCTTAATCTTTGCTTAAGCAAGCTCTGGATTTAGCTTACCTATAGCATTTCTGGTTTGAAAGACAATAAAAAAATATTTACGCTTGATTTTGTGGACTTTTACGTATGCTTTTTCTTAAGATTAGTTAGATTGCTTTTTTGTAATGAGAATGCAATGCTCCGATGGATCAAAAAAAGGTTAATATATACTTGGATTTCTTTATTCTTAAGGATGTAAAAGGAGGGGACTAGGGAAAATTTCCTATACGCGCAAAAGCCGTAAGAATGTGCTAAACAGTTAGACTTCCTCTAAACAACGCAAAAATTGAAGTATATTCTGCGGCCTGTGAAAAATCAAGTTTCAGTCACGAAACATTCTTCACCATTTCGCACAGAAAAATTGAAATGCTTTCATGTTTGTTAAACAATTGATTTATAATTTATTTCACGAAACCTCACCTTCCACAATACTCTAATGGAAAATAAGATTATCGGAGTAAACTTTACACCTCCATGCCAACTTAATTCAGTCTACAGAAACAGGCATAAGCCGCAGAGTATACTTCGATTTTTGCATTGTTTAGAGGAAGGCTAACTGTTTAGCACATTCTTACGGCTTTTGCGCGTATAGGAAATTTTCCCTAGTCCCCTCCGTTTACATCCTTAAGCATGAAGAAATCCAAGTATATTCACCCTTTTTTTGCTCTAGTAGAGCATTTTTTCCTTGCTATCATATAATTTGCATCACTTTTTATGAAAACCCAATGAATGAAGATGATTTATTGCTCTTAATTTTTTTTAATGGAAATGCTTTCTGCGCATTTTTGTGGACGAGAAAATAACGGAAACCGCATCAAAAATAAAGCATGAGAAATTATTTTCTGGAAAGTTTAACGTTAGTTCCATATTTTGAATTTTTTGTTTCTAATCCAAACCTACTAAATCAGATTTCCGAAATACCTACCTACTCGCCTGATCATGTAAACGGGGAGGCGGGGATCTTACCGAATTTTAAATCCATCGTTTCCGAGATTCCGGTAGACCCTCAAAATAATAAGAAATATGGTAATCTTTCGTGATTTCGCCCATTCATACCTCCCTGGTTGCTGTCTATTGTAATTGTGACTACCAGGCAGCTAAGCAAAATGCGCCTTGAAATTCTGAATAAAAAGGTCAAGCGGAAGGAATTGGGTTGTGTGACATGGTCAGGAAATACAGAGCTTCTGTCATGCGGTGACGATCATAAATTGATTTTATGGAATCCGTCAGCTGATACTTACTCCGAAATAACTACTTTGCCCGAAACATTGTATCCAACAGACGTTAGCTGGCTTCCGAGAGGTAAATTGATGAGCTGAAAATCAATGGTTTATCACAAAGTCATAATTTAATATGTATATTTCACTAAATAATGCAACACTGAATTTGAAAACAAAAACGACATTATTCAGATTAAATAATATTCCGAACTTTTTTTACAGGAAATTTAGCTTCTCTCTGTACAAATAATAATTAAACTAGCAGAAAAAAACAGTTAAAAATGTAAACGAAATGTATGTACATATGTACAACCAGGCCACTTTTTCGTATTACAATTTAATCAAAATAAAACAATAAAGTGAGGTGCAAAAGTTTAGCCAACTGTTATAACTTAGTTAATTTTTTAGAAAACAATTATTCAAATTTACTAAAGTACGAAAACTCAACATAAGAAGGTTACTACTGTGATTGGAACTTTAGCTTCTGACATTCAAAATCGCAAAATCAATTTGTTTATTAAGTATATTATATACTACATAACCCACATATGTATGTAAGAGTGCATAAAACTTTATTTTTAGCCGAACGATAATTAACAAAAACGCTACATTGAAAGTGAATTCATAAAAAACGAGAACTTTCCCTGAATTTTTAACAGTCAGTTTACTCAGGCAGGGCAACGTTCAGTTAATTTTGTCAGCCACAGTTTTGATCAATCGATTTATTGGCTTCAAATATTCCAGTCTCCTTATTTGGCAATCCTTATAACCAATTTTCAACTGGAAGCTTCGGAAGAGCGTACAAATTTTTCTTTCACAAATGTTAAACACTCTGTCTCCAATTATTCAACGAAATCAGCCATAAAATATGCATGTGCAAACTAAATATAAGTGGGGCCTCGCCAGTCCATACTACAGAATAGTCGATCCTGTAATGCTTCTTGCATGATGCAAAATTAGTTAAATTGCAGTCAAAAATGTTTTTAACTAAATTTGGTCATCGTTAAACTAACTATTCTCGAAGTTTTTGTATAGGGTGGCCCATATAAGGCTACACCCTAGTGTTGCGTCATAACTTATGCAATTATTGACACGAGTTTTAAGACCAACTACGTCAGATATATATATATATATATATATATATATATATATATATATATATATATATATATATATATATATATATATATATATATATATAAGCAAAGAAAAATGCTCCGATGGAACAAAAAAGATGAATATACTTGGAATTGTGGATTATTATGGATGTAAAAGGAGGGGACTAGGAAAAATCTACCTAAAGTCGGAAAATCTGCTAAAAATCACACTTTCTCTAAGCAACGCAAAAAATCGATGTATATTCTGCGGCCAACAGATTAAAATAAATATTCAACCATAACAATGATTGAAACAGCAGCACGTTAGCTATGCAGTAGCTATGGGAAATGATATTAAGTAAACTAACAGTCTTCCAAGCCAATTGAATGAAATAGCAAACATCGAAGACAATTGAAGACATGGTTGGTTAAAAACAGTAGGAAACACGTAAGTTGACTTGAAACAGACTTAATGTAGATACACTTGCATGCCCGAAACGATTGTGTGCACTAATCAATCGGCTCCTGCTTTGCTTGCTATAATGCTCATAAAACAAAACAACTTTAAATACAATACCTCTTAGTTTTCTATCAATCAGGTGCCAGCAATTTAAAAAAGTAACCTTGATAGATTTCGTTTATACACTCTTATCTGAAACTTCGAACATTATTTAAAAAAGACACTTTTTTAGAGGCCGCAGAATATACATCGATTTTTTGCGTTGCTTAGAGAAAGTGTGATTTTTAGCAGATTTTCCGACTTTAGGTAGATTTTTCCTAGTCCCCTCCTTTTACATCCATAATAATCCACAATTCCAAGTATATTCATCTTTTTTGTTCCATCGGAGCATTTTTCTTTGCTAGTACACTACTTTTAATTAGCGTGATTTCAGTACATCAGTCAGTAAACACAATCAGTAACATGCCACAATAATGACAACAGTCCAAGAACACGGAAAACAATATTGTTCTTAACATCAGCATTATCCTTTTTAAACAAGACAACCTTATTGACACCATCCATTTTCAAATTAAAACTGCATTAAGTTATTTCTTCTTAATGTGCAGTTCACTTATAATCAAGCACAAAAATTTAACCAACGAATTCACATTGCAAATCCTCACTCAATCAATACACAAGCACAATGTGTTGTGACTTTTGAAATTGAAAACACCCAATTTTCAATTTTCAAATTGAAAATTGGATCAATTTTCAAATTGAAAATTGGGTCAATTTTCAAACTGAAAATTGGGTGTTTGAATTTGCGATGAAGAAAATAATCAAAAGATAGTCACTTGGTTTATTTAAGCCGAGTAATAAAATAACGACCGTCCACCAATTCCAAACTAAACGCAACTAATCTGATCACTATGAAAAAGTTTTGAAAAATGAGCTTGCTAAGCGAGAGTTGTAAACCAAGAGAAACTTAAAGTTAAAACCTACCATTAAATTATGAGAGAATTATAAAAGATTTTAAACTTCAAGAAAATGGGAAAGGCGGGATGTTGGTAAATTAGAAGGCAAAGATTTTCGGCAAAAATTCAAAAACTTCACGCAAATATCAAATGTAAGGAACACTAACGCTTTGATTTGGTAGTAAAATAAATTTGTAGTATAGACTACATATTAACAACAAATGAATAGTGCAAACTTTACACAACTACTAGGTGTAGAGAATACTAACAGTTTACGGCTTATTAATGTACATGATTACAATAAAGCTGTATATCTTTGTCGACTTCTGTGCACAGTAGTGTGATTGCTGGTTCATTTTAAACCACTTTTGCAGGCAATTTACATCAATTAAACGATAGCTCTCCATGTGCCAGATTTTGTGAAACATATTATAAACACGGCTAAGAAAGATTTAACTTTAATGCAACCCATTTAAGACAAAATTACATCTCTTCAATGATCTAAGGACACATGAACATAATTTTTAAATCACTTTAGATTACTTTTGAGGGTAAACAAACTCACTTAATTGATGTCTCACATATGAATCCTTGAAAATTTCTTGACTTCAGTTACAAAGTCTCTGCAAGTCTATCGAATTAGGGTTAACACGTAACGTAAACTTTACACAAACACATAGCGTAAAGAATATTTTAGTCGGATTCGTAATTTTGATATGGCTCCGATATTTCTTTCAACATTTATGGAAAAATGAGTCTCCATAATGTTTTAAAGACAATAAACATTAGGTTTAAACCACTTTGCAATACTGCTGAGTGTAAGCAAGCGCGCCCAATTGACGTATATATTTCATTCCCTGTAAATTTTTATATCTCAGGAAAAAATTTCGATTTTTGCAATGCTCTAGAACAAAGGCTAACATGCAGTGTAAAAAATTACTCGGATATTATGATCAACATTCATGAAAAAATTATGTCTCTACAATGGTCTGAGGACATATAAACAATGAATGTAAACTACTTTACATCACTGTTGGATGTAAACAAACGCGCCTACGTGACGTCTCACATTTGATCCTTTGAAAACTTCTAGGCTCCAAGAAAAAATTAGGTTTCAGGAATGCTCAAAAACGAAGATAAATATATATGTAGTGTAAACTTCATGTAAACACCTAGTGTAAAGAAGATTTTAGTCAGATTCGTAATTTTGATATTGTTCCGATATTACGATTAATATTTATGAAAAAATTAAGTCTACATAATGTTCTATGGGCAAACTAACAATTGGTGTAAACTACTTTACAACACCGTAGAGTGTAAACATATGCGCCAGACTGACATATCAAATTTGATTCCTGGTCCATTTCTAGACTTGATAATCGTGTCCCTGACTCATAACCGGAGAAGCAGGCAGAAAAAACAAGACAGAAACGCATTTAAAACTCCAAATTTTTGACTTTACACTCGCTAAATATTAATGTATAGACAATTTGCTTTGACATGCACCCGATATAAAGCACTTTATTTTTATTCTATTAGACTTATCCCGACTTCTGGACGGAGAAAGTGGCGAACAAAAAACGCAACAAAAACGTATTTTCCATCATTTAGAACACTGTAAACTTTAAAATTCCGTACCGAACTCCCCATTGAGTTTAAAGAAATTCGGTTTGGTACAATTTGTAGCTTTTAAATCGTAGTACATTCCTGTGTGCCAAAATTCTGTTGCAAAAATTATTTGGCATGATTTATCAATCAAACTTCGGAAAAAACGTGTTTTTTAGCCCATTTTTTACCTCTGATTTCGAACTTTACACCCCCATAAATAACTCAATATTGCGTTTTTTTAAATGCGGTTTGCTGCGATGTTTAGCCCCTGTGAGGCACTTTATTAAAGCTGTCTTCGATTTGCACTGACTCATAAGCGGAAAAATTTGGCAGAGAAATCTTAGTTAAAATCCGTTTTTTTACACCATCCACTAGAGTGTAAACTTTAAACCCCAGGATCTAACTCACCATAGCGCATACAAGACTTTGCTTATATGCAGAATGTAGCCCTTGATCCGCTCTACATTTCTGTCAGAAAACATTTTAAAAACCTCATAACCGGAGTTAGTATCGGACATAGGAAGGTTGAAAACTCGACCAAAAAGTGCTTTTTCACTCCCCAGATTTTCGCACTCTTTAAACTGCCGTTCAATAAATAATGCGAATTTCAAAAAACAAAAAAAGTGTCATCTGTAGAATTCATCCCTCTATTATCCTATTCTGTTCAATCCTTCGAGTCATCCATACTCAGTTGTCCACATGCCGCAGTAAAAAGGTCCCAAAATTTGTCCTATGTTATAACGTTACACAAAAACTTTACACCTTCTTTACACAGTCAATTTTGAGTTTCAAGAAAAACAAAAAAACACGGGCAGCGAATTTTTTTATTATCTTTCTTTTAAAAAAAACCGCACCTTCCAGAAGTGTCCCGTTATAGCTGTAGGGGGTGCCCAGGTGTTGGGGGTACCCAAGTATATTATAGGTACGCGCTAACGCGCTACCTATGATATATATATATATATATATATATATATATATATATATATATATATATATATATATATATATATATATATATATATATATATATATATTATATATATATATATATATATATATATATATATATATATATATATATATATATATATATATATATATATATATATATATATATATATATATATATATATATATATATATATATATATATATATATATATATATAGATGTCATTGTTTGAAGCGCGTAAATAATTTGGCCAGCTGCCAGCGGTTCATGCGCCATGGCGATTTGTTTGTACCTCGTTTTTTTATGTCTGAACAACAGAGTTTCTGCATGTATCACATTACTGCACTTATAGGTACCTACCTATCCTTTAAACATGAAAAAGCATGAGGAGCACATATGAATAACGATTAAATTCTGTGGGTCTGGATGGGGCAAAAGTCCATAGAAATCACGAAAAACATCAAAAATTTAATTCTGTGGTCTATAGATTTTTGAGGAGTCTGTCGGATTCTCGGGGTCTGACCCTCTCCCAAACCCCCTATCCCGCGCCCGCGTGTGATGAGGAGTGGGGTATAGTATACAAGGATAGTTCGTTTCACGCAAGTTTGTGCGTAAGTTTTAAAATCATCTCCGAACAAAAAGCTGACAGATTGCAATTATAGCATTGCTCTGATATGCCCAAACTTATTTGAAACAGACTGTAAGTACCTACACTGATTTAAAGGAAAATGCTGGTATATTGAGATTTGTGCACTAAAACCAGCCATAATTTAGCAAGTTAATATGTTCTTTTATAATAAATAGGTACCTACGTAAATGCATAAAGTTTTGAGTTTTGAAGACATACTTACTTCACCAAATTGATTATTTATATGCATGTACATAAGTTCGCACTATTTTTTCACGATGATGCGGACATATTTATTTTCCAGCTTTGACTGAAGCAAGCAAAGGTGGATATGCCACGGACATATTTGCTGTTGGCTCATCCGAAGGTAAACAAGTCAATATATGACGAATAAATTATGTTTCAAAAATCTAACGACAGTTTTGCGGCCTAAATCATTAGAAAATTTCGGCATAAGTAGGTAGGTATCTAAGTCTTATTGTAGTTGGCAACATACGTGGGCGTGGGGGATTGGGGGTATGCACGCCCCAGAAACTAAAATAACCCCCCTCTCAGATAACAAAATACCCCCAGAATTCAATTTTTGAAAATTTTGTTTTTTTTCGCAATTTTTGATGCCAATGGATAGTTCTCGATGACGAACGTTGAAAAATGGTGTTTTTTCGCCATATCACCATTTTTAAGGCCATTTTTTAACCTTTGAAAAATCTTGCACCTACCAGAATTTTGGTGCCGCCCACCTATGGTTGGCAATGTGCTTGTTCTTACACCGCGTATTCTGCAAGATAAACAATTTTATATTTTCCGGTTCATTCAGGTAGGTTTTACATCATTTCCAAAACGGGAAGAGTCGAAAAATCCGTTGATGGGCATCAGGGAGCTGTCCTGTGTATACGATGGACGTACGATGGAAGTGCTTTACTGAGCGGTAATAAACATAAATTTTTTAAGTAAAATTTTTATACATTTCTAAGATGCCAGATCTTCCATAACATATGACCACAGAAACATGGCGGTTCTGAAACTATAATTTCATAAAATATTTATTACTTCTCTAGCGTCTAAAATAAGTTTTTGACGCATTTTGAGCAATGTTATTGCATATTTTATATCAGGTCACATTTAATTGTTAGGTACATACATTACTTTGAGTCAGTTTCGGCTGGAAATTACAAAATTTTCATCCGAAAACAGCGCTTCTGCTGTAGAAATTTCATTAAAATATCAATTTTTTATTGAAAATCCGGTGCGACGTGCGTAGTTTAGGCTGAAGTTAGACAATAAATCATGCTTTGTTAGTTGCATTCGTACACTTGAACCAATGTATGTGCCTAAATAGACTGATTAAAACAATTGAAGTTTTTAACGAATTTTCACTGAAAAATGGCTTATTATATTAGAGTGTACTTCTATAAATCCTCGCAAAAATGTAGTGCGAAAATTTTGAAAAATTAAATTGCGAAAATGTCTGAAAACAATTTAAAAATTTGAAACGTGAATGTAAAAAATGTGAAACGTGTAAAATATGCTGTGATGTAAATGTGAAATGTGAGAATAAAAATGAAAATGTTAAAAAATGAAAAAATGAAAAATGTCAATGTGAAATGTGAATTTTAACAATGTTTGTTAAAATGTGAAAAAAAATTTGACTGCTTTTGTGAAAATGCTTATATATATATATATATATATATATATATATATATATATATATATATATATATATATATATATATATATATATATATATATATATATATATATATATATATATATATATATATATATATATATATATATGCGTTAGCAATATTATTCTGCCTTAAATTATCCAATAAGGGCCTCTTATGTTCTTCATACAAAAAAATTTTTTTTTGTAACTTTATTAATCTCTATTGGCCAGCGAAAATCAAAAATGAAATGCGCTTTTATTTTTAATTATCGTGCGAGAAACAAATGTTGGATATTGGTTTCTTTTAAGCCGGTGAAGATGGTACAGTCAAAATATGGTCTCGAAGTGGCATGTTACGAGTTATTTTAGCTCAGAATTCAGTTGCTGTCAATTCTGCTTGCTGGTCTGCTGACAGCAGTACTGTAGCATTTGCATGTGGATCCAGCATACACCTTAGGTGCTCGCAGCAAGTCGGTAAGCTCTTGATTAATTTTTATGCATGTATAAGGGATTAATGTTATGTTCCATACAGATAAGATCATACATATACAGCATGGAAATTCTGGGTGGGTTCGGCCTGAAAATTTTTTAAAGTGCCTTTTTGGGGCTAAAAAACGATTCTGGGGGTCGCAGCCATTTTGTGGGGAGTCAGTTGTCATTCACGGGATGGGTCAAAACCCTCTAACCTTCTTCCCAAGAACACGTCTGGATAAGACTCGCTTTAAAGATGGATCAGGACGAATGTGTATCAATCGGATTGATGTCAGATATCGCTGTATACATAGTTGAACATGCTAAAATCATAATTTTGCATAGTATCCGAAAAGATTAATGATTTTCAGTGGAAGTTCTGACTTTCTGCTCGGCTTTTCTTTTTGTTTCGCAGCCGTAAAGATCAATGTTTAATCCGTTGTTAGAGATCTATTTTCTGTGTCATTCTAATAATATTGTGAATGTTTTGAATGAAAGTTGAACGAGGCCCACTAACGAAACTATTACTGCTTCTCGAATTTTTATCGTAGGGGCCATGGTAAAACTATAGTCTGTCTCGTCGGTCGCTTTTTCGCTTTTTGCTTATAAGAATTTTATTGCATTTAGGCACCGAAAACTATCAGCTGCCTGTATTGCATTGCAGTGATCCAGACGTAAAAACCATCCGATTGCTGATGAGCAAAATTCTCGAGAGAAAATCTCATATTTGATGGAAAAATTGTATGAAATTTTAAAAAATTGGAAAATTTATGTAAAAAATGCTAGGAATGTATGTTAAGTTTGGATACCTTTTCTACCATTACTACAGTCATAAAACCTTGTGCAAGGAAGGCAGTTTTCACTGTGTACGGTAAGAGCTATTAAAGTGGTTTTCAGATGATTAAAAGCAATAAAGCTTCGCATAGATCATTTTCGTGTGCCTTTCCACTTATAAGCGGCAGATCCGCTTTTAGATTTCGATGAAACCAAATGAAATTGTAGCTGCTGAACTTTTTTCTTTGGACGCATGTAAAATGAGAAAATGTTGCGTGGTTCTCTGGATTGAATTTAGTTATTTCATGTGATCAGCTTCAAAGCGAATAAACTGATTGAGAAACTCTGTACAATCTACATTTTTACGATTTTTCAAGATGGGTATGTACATAGGTACTTTTAAGTTGCCAACGACTTGCCCTGTTCTTTTTATCATAGTCTCACTATGATATGGCTGAATAATTCATCTCACTAGGTTCAAAAAGTTTTAAAATTGACATATTAGTGGATGAGGTGTATCCATCAATTGCTACTTGCTAGAAATGAAGTATCATGAGCTGGATGGCAACATATAAAAATATCTTTCTTTGTACAATTTAATAATTGTTAATCATATGAAGGGTTTACTTCTAGATACGTATTGTATACCTACCTAAATGCTTTGGTTAAATGTCATACAGTTTAGAATAATAAAAAATGTTTGGCTCAAAAGTGTACATCCTAGAATTAGAAGACTCATTGAGAA
This sequence comes from Mermis nigrescens, assembly GCA_036768485.1. Lineage (NCBI taxonomy): Eukaryota > Metazoa > Nematoda > Enoplea > Mermithida > Mermithidae > Mermis > Mermis nigrescens. The sequence goes on along the minus strand of JAVLUZ010000605.1, from coordinate 343,975 downwards.
ATTTTATTTTTTTAATTTTTACTAATTTAAAGAGCATCTTGACAGCCCATTATTTCATACATTCTTTTTTATTACTATTTAGCGGACTTTCTGAATTAGTAGGATTATTGCACTAGCGGATCCAGGAAAAAATTTTCCTTGGGAGGTGGGACAGTGAGCATTTCTCGACAAGCAGTGGCGGATCTAGGATTTTCCTAAGGGGGCCATTCTCGATCTCACCAATTTTTTTGGCCAATGATGGGGTGGCCGCCCCACCCCCTTAAGTATGCCCCAGTCGACAAGCTCTACACAATGTTGAGACAACATTTCGAAATGTCAAAAAGTTTCCACTTATTTCAAACTCACATGCGAGAAATACATCGTTTAAGCTACGCAACTAATTTTGGATAATCCAATCCATGACCAGCGTGTTAATCTTGATGTTTGTAATCAATCTTTGCGTTTTGCCAAAAAACAAGATGGAAAATAAATAATTCGGCGCGAAGCGCTGGAAAAATTTGGCATGTGCTCTATGTTTAACTCATATTTGAGCGTTTTTGAGCGGTTTAGTAGACGAAACCAACAGTTTTCCCTTTGGGAAGACTTTTTGAGAAAAAATTTCTTCATTTCGGAGATGGGTCGGTCCCGTCCAATTGGTCAGGTTACAAATTTATACATAACCCGACATTGCCTTGAATACAAAGAGGATGCTAGAAGTACCCTCGCTTTTACACCTAAGAGATCGGGATGACGCATTCAAGCGCCACATCGGAGTCCGGGACAGAGTCCGGAAAATTTTGTACAATGAAATGCTGAATTGTAGAACATTAAAACTTTCACAAAATCTACCGAATTATGGTTCTGAACTAAGCCTAAAAACAGTTAAAATTAACCAGCTCATTTACAAACCATTTCAAACTCTTGCTGTTGATAAGTGAAATGCAACATGAAATGAAACGAAAAATTACCGAACCAGCGCAAAACGATTTTCACATGCATCGATCACGATGTCCTACCGGCATTTAGAGTTTCAACCGATAAATATTACATTAAATCGCTAAATTAGCGCGAAGCACTTGAATATTTTAAGTGGTTTATGATTCTAAACACGATGTTGGAACACTTTACCGAAAAATAATGATGATTCGCAAGTGTTTGACGTTTTTGCGTTTTTATCGCAATTTTCTGCGCAGTCGAACATATATCTGCTGCTCAAATAATTTTCAAAAGGGGTTTTGGGTTAGCGGCCTCCCCCCTCCCGCCATTCTGCACGCCGCTGAAATCGCGCCTGGATTATTGCAGGTTGAGCATTTTATGGTTTGATTTATTTACTTCAGAAGAAATAAACAAATTGCCAGTTTTTAAAAAGCGTGTTTGAACATTAGGCGGATTGACGGACTCGTCTTTAAAATCAAATTATTGGAAAGCGCATGACGGAGCCATTCTAGGAATGGACTGGAATAGAATTAACCATTTAATAATTACGGCCGGAGAAGACCAAAAATACAAGGTAATGACACAATACATGTACTGAATGAACTAAGCAACTTTTTCAATGTGATCTTTTGCCTGTTGTCTTCTTTTATAAATCTTTTGCGAGAAGTTTCCGCTTAATAAATTGAGTGAGACGTTTTGAAAAAAATCGGAAGCAAAGTTATACTGATAAAAACAATATGTATAGATGCGCTTCTGTTTCCGGGTTTCTGATTGTCATAATTTTTTTGTTCAGTATCGTAGCTTATCCTTATTTTTCGCTGCATTTTTAAAAATCATTTTACCCCATAATTTATTGATATTATTATGAAAGTTTTGATATCGCAAATTATTTTTATAAATTTCTTCCTACATAAGTTATTCTAATTTTCTTATTATTTTGCATCATTTAAAAAAATTATACGCGTATGACGGTCCTGAAAGCTTTATTTAGACATAGGAAAAGATTTTAGGTATGGGACAGCTATGGCAGAAACGTATTTACTTCGATGATACAAGATTATCCATTGACTTCTGTGGCTTGGACTCCAAATGGTAAAAACTTTGCTGTTGGGACTTTCAATATGATACGGTTATGCGACGAAGAAGGAGTAATTAAATTAGCTATGTTTTTATAACAGTGTTTATGTGTATAAGTTTTTAAGGCTATTGTCTATCATTTGCAATATATCATTTTACTTATTGTCATTCTACGAATTTGCTATTTATTTTGGTCAAAAACCAGAATTATTTAAGCTACAGTAAGCCAAAGTTTAGTCTTTTGTTATTTTTTGACATTTTTACATGGTGTCGATTTTTCATTGTATAAATGTTCTAGCACAAAAAAATTTTAATTTTTTACTATAGTCCTTCGATCACAGTCAATATGAGCGGGACGCAAGAGATTTTCATTTTTAACTTAAAGGTTCCTGAGCATACCTGTCGCTACGTGTGAAAAATAATGAAAACTTAGGGACCAGGCTTCTCGGACTAGAGTTACAGTATACTCATACAGAAACTGCGATTTTAGATATGTTCAGATACTTTACATTATTAATGCTTTGAGGAGAAAACACTTCTTACTATCTCAAAAGTTCTCAATAACAAATGTTTATGATACAGTTTCTGATATAGAAAAATCTTTGTATGTTTACTAAATACTAAAGTGAATCAAGCTGCAGTAAGCTAAAGTTTGTTTTATCATTTTTGACATTTTTTATAATGTTTTTTGTTTGCATTTTTCGATTTATGGACCTTGCTAATAAGCTCACAGGATGAGAGACCGTATGCTTTTCTAAAAAACCTGATAAAATTATTGACACTATGGCAATCAGCAATCCATTCTTTCTAATGTCCGTCGCCAAAGCGATTGGGCCCCACCTCTTCGAATGTCCATCTCATTGACTGTCCCATCTCTTCTAATGTCCCACTTCATCGCACATCCCATTTCATCAAATATCTCATCTCTTCGAAAATTCTACTTCATCGCGCGTATGGGTTAGCTTAGCAGCGATTTATGCTATATTCTGCTTTTTTCGTCTTATGTTTCACTAAAAGGCAGTAATCTAAATTGAATCTTACATATTATTCCCAATGGCCTTTTTAGGATTACGCAAACGTTTGTAAGCTAAGCAGACTTTATTATCTTTTTTCAAGTAAATTTCCTGCTGAGATAGGGTTGTTTTCGAACAAAGCAGTTGCCATCGTACATGCACAGCATGGGACTGAAGGATGAAACCAAAAAGTTTTTCTTGCTTTTTTTGGCTCAAAATGGATGGGCACGCATCAAAAACGATAAGTACGTAGAAAATTTTCAAGAAAAATTGAATAAAATTCAGCAACGTATAGTCAAAAATAGTTGTTTGCGCCGGAAAAATTTGTACGTTTAAACTAAAATTTCAATAAAACGCTTAAAATAGGACATTTCTTAGGATCGATTTCTACAAAAAAATTAAAAATTTTGGTAGGAGGTAAAAAATTCTTGCCCCACCTCTCAGATTATGCATGGTTGCTGTGACAATAAGATAATTTTCTTTGATATGTATTCGTAATTTCTCTCACTGCAAGCTTTTGTGATCTTATCAGGCATATGAAGAATTACCGCAGGTATACGAGTAATGCTATTCGATTAGGAAAAAATTTTTTCAACTTAGAAAAATGAGCACACGTTCTTATGCAATAGTGTTTTATGGCACACAGTAGAGTGAAAGTGTCAAGTGCAGAGCAGAGGTAGCATTTTTATAGCAATTATTAACGTTATTTTCAGTTTTTTTCGGAATAAAAGAGACATTAAAGAGATCGTATATTCGACAAGGACATTCGAAGAAGTTAGATATGTGATGAGGTAGGATTTTCTGCGACGACTATTCCCATTTTATATCATTTTTCGACTAAGTGGGACTTGCGATTATGTGGGATATTCGAGCGAGTGGGATTTTCGAAGGGGGTGGGATTTTTGGTCTTGATTATTATTCTTATTTCCTGAAACGTGCGGAGAGATGAAACGTTTGATGAAATAGGACTATGTCGCCAAAGCGACGTCTCTTACGATATCGTTAGTCCTAGTCAGACATGCACGTGGAGGGTGGGGGTCTAGAGTCTAGACCTCCCACAGAAAAGAAAAATGGGAAATTCGCTGGAAAAAATGACGCAAAATAAAGGTTAAGAATGGATAAAAATTGAGAATTTTCTTCAGAAGTTCTTAAATTTAATCAGAAACTGTTTAATAACGTAGTTTTGAAGCTATTTTAGCGCTGGTACCAGTATTGAGCTTTTTTGGCCCCAGAAAAAGCTCAATTTTTGACCTGTATAGGCCGGCTGACACCCTCTTTAGGTCGGCTATGACGCATAGCATGGCCGATCTGGGGCGGGGAGGTAAGCTGGTATGGGGAGTCTTTGGGCCAAAATGACTTCAAAAGCTTTAAATTAGCGTTAAAACTACATTACTAAACAGTTTATCGTCAATTTGAAGCAGTTTTGTAGAAAATTTTTATTTTTTATTAATGTCTGATCTTTGTTTTTCCTCATTCTACCGAAAAAATTTCTTATTTCTCCATTCTGGGAATCTCTACACCCCCAAACCCCGCTACCCTACGTGCATGTCTGGCATACTTTCTTATCGATTTGGCCTTATCTTGCTATTCCTTTGGTTCTTCTTACTTAGTGGACATGCTATGCGCAGAAAATAGATGTTGGCAGCATTTTTAATCTGGTGTGGTCCACGGATGGTACGAAACTGGCGGGTGCAAGTGCTACTGGTCGTGTAATAATTAGTCAGTTAATTGAGAGGTAATCTGTTGATTAAAGAATGTTGATGCTTCGATCGTTGTCAAAATAAAACTCTTATAAGATTAGTAACTAAATTAAGTTTAATTGCACTTCAGCGTTTGATCAAGAATTTTCATACTACTTCAGGCTGATTGAATATGAATGCAAGGGTGCGATCTTGCCTCATCAGCTGACGTGTTCAGAGAGGAGTTTGCCCCCGGAATAACCGCTGATTCCCGCAAAAAAAGCTACTGACGCCAGGATTTTCGGTTTTCCAAAATCCCAAAATTTGCTTTTATAAGCGTTTCAGTGATTCTTTAACTCGAAGTATCATTTTTTGGCGCTTGAATAACTATTTACTTTAATTATGAGTTGTTTTGAATTTGTTTTGAAAATTTTTAAAAATGTTTTTATATGATAAAAATAGCATCGTCAGAACTATCAAAAATATGGTGCGTATTATCGTCTTACGCTTAAACAGGCAATTCTGAAAAAATTCTTGGGGCTAACCCCAGATTTCCTATGCTGTAAATTTATGTTTGCTTTATGAAAATTCATCGATCGAATGGAGAAGGCGTATTTTTGAATTACCTGTAGCCATATTAAAGGCCAAAATACTTAAATTCTTGACGTCAAGTTATTAGATAACGCATCAACGATTTTCTTAAAGGGATTCTGGACTCCCTAAACATATTTTTTCATTTTAAATCTCGTCAAATTGCAATATTTTGGAGTGGATATTTCAAATAAATTTAAATACGATAAATCAATAAAATGATATTTCACGCATGTGCGTCTGCGACTATTTTTGCTTCTTTTGAAAAAAGTTCTGTTTCAATATTCTTGACCACTTGCTTACATTCGTGACTTTGTAAGTTTAGCGGAATTCCTCTCGTTTCCTAATAATTATTTAATTATTTCGTTGACCATTGCTATATTACTGTGAAACCAGATTTGAATCTTATTTCTGGTACTTCCTTTAGAGTTTTCCATAATTATTTATTTACAGTCGTGAATCCTAAAGAGCGATGAATAAATTTGCGTTTTGAAGAAATGCATATTAGATGTAAAGAAATTCTAAAAATTGTCGAACACGTAAAAACTTCTTTGTTATGCGATTTTACGCCATTATTCACACGCAGATTAAAAGTCTTTTTTCCGCTTAATTGTTTTTAATATTTTTGCAATGATAGAAGGTACAAGCCACTATTTTGACTCTTTTAGCTTTCTGAATCGAATCGGATAATTCAAATTCATTTGCATAGAATGAATGATAAATATTTGCTTATTCCAGACTGTAATTTCTCTCTGTACTGTGTATAAGTAGAGTGCTTAGGTTGCCTCTTGCTCGTAAACATAATCTTTATAATTTAGACGTGTCGATTGGAAGAATTATGTGGCTTGCCAGGTAAGCGATAATGCAATTGTGGTGAACGATATTACGAATGAAACTGTCAAGGAAAAACTCGACATTCGTGACAGAATTTTGAATATGTCAGTCGGTTGGGGGCACTTGATTGTAGTGAGCAGCAGTCAATGCTTGATTTACAGGTTAAAAAAATCATCAGTATCGTGTCTTATCTGTTTTTTAAAGTAAATTTGTCTAAAACGGGATATAAATGCTGTTGAATATTATTTTGAGTTAATCTTAAAAAGAGAAGACAAAAGTAATATTTTTATCAAGTCAATTATTCAAATTGACGCTAGCGACCATTTTCGCTTAGCTGTGGTAGTTTTGCCATTTCAAGCAATTAATATATGTTTCTCTACATAAATAGGCAAATCGTGCAACTTCATTAAACCCAGTATCAATGAAGGCTGGGTCGATATCAATGGGAAGACGTGTCAGTATCGATAAAAAATCTTGAAAAATGCCACAAATCGAAGGAAATGATGGAAATACACAAAAAGGATTTTAAAACCAAGTTTAATCACCCAATCAATTAGAAAAAGTAGGACGAATTGACGAATTTAGAAAAATACATAAGAGTAATTTGAAAATGAACTAATTAATCCACCAATCAACCAGTGACTAGCCAACCAATAATCCATAATCAATCAAACGACCGGTAATTTATTATTCAACCACTAAACAACCAATCAACCAACCGAACAACCCCTTGTAGAAGAACGACTAACCGAAAAGCACTCGAAATTGAATTAAACTAATATAAAATAATGAAATTAATAACATGGGATAAAGAGTTGCAGCCAAACATCCTTAAAGAGTTTGGGGGCCTAGTAGTCTAGATCTGTGAAGATAAAGGATAAATTTTCTAGGGAATGGAATATGGCAACGTAAAGGCCAAATTGGATGAAAAAACTTCTATCAAGGTTTCGATGTAAAGTTGAACTTTCCAAAAATAAATGAAAATCAAAACTTTGCGAAGTCAAGTGTTACAGCAGTTTTATCCCAATAAAAGCTTTACGACTGAATATCCGAACCGAACTGATCCCTCAGTTTGAATATCTGTCTTACGACCAGCATTTATAACATGGCTCTTTTGCGTACGAATAGTGCTTTCTTGATACCTTTGCCAATCGGACGAAGCGTAGTAGCAGCAGCCTATTTCGAACATAATTTCTAAATCTGCTTCAAAAGTACATATAGCAGACGTCTCATTAGGTCATAGAAATATTGTTTTTTGTACTTTTGATCAATCATGATTGTACGTCGATTATTTATGCGATAGGTAATCATTTCGGATAGGTAATCATTTCGAATGATCACTAGAATTTGACACGTACTAAAAATTTAATTTTTGTCTGTTTTTGTTTGTCCTACTAGAAGCTTTTTTCTCTCTCTTTCGGCTGTTTCATATACCTATATGCGTTTGAGCATGAATGACTAGTTTTATGATAGTGAAACGTCAACTTGCGATAATGAATCAGCCTAATGCAATCGACGTTATCTGTCAGTTTTGATAATTCGTAAGAATTTTGCCGCACTCATCTGAAACGAACTAAAATTATGACTTACCCGTGTACGAGTATACTGTTTTTTTCTACTTTGATGAGCTGTAGTGCAACTAGGGCTTATTTTTAAGTTTTATGCAACGTTTGTGCACTTCCGGTTATTTACTCGTACCTTTAATAATTAACGCATCTTAAAATTTATTTTTAGCTTTAAGAATTGGAATACTCCTGTCATAACGAACTTGAAAGAATCGGCCATTTTCTTCGTTTTGCAGGCAGAGAAGTTAGTGCTTCTCGCGCAAATTTTTTATATTTTTTATATCCTTTCATATTTTATTATATTAAATTTATATTACATATTTTTTCTTTCTATACATACATACATATACTTACACATTATAGCTAGATTGCATATGTGTAGCGTCACAAATGCAGTCTGTTTCACAGAAGCATGCGGTTTCGTTTTGAATTTAATTGACACGAATTTGGCTACAGAAACGGCTGTTTTATTACAATAATGTCGCTTACATTAAGGAAGGTCACCCTATAGCCCGATTTAACGTACAGATAAGCTTTTGCACTCCCCTGCAGCCATTACGAATACTTATGATGCTTTCTTACTTATATTATATTGTTAAAAAGCTTGCTCAATTTAAAATTGTTCTCCTTCTTATTTTGATCATACACAATATTCAAATGCATTGTTCAGCACAGTAAGTATTCAGAAGTATACCTATATTGTGAGCCAAATTCACATAATAATAAAGGATTCTATGAAGGTGCAATGACGGCACTAATGAAATTAAATGATTTTGGCTAATAAAAAATGACAAAAAAATTTGTTCAAATCATTTATTTTTCGATTATCATTTTTAGATGTTTTTTGCTTGTTGATTCCTGTGGAATGCACGTGTTCTCTTATGATGGTCGGCATTTAGCCTCTCCTAAAGCAGCGTGGAATCGAATGGATTTACTCTCAGCACGCACTTGTGCATTATCTAGTGATTCCATTGCAGTCTGTAATTGTCAGAACTGGAAATCTGTAAATGCTTTCGAGACTGAGACTGGCAAACCACGCGTCAAGGATTTATTGATTGCTGAATCCGTAAGGACAAACTTTAAATGGGAGCGCATCTGCATATAGTTTACGTAACCTGGTGTATTACATAATAATAATAATAATAATAATAATAATAATTATTATTATTATTATTATTATTATTATTATTATTATTATTATTATTATTATTATTATTATTATTATTATTATTATTGTTATTGTTATTATTGATGTTATTATTATCATTATTATTATTACTATTATTGTTATTATTATTATTATTATTATTATTATTATTATTATAAATATAATCGTTTTTTATTATTATGCAGTAGAAATAGTAGTAGTTTAGTAGTCAGCATAAGCGTTTGATTCCTATTGACCTTTCTGCTTTCTCAGTTAGTCATTTCTTGCATGTTATCATTATCTTGAAAAATTGAAAAATATACTTAGTTCTTTATTATAATAATTACATAAATTACTTTAGCTTTCCCACATATATCTATTGAAATAATTATCTTAGCACGAAATTTGGCAAATTGCATTAGATCAAAATGGAGCGATTGATGAACGAAAGCTCGCTGTTTTGGACAAAAACAAGGATTTGTTTTTATGCTCACTTCGTGACACCAGTGTTAAGCCCACAGTTATCAAAATCGGTAGGATTATGTACAATTTTAATACGAATAAAAGACAGTTTGTTCTTCATAAACCTTAATTTTATTCAAAGTAAGCGCTACATTTATTTATGTCTTTAGGTGATATGATTGAAGGCATAATATTCAACGATGTAACAAACATGCTTTGTGGCATTAGAGATAATCAGCTAGTTGTATGGATTCATCCTTCCGCTGCATTAATCGATAAAAATATGTTGTCGAAAACGCAGATGATCAGAGTTGGCAGGTAGTATGCGCAGAGCAGATGAGTCTTCGTGCATACACATGCATTGTCAAAACGACCATAGATGTACAACATGACCAATCTGGGGGTTCAGCCGGTCAATGGGGTCAAAAAGGGAGCTTTTTGGGTAATGGCCTCAAAAGTGGTATAAATCCTAAAAAGCGTTAAAACTACGTTATTCCGCAGTTTCTGGTGAATTTTAAGCACTTTTGGAGCAAACTATCAATTTTCATCCAGCTTTGGCCTTTGCTTCGTTCCGACATTTATAAAATAAAATATAAACAATAAAGTAAAATGAATATATTTCGTACTATTTTATGTTTATCGAAATTGCTGGTGCTCAAATTTATGGTATTCTCGTACATTAAGGCTTAAGAACTCGGAATCATTATATGAAACGTATACCTGCACATAACTTGATTTTCTTTTCAAATGAGCACCGTTACAGGCATGCATCCACACAGCATGGGAGTTCCAGTGGGTCAGGCCCGAAACATTTTTACAAAGTGCCTTCTTTGGCTATAAAACGGTGGGTGCACGTTAAAAACACCGTTTTTTACGTTTCAGACAATGATCGCTCCTTCTAAAACATAAAAACGTAAAAAAATTTAAAAACTTATGAAAAAAATCGAGTAAATTGAACAAAATATAATCAAAAAATGTGTATATGGCTCGAAGCGCCGAAAAATTAAGATTTTTGAGGCAAAAAAGAGCTAAAACGCTAAAAAGGCATATTTTTTACAACTTTTACCAAGCTTTTTTGAAACATTGACAATTCTGGGGGTGGCAGCCATCTTGCGGGGGTCAGTTGCGTTGTCTAACCCCCTGGCACACGTATGGCTACGAAGTCTATTTATTTACGAAATCTTTCGCATGAAAATCGATTTTCAGTGCACAAGCGAAGAGCTATAAAAGTGGTTTCTAGGCAGCATATTGTAATATAATTTTGCTTAGTAATAAAGCACATGCTTATCGATAGATATGCACAGTATCGTTATTGCTGCTATAGTTCAGAACTCTTCTGTAATCGGTGTATATTGACTCGTTGTAATCAATGTACGCGGTTCCTTGAAACGGACTACAGACACACAGAGGGTTTGGGGGTTTTTGAACCCCCAGAGTGAATAATTAAATCGCGATTTTGTCGTGATTTACCTAGTGTTGTAAAAGGTAAATATTTTTTGCAAGATAAAAGATAAAGATAAAGTTGAAATTTTATAATCTAAAAGATAAAGATAAAGATAAAGATAAAGATAAAAAATTAAGAAAGATAAAGATAAAGATAATTTGCAAGATAAAGGAACCAAAAAGATAAAGATAAAGATAAAGATAAAGTGTAAATATGGTCGCCTGGACCTATAGTCTGGTTCATTTAACTTTTAGGTTTTTGAAAAAGTTTGAAGCGGTTACAAAAGTGTTTTAAAGTAATACAATAAATATGATATATTACAGTATGTTGAGTCATATAGAGACGTATGCTTGTTTTGAGCCGCATTACTGCATCAACAGTTTAAACCGCTTTTGTAGCCTGATTCTTGTGGAAAATTTCAGAAGAAAACCGCGAAGTTAAATGAAACAGACTATAGGAGAATGTTATGTGTGAAGTGCAATAAACCAGAGGTCAAAGAGGTAATAGGCATGAAGCACACATAAATGTAGGTTTGGAGGTTTACCCGCGGTATCTAACTGACCCACGTAATACTACTACTGGCCAGGCACGTAATTGGCCGCCCTATTTTGGTGGGGAACCAACACCAATTTTGGGGTAACTAAGCCCAAAATGGCCAAAAATAGCACAAAATAACGTTTAAAAAGTCCTATCTACTGAATTTTGGGAGGTCCGGCCGGACCCTTCCATTCCCCTCAGAGCTATGTGCCTGCTACTCGCTGACAGCAAGTCATTTCTTTCTTTTCATAAGCATCGAAACGAAAACGGAAACGATGTGTAAAAGCCGGAAACGGAGACGGAAACAATCCAAAGCACCGGAACCGGGGTAGGGCCCATCAGGGTGAACACCCCAAACCCCGATTCCGGCTAAATTTCTCTCACTTGAGGGAGATTTAGGGGCTCGGAAACTGGGTACCCCATTATTCATTTGAGAAGCTGACCCCGGTTCCGTTGAAAGTTTCTCCGACCTGAGGGTTCCAAAGTGCCGTAACCAGGGTTCCAAAAGAAGGGCACATCAGGGTCAAAAACCCCCAACCCCGTTTCCGGCAAAATCTTACGCATGGAAGCAGCGTTTTTCTGTATTCGGCAAAGATTTTTCCCGATGTACAAAAAGTTTTTGGGACCGTCTTTGAACATGTACAACGATTTTTGGGAAGTCAAAAATTGCAAAAAAGGTCTAAAATTCGAAAAAATTTGTGAAATGAATAATTGTGTGTTCTATATATCTTTATAATTGCAGAAATTGCATTTCAAAAGGAAAATGTCAAATTTTTCGGCGCTTCGCGCCGTTTTAAGACAATTCTTGTTGATTTTTGCCTTTAGAGACCCAGAAATTATCTGAAATACACTACCGAAAGTCGAACAACTCTGTTTTTACAACACTAAAATTGCTACTGTACCATATTTTAGTACACAAAAATTTGCATGTACGAAATGTACCAAGACTTTTGGGGACTATCTTTGCACATGTACAAACGGACCTTGTACAAAAAAACGCTGCATGGAATGGGGGTTTAGGGGCTCGGAAACAGGGTACCCCATTATTCACATATGTAGCTGACCCCAGCTCCGTCGGGGGTTTCTCCGCCCTGGGGGCAGTCCAAAGTGCCGGAATCGGGGCCCGTAAGTAGAGCTCATCAGGGTCAATACCCCCAACCCCGTTTCGGCAAAATTTCACCCATAGAATGGGGGTTTAGGGACTAAGAAATTTAGTAGCTCATTATTCATACATGTAGCTGACCCCAGTTCCGTCGGGGGTTTCTCCGCTCTGAGGGTAGTCCAAAGTGGCGGAACCCGGTTTCCCCAAGTAGGACCCATCAGGGTCAACACCCGCAACCCCGTTTCTGGCAATATTTTACCCATGAAAGGGGGTTTAGGGGCGCGGAAACGGAGTACCTCATTATTCATATATGTGGCTGACCCCGGTTCCGTCGTGGGTTTCTTCGCACCTGGGGGTGGTCCAAAGTGGCGGAACCGGGGTTCCTCAAGTAGGACCTATTAATGTAAACACACCCAACCCCGTTTCCGGCAAAATTTCTCTCACTGAAGGGGGTTTAGGAACTCGGAAACGGGGTACCCCATTATTTATATGAGAAACCCCGGTTCCGTTAGGGGTTTCTCCGCCATGGAAGTAGTCTAAAGCGCCGGAACCGGGGTCGCAAGTAGGGCCCATCAGGGTCATCAACACCTCCAACCCCTTTTCCAAAAATTTTTCATTCACTGAAGGAGGGAGGGTTTAGGGGCTCGGAAATGGGGTACCACATAATTCAAATGTGAAGCTGAACCCTGTTCCGTTGGGAGTTTCTTCGCTCTGGGGGCAGTCCAAAGTGCCGTAGCCGGGGTTCACCAAGTAGGACCTATTAATCTGAACATCCTCAATCCTGTTTCCGGCAAAATTTCTCCCGATCAAGGGGGGTTTAGGGGCTCGAAAACGGGGTACCCCATTATTCATATATGTACATGGGTAAAATTTTGCCTGGAAACGGTGTTGGGGGTGTTGATCTTAATGTGTCCCACTTGCGAATACCCGGTTCCGCCACTTTGGACTACTCCTAGGGCAGAGAAACCCCCGAATGAACCATGGTCAGTTACATATATGAATAATGAGCTACTAAGTTTCCTAGTCCCTAAACCCCCATTATATGGGTAACATTTTGCCAAAACTGGGGTTGGTGGTGTTGAACCTGATGGGCCCTACTTACGGAACCCTGGTTCCGGCACTTTGGACTACCCCCAGGGCGGAGAAACCACCGATGGAGCCGGGGTCAGCTACATATATGAATAATGGGGTAACCGATTTCCGAGTCCCTAAACCCCTCTTCAGTGGGAGAAAATTGGCTGGAAACGAGGTTGGGGTGTTCACCCTGATGGGCTCTACTTGGGGAACCCCGCTTCCAGCACTTTGTACCGCCCCCAGGGCGGAGAAACCCCCGACGGAAACGGGGTCAGATTCACATCTAAATAATGGGGTACCCGTGTCCGAGCCCCTAAACTCCCCTTCAGTGGGTGAAATTCAGCCGGAAACGGGGTTAGGGGTGTTGACCCTGATGGACCCTACTTGGGGAACCGCGGTTCCGGCACTTTGGACCACCCCCAGGGCGGAGAAACCCCCAATGGAACCGGGGTCAGCTTCACATATGAATAATGGGGTACCCCATTTCCGAGCCCCTTCCTCTTCAGTGGGAGAAAATTTACCGGAAACGGGGTTGGGGTATTCACATTAATAGCTCCTACTTGGGGAACCCCGGTCCTCCACTTTGGACTACTCCCAGGGTGGAGAAACCCCCGACGGAACCGGGTTCAGCTTCACATTTGAATTATGTGGTACCCCGTTTCCAAGCCCCTAAACCCCCAGAGTGGGAGAAATTTTGCTGGAAACGAGGTTGGGGGTGTTCACATTGATAGGTCCTACTTGGGGAACCTCAGCTTCTGCCACTTTAGGCCACTTCAGGGCGGAGAAACCCCAGACGAAACCGGGTTCAGCTTCACAATTGAATTATGGGGTACCCCATTTTCGAGCCCCTAAACTCCCCTTCAGTGGGTGAAATTTTGCCGGAAACGGGGTTGGGTGTGTTGACCCTGATGGGCCCTACTTGGGGAACCCCGTTTCCGGCACTTTGGATTACCCTCAGAGCGGAGAAACCCCCAACGGAACTGTGTGCAAAATACTATAACTACGTTTCCGTTTCCGTGTTTTGCCCATTGTTTCTATTTCCATTTCCGTTTCCGGATTTTACCCACACCCTCGATATACAGGCATTAGTTTGGGCCGCACTTCGTAGGGTTTAAACAATCGTTTTCTTTTCTTTTCTTGTACTACAGTGAAACTTGAATCCGTCTAAATGTATTTCACGTCAAACCTACATTTTGGATTACGTGCCAACTTATGTACATACTTTATCTTTTTTAGCAAGATAAATTCCTATCAAAAAGATAAAGATAAAGATAAAGATAGCCTGTGATTTTCCTAAAAGATAAAGATAAAGATAAAGATAAAATAAAGAAATCGTCAAGATAAAGATAAAGATATCTTTATCTTTATCTTGCTAAAAAGATAAAGATAAAGATATCTTTTACAACACTAGACCCTATCAGACCCCCAGAATTGGGCTTGCTAGTCCTTTGGAGAAAATCATTAGACATGACATACTATATTAACAAAGTGAGTCACACGTGTTTATTCTATGTTTGATTATTTTCATGCAATCATTCTTGTTAGTATCTTGGTCAAGTACGTATACGTATTTATACATAAATATTTGTATGCATATATACATAAATTGATTTCAAGCGAGAATGAGCGATGCGTAAAATTGAAGTGTTTTCTTGATAATCAAATCACAGTAAGACGGCAAGATGGTTCAAGCAGCACAATCACGATTTCACCCTTTCCATCAGTTTTACTAGACTTTCTGAGAAGAAACAAATGGGACGAATGTGTTCGGTTATGCAGGCGCCTAAAGGTACTAGCTGTCATACGTCTCATTTTTATTTTAGTCCTCAAATCCTGATGAATATCGTGTTTCACAGAAAGACTACTCGATGGCTACTTATAGTCTGTTTTAAATAACCTTGGGCATAAATTTTAAGAATTTTCATCGACAGTAAGCCGCCAGATTGCGACAAGTATATTTATTAGATCAATACTACAATCGCAATCTGTTAGCTTATTGTCTAGATGTTTTTGAAACTTAAGCCAAAACTTGTGTAAAACAGACTATAAATTTGCCATTCGTAGGGGATTTTATGCAAACAAAATTTTGCTTTTATGGTTTTAGGTGCAATTTCGCCATTTCGTAATGATTTTTCTCGTGCCCATGCGGAGGTCTTAATAAAACATGAAAATTTTAAAAAATAAAGATGGAAAAAAGTAAAGTAAAAAAGTAAAAATATAAAAAGGTGAAAAGAGAGAAAAAATAAAAAAAGTACATTATTTAAAGCTATTTCTAGAGAAAAGAGCTAAGTACTGTTTTTTGTACTATTTTGTTGCATCATCATTTAAATTTATTATTATCTTGTTCTTATTCTATTTTATTGTTTTACTATATGCACGTATAGATTTCTGAAGAGCACTTAAATCTCGATATTTATATACCGTACAATAGTCTGGTAGACATTTAATCTATTTCACAAACCTTGTGCACGTATCACAATTTCTGAAGCAATATAAGTCGATTACAGAAGCGGTCAAGCTGAAGCACGAATCATCTTTTGTCCTTAACGATCGATAGGCATATGAAGTTTTGCTATACAAAACTGTTCTGCAGTGGCTGTTTAAAAATCACTTTTATAGCTATTTCCTTTAGTACTGAAAATGGATTTCCATGCAAAAGGTTCGCGAAATAGAATAATAGCTTCAACTAAATTAAATTTAATGAAGCGAAATGCACGCATTGTTATTTAATAAACTGATATGAAAATCTAGTCACACATACTTTGATGTTAGGCAGCGGGAGCAAATTTCGAAACCTTCCCTAAATTGGTGAAAAATTGCGTTTTCATTCTTTTCGTCCAAATTTTACTTCATCTATAATGAATTCCATACGCAGCATACGGCTTCCCTCCCCCATGAAATCGTCAGAAGCAATTAGCGTTTCGTAAATTCACTCATGAAATTATGAAGTCACTGCGTTTGCAAGAAAAAGAATTGCTTTATCTTTCAAAGATTATGCTTATTGTCAGAATTTATTAATTGACCAATCTTACAGAAGTAGACCAGACATTCTGAAGAGATTCATTCGAGCAAGCTAGTACGCTTGATTATGGGCATTATTATTTTGCTGGTCTTCTTTGTAGGATGAAAATTTGTGGTCAGTTTTGGCGGTCACTGCGATGCAAGCAAAGAATTTGCAGATTGCTCAGTTAGCGTATGCTAATGTCAATGAGGTACGTATGTACATCCATATATTTATATTTTAGAGGCAAATATAAATTCTCGATCTACTAGCTTTCAGGAAAAAATATGTGATTGAAAGCTATAGTTTTGTCTTTATTTTCTTCTAAATTACCTACTATGCTTTTACTTAGTTCCTTCTTGCACAAAAATTCTTATTCACATGCTCAATATAAATATTAAGATAAAAAGGACCTGAACGCTAAACTAGCCAATATCATACTTATTCCTATGATAGGAATAACTTATCAATTTTCTAGTTCACTTACGCACTTCTTAACATTTAATTTACATTTATGATATTTTCTTATTCTGTAATCCAAAATACTGCAATCAAATGATTATTTCTTGTATGCGGTAAATCCTCTTGTTACTGTCGGCAGAAATTCTTGAGAAAGAATAAAATATTTTTTGAAGGACATCACTTGGCAAAGAATTTCTTTAACTTATTTGTAAAATATTGGAGATAAAATTGAAGCTTGTTCCGCAGTTTTCTGAAGAAATATATTTTTCAGGTGGAACAGGTGTGCTTGCTTAATCACATCAGATCGATAAGTAACAAAGAAATTAGAAATGCAGAAATATCTTTATTCTGCGGTGATCCGGATACAGCCGAAACAATTTTCTTGCAATCTGGCTACGTGTTTCGCGCGATATTGATGAATATCGAAATTTACCGATGGGATAAGTAAAAACATTTTCAAAAAGGCACAAATAGATCTCGCAAAGAAATGACTTTCAAATAAATCTTATTTTTGAAACAGTGAGCATTTTATACATAAGGCATATATATGTAAAACAGAGTCGCTTTGTTTTTTGACGTCTGACCTTTTTCCTACTCTTAATGTCAAATTTTCTAACTCAGCATAAGTGCATGCATGTTGAATTATACAATAATTCTAAACGACTTTGTAGCAAAGCAAGAAATTATAGTCTGTTTCATTTAACTTTGCGATTGTCTTTGAAATTTTCCTACAAGAATTAGGCTACAAAAGCGGTTTAAATTTTTGATGCAGTTATGCGCATACGTGGGCAGCAAGAAAATTCTGGGGGGGGGTGCAAGATTTTTTCGAAGGTCAAAAAATGGTCTTAAAAATGGTGGTATGGCGATAAAAATATTATTTTTCGACGTTTCTCATCAACCACTATCCATTGACATCAAAAAATTGCGTAAAAAACGAAAAAAATTTTCAAAAATCGAATTCTGGGGGGTATTTTGATTTCTGGGGGTATTTTGGTTTCTGGGGGGTTGCATACCCCCCAAACCCCCCACGCCCAGGTGTGGTTATGCGGCTTAAGACTGGCATGCGTCTCCAAGTGACTCAACATACTGTAGAATATCTTATTAATTGTATTAGTTTAAAACACTTTTGTAATCTTTTAAAATTTTTTCGAAAACCTCAAAGCTAAATGAAACAGTCTATAAATAAAGGTTCGCTGCATACCATTCCTCACATTTGTTCAAACAGCAGATTTTGATTTATTTCTCGCTTTTGTTTCAAATTCTATAGAAGTTGTAGCTATTTTGCTCAGCTTCGTAAAATCTTAGTATTATGTACTTGAATAAATTTTTTTAACTGAAAAATCTGAAGTAAAAAACGGAGGTCTTCTTCAAACAGGCTACGAACTGACTAGATTTACATGGATTCTCATTGACCCCCTTGCGATGTGCCTGGACCCCGCAGAATAACCCAAGCATTTTCAATTTTCCAGAAAACTAAGAAAGCATACTCTTTTGAGTTTTTTGCGACTTTTCGGCTCGATATGCCAATTTTATCCGGCGCTGCATCGAATTCATTTTTTACTACATTCACTTCAAATTTATCTAATTATTCAGAAAATGTTGTGTTTTTATGTTCTATGAAAAATGAGCATCGTCAGAAACATTGAGAAATTTTTTTTGACGTGTATCTCTCGTTTTTGGAGCGAAAAAACGCACTTAAGAAAAAATTTCCGTTCTGACCCCCAGAATTCCCATGTTGTACATGTATGGCTACACGTACATATACTTTCATGAGTATGTTATAATAGTGATTGCTTGCCATAAAACACTCATAGGATTATTTTATCACTGACTGCTCAAAAGTTAGTCTATGTCACAAATACTTTTAGTTATAAGAAAAGTGCTGAGCACAGGAATAAATCTAATTTTGGTTAATTAATACTAAGTTAATTAATTATGATTAATTGTAGTTATTAATTAATTTCAGCTCATTCCACTATTCATATCAATGTTGACTCGCTCATTAGAGACTTTTAAACCTATAAATGACCCTATAAAAATAGATTTCTGACTTTTAATAATTTTTTTGATTTCTTTTTAATCAGTTTTTTAACTCATAAAGACCTACGACATTAGACATAATATGAGCGTTACCAAATATGATGGCATTAGGTTATCATCCGACCGAGCAGATTCTGTTTAAGGCATCACAGCAACAGTCAAAAGTACAAATTATCAACAATAAAAGATCAAAAATAATTCACGAACTACTTATAAAACATACTTACAGTATTTAATTATAGTATTCATTTTCGTTATGATCAAAGCTTGCTCCCAAACATATTAGTATAGACAATGTTAATTCAAACAACCCACAGAATCTTAAAACATTGAAAACTAAGAGATCGAGAGTGAATTACCTAGAAATTCTTTGGCCCGCTTAAATGATCAATTAAACAAGGATTAATGAAAAAGATCGAAAAATCGATTTGATCCGATAATTTGTTGGTTTTTCAACATGCGAAAATTTATGGAATGCCAGATTATAAAGCACTTAATAATAATCAACATATTTACTGTCGTGTCAATAAGTGTTTTTTTGGAATCTTCTGTACGTGAAAAACGATTCGAATGTTCTGAGGATAAGCTCATAACAGAAATAGAAAAATAACCTACCAATTCACGTTAATTAGAGAAGTGCAAGTCAGATTCTTGACGTTGCAGAGCGAAATAAATCCTGTTGTATTATCGTTGCACGGATAGATAATTAATTCTATGTATAAGTATTTCAGAGCACTTGACATGGCTTTGAGATCTAATATACACGTCGATACGGTTTGCGCTTATCGGCTTAAATACTTAGAAGACATGAGCAAGAGGGAAAACAATAAACGATTTCTTCAGCTATATTCCGAAGTACTTTTGTAGTAGTAGAAATTATGTTCAATCATGTGTATTGGTAATCTTTATAATTTTATAATTTTAAGCGGTAAATAGGTACCTCTGAAGAAGCCAGTTCTTGTGATTTGCTGAAAAATCATTGAGCCATAAACAGAGAGTTATAATCTGTTTCATATGAATTTAATTTTTAAGCAAGCAATTTTTTAGCACCTTTTGCCGTTGGTTACCAAACTTTTTCAAAACAGTCAAAAATAGGTTTAAAAACCCCGCTATTTAAGTACAGAGTAGCGTTTTTCGCCGTTTATATTTTTAGATTTCTAGTCGAAATGATTTCTAGTGCTAAAACTTGTCGAAAAATTTTACAATTTCATGCAATTTTGTGTAAAACATGCTTAAATTTCTTTACCTTTAGCTATAAACGTGCGCAAAGTACTAGAACCTTTTTGTTATTTGAGACAGAAACACTTAGAGACATGATATTCCGTTATTTCCTGTATTTGTGTATTTGGATCAACGCCTATTGAAGCATTTACAACAA
The DNA here is from genome assembly GCA_036768485.1 of Mermis nigrescens. NCBI lineage: Eukaryota > Metazoa > Nematoda > Enoplea > Mermithida > Mermithidae > Mermis > Mermis nigrescens. The sequence continues at coordinate 323,654 of JAVLUZ010000605.1, read as the reverse complement.
GTAACACAGAAAATTTTTAGAATTTATGCTAAAAATTGGGAGAAAATTACGGAAATATGTGTTCGCCGCCAAGAAAGCCAATAAATGTTATTATCCGGCGGAAAGTGCCTGAAAAATTCGATAAATTATTATGGTTGATTGCAAAAAATCATAACAAAGTGCATATTCACAGGCACGTAGCTGGCCTTCTGAATCGGTGGGGGACTAAAATTTCGAAGTGGAAAATCACAAAAACTGGTAACTCTTTGCTAGGCCGAAATAATAGTGTTTTTGAGCCTTTCTCAGCGACTCTACATGTCGAGAAAAAAATTGGAAAAAATTATAAAAGTAATATTTCAAAATGATGTCCTATATATTGGTCACGCAAATGATTTCTCAACGTTATATATCCAAGCCCGGCCATGGTTTAAAATGGCATTACTCCTTTTATATCCAATTCTGTTATGTCGCAAAGAAAAAGTAAATACGATGAAAAATAAATGGTTCCGCGTGAAGCGTCAGAAAACTTATTCGCCATGTTTACACAAAGTTAAGCTGTTTGTAAGAGAAAAGTTATGCAAAATAATAAATTTGGCATTAACGGCCCAAAAATTTTGGGCACATTAGCTCAAAAGTACGCTAAATTCTATTCTGGCAGTCTTTCAAATACGCTTCTAGAATTTTAAAAATTCTTTTCTCTGAAGGACCCTTGTAAAAATACTCAAACTTTCAAAATTTTATGAAGACTAGCTTCCCCCTATTACCCGCACAGATACATGCTTGTCTATCCATCCTTTATCTCGCTGAATTGATGGGGAAGCAGCCACCTATCCGCTCTCTTTAATGCCCCCACACTCTTAATCTGCCCGTCCATGTGGCAATGGGGCTTGTCGAATGAAGTAACACATAATTAACTTTATAATTTGATTTCTGTGAAATCTTGGTATTAAATTAATTCTCTCATTGACCCCCAGAATGGCTACTGAACCGCTGCAAAATAGCTGCAATCTTCCGGAATTGTCGATTTTTCGTAAAAATTAAAAAGTGTCTTTTTAATCCTTTTAGCTCATTTTTTGGTTATTATGTCTCCATATTTCGGCGCTTCGCGCCATATACATTTTTAATTATATTCTGTTCAATTTATTCAATTTTTTAAAATGTTTTTGGTAATTTTTTATGTTTTTATGTTCTAGAAAAAATGAGCATTGAAACAATTACTTTTTAAATTTTTATTGCCTGACCCCCAGATTTCCCATGTTGTACATGTATCATCAAAAGCCCAACGTCTGCTCAACTCTCACTCATCGACCGGGATCTGTTTTTTTGCGCACTGTATATTACTTAGTCTCAGTATTCTGTTTTGAGATCCCCCTTTATGCGCTTATCTTGTAAAACGTTCGCACGCGATAAAACAAATTCTTTTGATCACTTATTCTTACGCTTTTATTAAAGTTTACCCGCTTTCATGAACACTGAGTTCTGTACCCAACTAAAGCTATTTGGGTGTGAGCAAGCTCCGCCGTATACGCTTACAACGAGCTGTACTTAGCTAAAGAGAATGAACAATATTTCACGTCAGCCAATATGGCTTAGTAAAGTCTTATATCACACTACACAAACAAATTAAATTAATTACACTAAGAAAAGTGGATTCAAAACTATTATAGTCTGTTTCATTTAAGTTCGGTCATGAATTTTAAAAGTATCTCCGACAATAAAGTGACAGATTTCGATTATATCATTGATCTGATATATAATTATCATAAGCGTCGGCTTAATGTCGATAAAAATTCTTAAAATTCATGCACGAAGTTATTTGGAACAGACTATAGAAGATTTATAGATTTGTATTTACATTTTATAAATGTTACTTTATTATTAATTTAACTATTCGTAGCGATTTCGGAAGTGTCTTATTAATGTCCAATATTATTGGCTTTCGACGTTCTTACATCATCTGTCCTTATAACAAGAATAAATAATGTAAAGATTCGACATAAAGCCGGAAGAAGTATTCACGCGCTGACACTGGCTAAAGTTTTTTATTAGGAATGAAACAACTTTGACTTATAGACTGTTTCACACAAGTTCGGTCATACTCGTAAATTTTAAAACTATCTCCGACAATAAGCTGACAGATTGCGATTATAGCATTAATCTGATATATACTTATCGTAACCCTCGGCTTACTGTCGATAAATTCTTAAAATTTATGCACTAAGTTATGTGAAACACACTAGTCTGTCTTATACAAGTTTGGGCATAAGTTTGAAAAATATATCGGACAATAAGCTGACATATTGTGATTATTAATTTGATATACAGGCTGGCCCATAAAAAAAGCTACATTCCGATTTGACAGGTCATAACTTCGGCTCGTTTGAACTTCAAACTTTCAAACTGGCTGCATTCGATAGATAAAAGTCTCTTCTTTCTAAATGTGTAAAAAATTTCAGGCCAAGTTACAGTGCCTCAGGCGCTAAGGCAATTTGTTTACATCCTACTTTAATATAATTTAAATGCCGATAGCGTCATTGGTCCTGCCATCAATTTGCACCCTCTTTTAATGATAACCTGAAATCTTTGCACTCGGTAGAACGCGTATCTATTCTGAAGATTTAAAATTGTGCTAATTAATTTTTGTGACTGGACATATTGACAAAAATGTCAAAAAGGATAACAACGTAAACAGTAACGTAATACATTGTAGAAACCCTGGGGTTTAAACAGTGAGGTGTAAAAAAATTGCTGTATTGCAGGTACCGCTGAACGCTGGCCAAATTTTCTAAAGGTTGATCAGATAAAGACATGTTTACCTATCTAATGCAGCTGGTCTCAAAATTTTATTTTCACATCAGCCGATCTTATGACATATTAAAAAATGTAGCCTTTTTATGGGCCACCCTGTATAATTATCGAATCCGTCGACTTACTGTTTCTAAAGAATTTTTAAAATTTATGCTCAAAGTTACGTGATACAGACTACACATATGTACATACCTTATGGGGACCTATCTCTTTTTTAATTTCTATTCAGGTAGATACCGATTTAGAAACAGCGCAAGAAAAGGTCAAAGAAGAATATGGCAGAACAAGATAAACAAGCTTCGTGATTTGCGTCGCTTTTTTTCAATGCTCATTTTTTCTACGCATCAGTGATTAATTATGTAGGTACCTAGGTATTTTATGGTTAACAGGCACGTAGCTCTGGGGGAATGGGGGTCCGGTCCGGACCCCCTAAAATTCAGAAAAAAAACCGGAAAAATATGACTTTTTAAACGTTATTTTGTGCTATTTTTGGCCGTTTTGGACCCCGGACCCCCCAAAAAATTGGTGTTGCCCCCAAATAGGACGGCCAGCTACGTGCCTGACAGTTAAGTAAACAGAGAAAAGAAATAACTTAGAGGCTGAGGAGAACGGCTCAACGACCATAAATAGATGCTTATCATGGCCGGTCTGGGGGCGTCAAGAGCTTTTATGAGTTAAAATGACCGTAACTGTGAAAGTTAGCAGCGACGGGGACTCGAACCCGGGACCACGGTTGACCGGACTGTTTCTCTTACTGAGCTTGATCTATCGCAAACGATTTTCGAAAGTGTAAGTGTTCTACTTATAACTGATACGAATGCTAAAATAGTATGAGAAATGCTCGTTTGCCACTTCAAAGCACTTTTGATGGGGGCGTTTGATTTTTATTTTGCGTCCCTCACGCTTATATATGATGGTGCCAACCACACCTGGGCGTGGGGTTTGGGGGTATGCACCCCCCAGAAACCAAAATACCCCCCAGAAATCAAAATACCCCCCCAGAATTCAATTTTTGAAAATTTTTTTCGTTTTTTTCGCAATTTTTTGATGCCAATGGATAGTGCTTGATGAGAAACGTCGAAAAATGGTGTTTTTATCGCCATACCACCATTTTTAAGGCCATTTTTCGACCTTCAAAAAAATCTTGCACCCCCCCCAGAATTTTCTTGCTGCCCACGTATGGTGCCAACCACTTTGAATTTGTAATCTATAAAATCTTAACCTTCAGCGGCCCTGAGCAAAACTGAGTTTAGAGCGACCACCGTTCTAGACATTAAGTTTTTATATTTCAGATGATAAAGAGTAAAGGTGGAATATAAATAGAAATACTAGATGAGGAATAGAAAATAAAAATAGATTATAAGAGATAGTAAATATAAATAAATAGTAAAATAGTATAGGTAGCGCGATAGCGCTACCTATAATATACTTGGCCATCCTTTTTTTTATGTTTTTCACAGCGAGTGCGAAATTGGTGCCCCCACTCACATCACACTTATAACGGCACACATCTTGGAGGTGTGGTTTTTTCAAAAGGTGGATAATAAAAAAACTTGGATACCTTTTTTTTGTTTACACTCAATACCGAGCTAGTCATGAGTGTGTAAAGTGTAAACCGAAAAATCGAATAATTTGCTGAGGGCCAATTAAAAAAAATATTTTCCCTGATTAGTGGTTTACGAATCTGGTCTTAAAATTTCTTTACACTCATTAGTTGTTGCACCGGAGTGTAAATTAGACGGTTTTTTTACTGTTTTCATGTGCACAAGCATATCTAACTCAGTTTTACATTCTATGCAGTCTGATTGGTTTCAAAAGGTAGGGGAGCCTTTTTTAATTTTTTTAAAGTAATATTTTCAAATTTAGAGGCGGTTTATTGTAAAGAGTCTGAGACAAAAAAATTTTTTTCTTGCCATATTCTCCACTTAGTAGACAGAACGTGGTAATTATCTTTAAAATGTGCCTCGTCCTAAACGCTACACGTCAAAATTTATATTGTTTCTTTACAATCATTATTGCGTCATTAGTGCAGGTGTAAACTTTACACTAAAAAATTTTTTCCGTCCAGAGCGTCGTGGATGATGCATTTAAAAAAATGTTCTCCGTAAGGTCAGAATAACGAATCTGATCTTTAAACTTTTCTACAGCCAGTGACTGTTGAGGCATGAAGAGGTGAACTTTGAATTATACATCTATTTTCTAATGCCGATAGATAAGACGTATTGCATATTGTTTGATCAGATTTTTCTTATTTCAGAGAATTTTGACTCGTCTTTAATAAATAATTATTTTTATGATCATAAATGCACTATTCTTAAACTTCAGTAGAATGATGAATATTTTTCAACATAGTAGCTGAAATCTTGGCTGCGAGTTGAGTTGGTGCAATGGCTGACGTATCCGTTCTCGCATGTGGATTTAAAAAAGAATAATGGGTTCAAGTCTTCTGAATACTAACTTTCATTTTTTTAATTTTTTCAGCAAAACCATGTACTTCATTTGACTTATTCATCTATTTAGGTTCTGCAGATCACACAGTTTTCTGTTTTTTGAATTTCGCCTCAGTTTTCGAATGGGAGTGTAAAGAGTGCGAAAATCTGGGGGTGAAAAGACACATTTGGCCGAGTTTTTGACTTGTTTATGTCTGCCTACAACTCCGGTGATGAGTTTTAGGAAATTTTTTCTGTAGAAATGTACTACGGATCAAGGGCTATCTTTCGCTTACCAGCAAATTTTTCTACAATCAATACGCAGGTAGTACCAGGGGTTTAGACTTTACACTCTAGTGGATGAGTACAAAAACAGATTTTGTCCAAGATTTCTCTGCCAACTTTTTCGATTTTGAGTTGGGCTGAATTAAATAAAATATAATTAAAGTAACTTTTAAGAGCTACACGTCGAAGCAAGCCGCGTTCAAAAAAACGTAATATTCAGTCGTTTATGGGGTGTAAAGTTCAAAATCTGAGGTGTAAAATGGGCGAAAAAACAGGTTTATTTTCGTATTTTGATTGGCTAATCATATCAACTATTTTGCGGAACATAAGTTTGGCACATGCAAACGTTCTACAATCAAAGGGCTACAATTGACCCGAACCCAATTTATTTACACTCAATGGGGCGTTAGGTTCAGATTTTTGAAGTTTACAATGTGGTGGACAGTGGAAAATACGTGTTTGTCCATTTTTTTTTGTTTGCCACTTTCTCTGTTCAGAAGTCGGGCGAGGTCGAATAGGACAAAAATAAAGTACTTTCTGAGGGGTACGCGTCACAGCGAATTGCGTTTGTTTACATCAATATTTCGCTTTTTCGGTAGATGTAAAGTCAAAACAATGGGGAGTTAAACTTGTGTCTGTCTTGGTTTTTCTGCCAAGTTCTGGGTTATGAGTCTGGACATAATCTCAAGTCTAAAAATGAACCAGAAACCAAATGTGATACGCCAGTCTGTTTGCACTCGAAAGTAATGTAAAGTGGTTTACATCTGATATTTATTTGTCTTCGGGCCATCGTGGAGACTTAATTTTTTAATAAATGTTGATCGTAATATCAGAGTAATATCAGAATAACGAATCCGACTAAAATTTTTCTTACACTTTGTGATTGTGTAAAGTTTACACTGCATATTAACTTTAGTTCTAGAGCCATGCGGAAGCTTGATTTTTTTCCAAATGTTCTACGTAAAATCAGAATTGGGAATCTGACTGTTAGTTTTCTCTACACCTAGTAGTTGTGTAAAGTTTGCACTATTCATTTGTTATTAATATGTACATAGTTTATACTACAAATTTATTTTACTTCCAAATCTGAGCGTTAGTGTTCCTCAAACTTGATATTTGCGTAAAGTTCATGCTTAAAAACTTTGATCTGTTTAAATAATGTAAGGTTGTCTTGTTTAAAAAGGATAATGCTGATGTTAAGAACAATATTGTTTTCCGCGTTCTTGGACTGTTGTCATTATTGTGGCATGTTACTGTAAGCGTTTACTGACTGATGTACTCAAATCATGCTAATTAAAAGTAGGGTACTAGCACAGAAAAATGCTCCGATGGAACAACAAAGATGAATATACTTGGAATTGTGGATTGTTAAGGATGTAGAAGGAGGGGACTAGGAAAAAGCTACCTAAAGTCGCAAAATCTGGTAAAAATCACACTTTCTCTAAGCAACGCAAAAAATCGAAGTATATCCTGCGGCCAACACATTAAAATAGATATTTTACCATGAAAATGATCGAAAAAGCAGCAGGTGAGCTATGCAGTAGCTGTGAGAAATGATATTGAGTAACAGTCTTTCTAAGCCAATTGAATGAAATACCTAACATCGATGCATCCAAAACAATTGAAGAAATTGTTGGTTTAAAACAGTAGGAAACGCGTGACTTGACTTGAAACAGACTAAATGTAGGAACACTAGCATGCCTGTAACGATTGTGTGCACTAATCAATCGGCCCCTGCTTTGCTTGCTATAATGCTCATTACAAAATAAAACAACTTTAAATACAATACCACTTAGTTTTCTATCAATCAGGATACGAAGCTATAGTCTGTTTCATTTATCCGAGAGCTTTTTCAATAAATGTTTTCGGAGGTTACCGTAACCCATTCTTCCTTATTTACTGTAAGTCGCTAGATCTCACATTAGCTTCCTAGCAAAGAAGGGTTTTTCAATAACATTTTTGCGGCATAATTTCTTTTTGTCTTCTATCAGATCAATCAACTCACAGATAAAAATCGCGCATTCAGCTATCCTGAGTCGACACTTTAAACACAATAAACTATGATGTTAAGAAACGCCGCGAACTCCCACATAGCGCAGTGGTAAAAACGTCCGCTTGTAGACACAGCAACCCGGGTTCGATTCCAGCCGATAGCTTTTTGTTCAACGCACTTACTGCAGTATGTCCCATCACTGATTAAATGTTAAATTAAATTTATATGGGCGTATTAGTGCATTTAAAATGAAAGAATTCCAGCCACTCGCCCTCACTGAGCTGATCTGCCGAAGTACAGTAATTCGTCTTGTTTAGCTTACTGTAGCCCTTAAAAGAATTGACTGAAAAGCTCTCGAATAAATGAAACAGACTATAGTCAGCGTTGCTACTTGCCAGCAATTTAAAAAAGTAAACATTATAGATTTCGTTTATACTGTAAATATAGAGGTGTCCTATGTGTACAAAGACGACATAGAACACGTGTATTTGCCTTCGAGATTTACCTAGGTACGTAGGTACTTAAGTCTACGCTTAGTGCTGGCCCCGGTCGCGCGGCTCTGATGGCTTTTGATCTTTGGACCCTTACAGACCTTACGGCTTCGATCCCCTCAGCCCTAATATTGCTGGCCGCTTTTATGTCGGGTGATCTCAGCAGCTACGCCCTAAGACCTAAGGCTACCTACCTAGTCTCGGTATTGCCGCGGAGGTCAGTTGACCTATCTCAAGCTCAAGTTGTTATTTAACTTATTTTCAATCAGTGCCTGATCAGAAATGTTTTTGGTTCCTAATTTGTGTAGCACGCTGAACTATGAAAACAACAACAACGAGCTCTACGCTGATCAATCATCCTTAAAAATTAAATAATATTTTTGATCAATTTTTGGGTTGAGAAATAAATTATGATTTCCGAATAAAATAAACTATCATACGAAATTTACCTATCAGTCCACTAGATGGGTGGAAGTCCTCGACGTAGGGATGGTGGCCGACCTAACCCTCGGTATAACCAAAAACCACTGGGTAGGTTTTCTCTATTTTAATTCGACGCAGAATTCACGGCCTACAGCCGGACAACAAAATACGCAAAAGAAAAACGACAATGTACAGATTATACAGTCGAACAACCGGCCAACGACAAAACCAAAAGCCAGACTACACTACAACGTTACGTACACTGGCCTCAAGGACCATTACAGTAAATTAAAGAAAGATCAATTTAACGTAATACTGATAAGCTTTTATCTCAGATCGAATATTCTCGATTGCACAAGCGGTATGCATGAAACAATTACTATTATCATACACTTAACTCTATGCTACCGGACAAGTATCTAAATGTTTTTTATTATTGAAAATTTGGGGAAATAATGGGAAGACCGAAGGCATAGCCCACAGTGCACTATCATAGATAGCTACTAGTATTGGCTATGTTATGGCTATCGCGAACTGCTGGGGCAAGTTCGCCTACCGTGTAACTCTCGCAGTTACAATACACTCTTATCTGAAACTTTGAAAATTATTTAAAAAAAGACACTTTTCATAGCCGCAACGAGCATTATCCACTGGCATCAAAACATCGTTTGAAAAAACACAAAAATTTTCAAAAATCTGATTCCGGGGGTATTCTGGTTTTTTTGGGAGGATATTGGGCCTGGGGGTTGCGTACTCCCACCCCAAGCCCACGTGTGGCACCGTCCCCACCTAAGAAAAATCCGAGATCCGTTACAAATAATTATCGCAAGCTACATATCTGCTTTGAATGGAAATTCTTAAAATTTATGCCGAACCTATGTTAAACAGACAATAATCATCAAAAAAGTCTGCGAAAGGAACAGGATGATCAATAAGATTTTTTTATTGCAAAAAGTCTAATTTATAACATAATTATGATGTAAAATGACGACAGTTTTATCACGTAGGTATCATTCGATTTTTCTTTTGCGACTCGCCGCATTGCACTGTTCATTTGCATTGATAATACCATCGATCTCATCATCTTCAGTCCAGTATGTACCAGCTACAACGTAACAAATGATCGCGTACGGCGTAAAATGAAATTCTTGTTTAAGGATATCTAATAAAAGCTGTTCGGCAATGAATATCTCACAAGTCGAACGAGGCTCCTTGGAAATTTTTGACAAAGTTTCAGCGAGTTTAGGTCCAGTCATTTTATTCCCCTTGTTATCGGCGAATATTTGTGAAATGTACTTCTTGAATCGCTTTTTAGCAAGATCTAGAAAGTATAAACTTAGTTTAATTGAAATCAGACCAGCATTTGAAACACAATCAAGAAGATGGTTATTTTTCAACTAACTACTGTAATCGGTGGCATTAAGATTGTATTAGTTTAGTCGTAAAGCTCACAACCGCAGAAATCTTTTCGCGAAAACATAAGACGGAATTTCAAAATTATTGCTGTCTTATGGCAACATTTTTAACTGAAGAGCAGAAAAAGAAAAAAGATGGTCTTAACAATCGCTCTTAAAATCTGTAAATTGTCAAGTGAATAGGAACAGGACAGATTAAGTACCGAATAAATATACCATTTTTTAATACAAAGTCTTCAATTTGCACAAGCTAGTTATAAATATATGAGCATAACATGGGCAACAACTACATTCTAGTCATAGGTGGGCAGCACCAAAATTCTGGGGGGGATGAAAAAATTTCTGGAGGAAGTGAAAAAAATTTTAAAGGTCAAAAAATGGTCTTAAGAGTGGTCGTATGGCAAAAAAACACCATTTTTCGACGTTTCTCATCGAGCACTATCCAATAGCATCAAAAAATTGCTAAAAAAGCAAAAAAATTTTCTGGGGGGGTATTTTGATTTCTGAAGGAGGGTATTTCAGCTTCTGGGGGGGGGGTGCATACCCCCCAAACCCCCACGCCCATGTGTGATTCTAGTGGTCCGATAGGACCCAAATTGTCAAAAACAGCATAAAAAATTCAATTCTGGGGGTTTATGAATTTTTGGGAGGTCTTTCAGATTCGGGGTCCAGACCGCAGATAAAGCATGGCCGATCTGAGAAGTCAGCCGGTTTGGGCGGGGGACGGGTCAAAAATTGAGCTTTCTTGGGCCAACGTAACCTCAAAAACTGGTATAAGCGCTAAAATAGCGTTAAAGCTACGTTATTACACAGTTTATGGTCATTTTGAAGAATTTTTGGAGAAAAAATTCAATTTTTATCCGTTTTGACCTTCATTTTTTCTCAATTTTCCCACAAAATTTTTCATTTTCCCTTTCTGGGGTCCAGATAATACCTGGGCAGCACCAAAATTCTAGGGGCGGGGTGCAAGATTATTTAAGTCAAAAAATGGCCTTAAAAATGGTGGTATGGCGAAAAAACAACATTTTTCAATGTTTCTCATCAAGCACTATCCATTGGCATCAAAAAATTGCGAAAAAAACGAAAAAAATTTTGAAAATTGAATTCTGGGGGGATATTTTGGTTTCTGCGGGGTATTTTGGTTTCTCGGGGTGCATACCCCCAAACCCCCACGCCCAGGTGTGGTCTAGATCCCTCTAAAGCCCCCATATGCATGTCTAGTCCAAACCAGACCATAGATGCAAAACATGGCCGATCTGCCATTTAGTGAGCTTTTTCGGGCCAAAATTACCTCGAAAACTGTCAAATAGCGTCAAAAATATGTACGTTATTTAAAAGTTTCTGGTCAACTTCAAGCACATTTGAAAAAACTTCAATTTTCATCCATTTATCGCCTTCATTTTGCCTCAATCTCACCAGAAAATTTATATTTTTTCATAGTCCCAAGCATACGTGGACAGCAAGAAAATTCTGGGGGGTGCAAGATTTTTCGAAGGTCAAAAAATGGCCTTGAAAGTGCTGGTATGGCGAAAAAACCCATTTTTCGACGTTTCTCATTGAGCACTATCTGTCGGCATCAAAAACTTGCGAAAAAACGAAAAAAATTCTTTTAAAATTGAATTCTGGGGGTATTTCGATTTCTGGGGGTGCCCAGGTGTGGTCCCAAGTCCCTCCCAACCCTTCTCATGCGCATGTCTGGTAAAGCACACCACAGATGCACAGCATGACCGATCTGAGCAAGGGGGGGTCAGCCGGTCTGGAGAGGGGGAAATCAAAAATTGAGGTTTTTGGGCCAAAATGACATAAAAAACGGTATAAGCGCTAAAATAGCTTTAAAACCACATTATTTATTACTCAGTTTCTGGTAAATTTGAAAGTATTTTGAAGATTTGGCCTTCATTTTATCTCGTTTCCTACAGAAAATTGTCTATTTTCCAATCTGGGGGTCTAGACAATACATGGGCAGCAAAAAAATTCTGGAGGGGGTGAAATCGCAAAAAATGTTACTAAAAATCTGAAAATAGAATTCTGGAGGGAGTATAAAGTAATCTGCGGGGTTTTTCAACTTCTGGAGGGGACCCTTACCCCCTCCAGACCCCCACGCCCATGTGTGGTCTAGACTCCTAACCCTCCACGAGTATGTCTGGTCCTGATTATAGATGCAGTGCACGGCCGATCCGAGGGAGGTCAAAAATCCAATTTTTTGGTTCAAAATGACATCAAAAACTGCTATAAGCACTAAAAGAGCGTCAAAAGTATGTTACTACACAGTTTTTGGTCAATTTAAAGCACTTTCGATATCAATCCTCATCTATTTTAGCCTTCATTTTGCCTAATTTTCAAGAGAAAATTCCCCATTTTTCCGTTCTAGGGGTCAAGAGACCCCCAACCCCCACGTGCATGTCTGGTCCAGACCCCCACATCTATGTGTGTATTTGATTATAAGATATTAAAAATACATGAAAAAGCAGTCAATCTCATTTGTTTTTGTAGAGCAGTAGATGGAAGTATCCCATATTTGTGTCCAGTGTTATTAGTCATTTGTGTTCATCTCTCAGCAATGTGATTGGCAAGTAAACCTATACCATAGATGTCCAGTATAGGGTCTGGGGTCAGAGAGAGCCTTTTAGAGCTAAAATGGCCTTGGACGATTTCAAGCGCTTTCGCAAGAAATTTATTATCTTTTCGTTTAGACCTTAATTTTACATTATTTTTGACATTCTCCTTCTGGGGGCAGACTAGACCCTAAAAATCTCCCATGCAGGCCTGGACCTGAGGTTTGCAACACAAGATACGCAAAAATTTTCAAAACAATAGGTAGGACACACGAAGGGTTTGCGGGTCTAGAACACACGCGGGTGTGAGGGGGTATGCACCCACAGAGGGCCGAAATCCCCCAAAAAAACAACCGAAAAACCCCAGAATCAAATAAGTGAATTGTTTTTTGCGATGTTTTGCACGATGAGAAACGTTGAAAAAAGGCGTTTTTCGCCATTCAACAATTTTTAAGACCATTTTTTGATCTTTAAAAAATCTTGCACCCCCACACCAACCAGAATTTTGGTACTGCCCACCTATGGTCTAGGCTATACATGGGCGTGGAGGGGTCGAGGGTTCAGATATCAAAGAATCTGAAAATCTCTTAAATTCGGCAAACCCAAAGATTGAACTTCTGACGGTTTTTATTCGCAATTTTACCCCATCAGGCATCTCCTCAAGATTTGGCGCTGCCGATGTATGGTTCAGACCCCAGAAGAAAACTTTTCTGGTAAAAAAGCGAAAAATAAATACATATATAAATCAAAAACAAAGAATGTAATAAATTTCTTGCAAAAACGCTCAAAATAAGCCAAAACTGTCAATTAAGACTATTTTTACTCTATTATAGCGTTTATGTCAATTTTTTAACACAGTTTAGTCCAAAAAAGCACGCTGACTGACCAGTCTTGTTTTGCTGTACATCTATGGTTAGGCCTACCTGCCAATCACACAATTAGTACGTGGACACACAAGACACGCCTACTAACACTGCACATAAATGTGGACACAAACAGCACTAATACCGTGATTGGAAAGCACGTCTTCAAACAATACGATATCGCATGTACATTTCAGACTTATGCATGTAGAAGAATAAAATACGAGCTGAAGCACAAGTACAGTAATTTCGATTTAATTTCAATATTTCTGATCGTCTTGTCATTTTAAATGATTTCTTTTATGAAATCAATATGCAGTAAAGTTAAGATAGAATTTGCTTCAATTATTGACAATAGGATCCTTGATTATTTATCCTAAGAAAATACCGTATTCTACACCGAAGTGCGAATCTCGAGCGGAATCTGAGCAAACATCGCAGTGTTTATCGCACCAGTCCTCGGCGTACGTTTCTCCAAAATGTTCCGCCAAAACAATGCGTCGGCACTGATTCGATTTCAAGCAAAACTTTACCATACCATACAAATTTTGCATGCCGATTCTTTCCGTACAGACCATCGAACTTTGACGGAAAATGTCGTTGAACGCGTAAAGCAAAAGACAAACGGCGTTTTCGCCATCTCGACCCGCTCTTCCACTTTCCTACAAAACTAGTCGGTATAGCACAATACGAACGTTTGGTAAAACAAATCGCAAATGTAGCACAGTTATGTATTTTACAATATTTCCGATATTTTTCATATTTTATAATATTTTTATTTTTATGATCGCGTATTTTTATCAACTATGTTTATTATTTAGTCAAATCATACTCATGCCTACCATCCTATCATTTATCAATAATATTTTGTTTATTGATAAATTCAATAAGTAGGTAAACGTATCAAGCTTAAGTCTTAGTACCATGCACAGTGATTTAACATGTAAGAGAACCTTCCTTCGTGACCATCAATCACAGCGTAGCTGTGCTATTAGTTGCTTGAAATGAAAACCCGGATGTTTTAGCTTCAAGCTAAAAGGGTCTCAAAAAGCGTTTAGAAGTAGAAATACCATAAAAGTACGATAGTTTTAGCATTACTGACTTCAAGCAGTTTTATGCAAAACACCAGTTTTGTTTTTTTCTTTGACCTGGATTTGACAAACAACTTTTTTAGAGCTTTCTCCATTGTTCTATAGTTGAAGCCATATGCTACTAATTCCTGTCTTCGTTAGGAATGCAGTTGCTACCAGGTGACTTTATATTATTACGAACAATATCTTCATAATTCATATCGTTATTCACTAACGTCAATAATTATATATTATATTATTGCTGCAATTATTAATAATTATTTTCGTTACTATTTTTCTAATTATTATGATTAAAAACACCACCATATTACCAGAGAGTCATTTTTCTTCTTCAATCAGCTTATAATTTAATTTCACATGTACGATCCTAAAGACTTGGATGACGAGGAACGAAAATGACTAAATTTCAATCAATTTTCACCCAGAGATACAAAACTCAAACATTCAATTCACACATGAGACAGCCCACAATTTAGAAACACGCAGGACATTTTTATTAGAGCAATGTCAATTTCTAATGCATTAATCCAACTATAGTTTGAGTCATTTTGGATAGCTAATTTTCTTATGAACAGAATTAAAACAGAAGTTTAATGCATGACGCCGATGAAATTCTATACATTAGAGAAGGTATTAAGACAACTTAAGAAGACAATAAAAGGTCTATTTATGACGTTTCAAAGACCTAGGAAAATCGCAATTTTTTCGGCATATGAAATTTAAAATTTAAAATCTAAAATGTGCAATACAAGAAATATTATGTACTTGAATATCTAAGGGCTCACGAAACTGTATTAACAGTTTTCTACATTAAAATAAATCTATTCTCACTCAACGCACGTTCAAGCAAAGTTGTCACTCATTTTAGCATGACTAAACACTCTATGAACAGTAAGAAACATAATACTTTCATTTCAACTTAATTCATATATTAATTAATATTTTAATTTCAGTTTGGGGAAGCAGCAAATAGAGTAATCTAAGGAAATGCACTCAGGTTTCTTAAATTTGAGTTCACCATCAGCACCTCGGCACTTTTTAGCTTTTAGTTTAAAAAATTGACAGGCCTCGTTAGGGTCGACGCATCGGCCTCAGTCCGCCGATCACTAACCCATACATAAATAATATAAAATCGTATCCAGCTTTGTCGTCGTATGTTTTAACAATACAGCATGGTTCAACCTGGCATAAACCCGCTAATATGGATTAAGATTAAGATAAAATAAGGATTAAGGATTAAGATAATTAAAAATTGATTAAAATTTTTAATTATATACTTAGTTATCAAAATGAATTACATGGATTAAGACAGACTTTAACCTAACCGCACATCTTTAAATTTACTCGTGGAAGTATAGAAACAGGGCCTAAATGTTCAAAGGGCACACTTGTAGCAAAATTTTACTTTGTTACGTAATTACGTCGCTCAGCTTACTATGCACGCTTTAAAATCGGTTTCACCCGTGCGACGATAAAATTTATTAGTGTTAAGTACCTGATAGTAGTTTTCTAAAGACTTCGACATTGAATGATGTATAACAAATCGTACGTTGGGCTTGTCAATGCCCATTCCAAAAGCTATAGTTGCGACAATTACTTTACAGCGGCCAGAATACCAATTCTCATGCACTGCCATTCTCTGTTCCGGGAGTAAATCAGCGTGATAACACTCTGCTTTTATGTCATGGCGCCTGATTATAAATGAAAAGCAAGACAGTGCATTTATTTCATTCGTTGGCACGGTTTTTTAGCATTCGGGAAAAGATTTTTCCTGATGAACAAAGACTTTTTGGGACGTCTTTGTTCACGTACAAAGATTTTTGGGAAGACAAAACTGTAAAGAAGATCTGAAATTCGTAAAAAATTTTCAGCACTTCGCGCCGAAATGAGTGATTGTCTGTCCTATCTTTATAATGGTAGAATTTGCATTTAGAATGAAAAAACGTCAAATTTTTCGGCGTTTCGCGCCATTTTGAGATAATTCTTAGTGATTTTTGGCGTCAGAAAGCCAGAAATCAGCGAAAATATACTACCAATGGTCGAAAAACTCTATTTCTACCACTATAAAATCGCTACTGTAATATATTACAGCACCCAAAAATTTGCGTGTACAAAATGTACAAAGACTTTAGGAATCATCTTTGTACATATGCATACAAGCGGACCTTGTATAAAAAAACACTGCTTGTTAGTATGATTGCCATATTATGCATACATATTGATAATATTCCAGGCTACTAGTTATTCATGATCTTGGGCAGTGGAGGATCCAGAATTATCTTAAGGGAGGCGGCATCCCAGTTTTCCCTATACTAAATAATTGATTAATGATTAGACATTACTATAGTCCATTCCGTCCCAGATGACCCATTCCGACTTAAAATTATTATTTCTGTGGAAGAATCTATTAGGGTTTAGGTATATATGGCAAGTCACTCGATGTGTCAGATCTAAAAACGGCGTCAAACATTAGGAAAAGTGAAAAACAACCGAACAACATGAAAACCTACTTAATAAAAGAAGCCGTCGAGCGTTTAAAGACAATACAGTAATAATAATTTTTGGGTTAGCAAGAAAAATGGGCCGCTGGAATAGAACAGACTATTCACACGTTAACCAGAACAGCGGGTCAGCCGATCGGGGGTCAATTAGTGAGATTTTTTGGACCAAAATGACCTCAAAAACTGGTATAAATGTTTAAATAGCGCTATAACTACTTACTGAAGAGTTTCTGATCAATTCCAAGCACTTTTGACTTTCGATTATCATATATTTTTGGCCTTCATCTTGCTTCGTTTTCCCCGAAAAACTTCCCATTTTCTTCAATTAACTTTGATTGGTCGTGAGAAAAATTGCTGTTCAGTTGAAAAGTGAATTCAATATATTTGAGTTACGTACAATTGAAAAAAATGATTATTAATGAGAATAATACACGTAAAGAAGAAAAACATGATTCAAAGTTCTCAACTGCACTCGAATAGTCCTCAGATCGTTTTGTTATATCTTACTCACTTAGACGAAAATCTCTTAATTTAATCGCCGCGTCAGTTTTTGTTATAAATTTTAGGTTAATAAAAAGGATTAAAAATCTGATAACTTTTATTGATCTTAGAAATTGCAGATAACTTTCAAAATAAATTTCCAAGCAATATTATAGATTGAAAAAAATTGAAAGGAGACTGTTATGAACCTCAGAGCATCAGCCAATTCATCCGTCTCCTTTTTAGAAAAGCAGTAGATAATGCCCGTTTGATTCCTGAAACGTTCCAGCAAGAGAGCAACTACAAATTTAACAACAGCTTCGTTTCTGGACGGTTTCTCAGCGACTTCGTAGATAAGATTCGGCCGATTAAACGGAGCTCGAAACGTCAGGGCAGCAGGAATATTCAGTATGTTTTTCACGTCATCAATCACCGTAGAAGTGGCAGTGGCGGTCAGACCTAAGATTGGAACATTTTCTGGAAACTGACGCCTAAATCATATATAAAAGCATTAAGCTAACAGCGGAAGCGTAAGATATTTTAACACATGCACGCGGGGGTATCGGGGTATCCCCTACCAGGATTTTTGAGAAGCAAATCGCCCCCCCTCAGGCCATTTTTGATCAAAACCTATTGTTCGAACCATGAAAAAGCGCCAAATGACGTCTAACATTATAATTTCGGGCCATTATTTCGCATAAATTTGGTGTTAAGGGTCATTCAGTCGCCCTTATTGCTATTGTTTTCAAGCAAATCTAGCCATAAATATTCATGAAGGATAAAATACAACGAAATAAGTATAAAAATTATAAAAATTAGACATTAATTAGGTAAGAAAATTACTCATTTACCCCACCCCCATAAGGGAACTCGGTTCACCCCCTCCCAGAACTTTTGACTGTGTGCATGTATGTATTTTAATATTACAGGATGCCTGTGACGTCCTAAGAGACCAATAATGTCGAAAGTATCTAATCATTTTATTCACACATTAGAAAAATAAATATCGATGTCGGTATTTTCACGAACAGAGATTTAAATAGACGAGACTTTATAAATATGATGTTTTGCACAAAAGATCACATGTTTGTAAAATTTAAAATTCAGTAAAATTTTAGCTTTATTCGTCTGAAACTTAGAACTAATAACTTTTTAGAATAGACACATACAAATTATCTTCAAAGGTACCTACTAAAAACTGCAAAATTAGGTTACATTCTTTAAACATGAATGTTAATTTATTAATCATTGTTCAACGTGAGCTAAAAGTAAATTAATATCATTATTCTTCGGCACAAAGGCACTTTATAAACAATTTATTTACATTAATAAGGTCAAAATTAAAGCACAGACAAGGGATAGGACCAGCACCACACCGGCACCGGTGGCATGGCAACTATTAAATGCAATAGATTTAGAACACTGCACGTGCATTGATGCTTTCTGCTTAAATACATATGTCGAAATTCGTTAATTTTGTTATATCATCTTATTATCCAAAGCGAGATATCAATCAAACACTTCATTTCACTGTTGAATTATCTACTGAGGTATATAAAGAAATTGAAAGTCGCTTAAATAAAATTGATACGAAGTACGTTTCTTCCAGTGGTGCACTAAGCTTTTAACTCAAAATTCGGGCAATAATTATATGAGATATTTGACTACAATAATGCTCCTCAAAACGAAATTCTAGTTTGTTATGAGCTCCAAGGTACTCAAGTAAACATTTTGAATATCTGGAACCAGTAAAATACTGGTGTGCTAACAACAAGCACAAATGTTCCCATGAAGAATTTTTTAGGTTTTAAATTTTGACCCTCAAAGAATGGCTACTAAACCCCCGTAAAATGCGGCTGACCAAAAGTAAAAGTGTTTATAAATACGACTTTTGGACAAAAAGAGTATGTTTGGCCTTTTTGTGGCATTTTTGATAAAAAATAATTCGTTGCCTCGTTAAATAATGACGGATAAACTCATTTAAAATTTGGGGACGTTATATATATATATATATATATATATATATATATATATATATATATATATATATATATATATATATATATATATATATATATATATATATATATATATATATATATATATATATATATATATATATATATATATATATATATATATATATATATATATATATATATATATATATATATATATATATATATATATATATATATATATATATATATATATATAGGGATGCAACGGGTCCAGATTTTTTGGAATATCGGGTCCGGGTCCGGTCCGGGTCTCAAATTTTTCAGATAACGGGTCCAGGTCCGGGTCCGGGTCCGGGTCCGGGTCTGGAAAAAATAACGGGTTCGGGTCGGGTCCGGGTCCACGAGAATTTGTGAATTATGTCTTATATAAACAAAATGGTCCTATTATTCAGATACAGCTCATTTTTTAATGCACTCAGATTGCGTGATTCCTTCTTATTTTCAGAATGTCAGTCAACAAGCAGTTAAAGTTCCTGAATAAGTGATTTGAATAATTATTTATACATCTAAAGGTGATATATGTCTATAATTTTTTAGCAAAAAAAGTGGGGCAGAAACGATCCAGATTTGAGACGTGTTGATAAAAAATTGCTCGAATTACTGCGGATAGACGTCCAGAAGCATGATTTACTGCTTGATTTCCTATATTTATAGCATTTGATGCGAAACATCGAAATTTTTAATTGAAAATAGAAGAAAACTGTGCAAAAAATAGCTGTTTCTGCTGTTAAAATTGTTTTGAAACCTACATGAACAGGAAATGGCTTCCAGGCAGTGTTTTTTTGTACAAGGTCCTTTTGTACATGTGTATGCAAAGATGGTCCCTAAAAGCCTTTGTACATTTTGTGCACACAAATTTTTGAGTACTATGATATAGTATGGTAGCGACTTTAATGTGGTAAAAACAGAGTTGTTGACCTTTGGTAGAGTATTTTAGCTATTTAATTCCTGGTTTTATGAGGGCAAAAATCATTAAGATCGTCTTGAAACGGCGCGAAGCACCGAAAAATTTGACATTTTTCCTTTCGAAATGCGATTTCTGCTATTATTAAGATATATAGGATACACAATTATACACAATTACTCATTTCGGCGTGAAGCGCCGAAAATGTTTGCGAATTTTAGACCTTTTTTGCAGTTTTTAGTTTTCCAAAAATCTTTGTGCATGTACAAAGACAGTTCCAAAAAGTCTTTGTACATCGGTAAAAATCTTTGCCGAATAAAAAAACCGTGCTCCAGGTCGCCAAGAAAGTAAATAAATGTCATCTGGCGCCGCGCCGGAAAATTTTGAGAAATTATGGTCACTGACGGATAAAAATCATTGCAAATAGCATAAAATTCTTTATCTCGCCGAATATTTCTGGCCTATGGGGGGGCAGCCGCCCCCTGCCAACCTCAAATCCGCCCCTGCAAACAGAAAAAAATTTGAACAAATTCAAAAACACCTTGACCCTGATTCATTGCCTCTTTAACTAATACAAGTAGATGAATCTGATTGTTTTTGAAATACTATCTGGTATTAATGTGACGATTTAGAAGTTGGAAATGAAGTCTTTAGTCGCCATTCAAGTCTTTCATCATTCGCATCTTTTTAAATTTTTTTAATACCCGTTACCCGTTATTTTTCAAGCAAAATTTTACCGGTTCCGGGTCCGGGTCCGGGTCTCAAAAATTTTCAATAACGGGTCCGGGTCCAAAAAAAGAACCGGGTAATAACGGGTCCGGGTCCGGAGACCCGTTGCATCCCTAATATATATATATATATATATATATATATATATATATATATATATATATATATATATATATATATATATATATATATATATATATATATATATATATATACAGAGTGTTTCAAAAAATAACGGTACCGTACTAATAAAGATATACTGTAGCATATACATAAAATTAACAATTAAAACTTCGCAAGAGTGTAGTCTTATGTATGGATGCTCGTTTGGCATAATTTCTTAATGTGAAAAACAATTCTCCTAAATCTATGGCTTTTCTTCTTAACTCACATAGTTCGAGTTTTGGCGCCGAACTTTTCTTAGGATTTTTGCTAAAATAGTAAAATCTAACAGCTCGTATGAAAATGTTGACAAAATTCGTATACAAAATGCAGATTAGAATTACTGCTCACTTAAAAAGGCAAATTTTAGGGCCTGGAAGTGCCTGACTGTAAAAAATCAATGACTTCATCGATCAATTTGTCTATCGATTAAAACTGCTGACAGATCTAATAGAGGTCATTGTGAGTAACCCTTACTGTAACGTTACAGCAAAATTTTTAAGTTGTATCGAATAAAATTCTGTTCGTTTGTTTTTAATGTTTGTTTCTCCAACCGCTGAAAATTACAGCAGTCTACGTGCGGTGGTTACTAAATTATTAGCGGTCATCACTAATTTGGCAAAAATTTTAAAGTTTTCGCGCTAAAACTCGAAGCATACATGGCTTTAGGAAAAAAGCCTTGAATTCCGGGGATATCTTTCCCATATTATAAAATTTTACTTAACAAGCGACCAAACATTAGACCACACTGTTGCAAAGTTTCAACTATTAATTTTAAATGTACGCTACAGTATATCCATTTTAGTGCGGTACCGTTTTTTATCGAAACACCCTGTATAATTGCATTGAAGGCATGTAGACCGTTTTTCAATCAGCTAAATTCAATTATGAATTTCAGTTGGGCGGGGGCAGCCGCCCCCTCCAAATCGGCCCAAAATAGATGGCGGAATAAAGAATAGATATGTCCGTCAGTGATAGAAATTTCTCAAATTTTTCCGACGCTTAGTGCCGGATAATACATTTAATGACATTTATTTACATTCTTGGCGGCTTGGAAGCCATTTGTTGCTCATGAACTAGGTTTCAAAACAATTTCATCATCAGAAACTGCTATTTCAGCATAGCTTTCTTCTATTTTCGAGCATAACTTTTAAAAATTTTCGACATTATACGTCAAATGCTACAAATACAGGAAATCAAGCAGTAAACTAAGCTTATAAACGTTCTTCCGCATACATTTCACAGAAGTTTCGGCGCTTCGTGCCGAATTTTCGATGAAATTAAAGAAATTAAGCGATTTTTTGCACAAAATTGTCGAAAATTTGAAAATTTGTCTGAAAATATTGCAGCAAAAGTGATTTTAAATAAGAGTAGACAATGTAAAACGCCGAAAAACGCTATTTCGCACGTGAAAGGCAGATTTTCAAACATATTTTTAAGTGTTTTTGGAAAAGTTGGGGGTACCGCCCCTAGAAAAATTCTAGATCCGCAATCGGCTAAATTTTACAGAATCGTTAATTAAAATGTAAGGAGACCAAGCGTAACATGTTACAGATTAAAATATTCAGGTGAATGATCAGGCTACTAATGAAACATCACAAAAAGTATTTACGCTGGAATGAAATGACAGAAAAACTGAAAAGCTGTACATAATTCAACACGGAAGTTATACAGTGATTTCAAATTTTCGTTCACGTTCAAATTCTCTAGTAAACATTGGCCTGTGTTTCTGTTAATAAAGACGCCAATGGCTAAATTAGTCAAGACAATTTTTACAACACTATAACGTCGCTTAATTAATTATAAATGCATTATTTTTGTTACCTCAGTATATTTAAAAATTTGTAATCTGGTCTGAAATCATGGCCCCATTGCGAGCAACAATGTACTTCGTCTATTGCAATTCGTTGTAAACGCTTCATCTGATAACTTTTTTCTAATTTTGACATGAATCGTTTGCTTTTCGCCAATTTTTCTGGAGTTACAAGAAGAATTTTCATATCTGATGTTGGGTCGACCATTGAGTTGAGTACAGAAGTATGATCAGCTTTGTCCGTGCTTTGGGACAACATACTGCCATTTATTCCAAAGCGCTAAACTCAGATTTATAAGGAAAGAAGTCACAAATTTAAATTAAAATAAAGACTAAATAATTAGAGAAGAGTGATACAATAAGACAATATAGTAAAAATTATAAGTATTATTATTAGAGGAGATTCATTGAATGGGATGCATGCAGAAAGAGAAAAACACCGTACATGAAAACATTCAAGTCATCACAAAAACGTGCAAGACATACATTCACAGAAAGAAGTGAGGCAATTATTACTCTTACCTCAGGGACGAAGATCCCAGTCATTTCATTGTTAGACGATTTTGATGCAAAAATTTAGGATTTTTGGGCCTTTCCAACCATTTTCTCCGGATGTAGCTATTTTTTGTTCTGTATATATGAATATATAGACCCAAAATTTAGTTAAAAATGATAAAAAAATTCAAAATTTTAAAAACTTTGTTATGTTTCTTTAGGAAGCTGCAGCATTGAGTATAAATGCTTAAATCGGCCCAAATCTTTCAACGATTCAATCCACTCTCAGCAACTTATTGTGATTGGGGTTTGTCCGTTGAAGAAATCATGAACTTTATTTAAATATCATAGCAAAATGTGCAAATACTTGGATACGATCTTCATTCATGTACAAATCTACCTTGCACAAAAAGTTTTGTTTCCTAGCTGTGCCGGGGCCAGGCCCCGGCCCCGGGCCAGTGTTAGAGTCGATTATAATGTATAAAATTGATAATGTTTTGAGCATATTTACCTTCAAGCTCAATTTCAAGCAATCCCACAGATCTTGCTAATTCAAATCTTTATTTCATGATGTCAGATTGATGCAAATTTCTAATTAATAATCAAAATTGACATATTTTAAATTGCAATTCATATAGACGAGCATTTCCAGCTTGCTTGGTAGCAGATAGCTACGTCTATCAGAACAAACCGTTCAGGTTGGAGGCGGACTAAGGTATATTCTGGCCAGTTGTGACAAGCGTGGGTATACTGTTTTCTTCATCCGCCAGAAAATTGACGGGCATGCAGCAGAATCAACTTTTTCGGCTTCAAATTTTAATGTGATACTGCAGTGAATTCACTGAAGTAAGGCATGTAAAACATGCTTTTCCTCTCATATCATTCACTGTTAATAGGTTGTTACCAGTGGCGGATGCATTTAGAACACGATTTTATCATCACTTCAGCTTACATCGTCACTATCAGAGGTGGACATTGAAAAAGGCATCCAAGTCAGAGGAGTTAAAAAGTTAAAAAAAGGAGTTAAAAAAAGTTAATTCTGGGGGGTCCAAAATTTTTCAAAGTCAAAAAAAGGCCGGAAAATATATGGTAGGGCGAAAAAACACCGTTTTCTTGCGTTTCTCAACGAGAGCTATCCATTTGCATCAAAAAAAAATCGCAGAAAAAAACAAAAAAAATTCTGAAAATCAATTTCTGGGGGGGGTGGTCTAGCGGATTTTTTTTCGGGGGGGGGAGGGGGAGAATGTAAATTCTAGGGGGTCTAGACCCCCAGACCCTCCGATGCCCATGTTTGATTATATCTTGTTATCCCAACAAACATTAACGCTTGACGCGCATATCTACAAGCAAGAATATATACATAGGAATAAGGGGGGGTAGGGTCGTACGATGAGCACGGTAAAGCACGCTTTTCGTGGCCCCGGCCACGGCAAAAAAGGCGGCCCCGGCATAGCCCTTCTACTGTCGAGAAAGAGTGCTGCTAGCTATTAGAATTTGATTTACTTAGAATATGCAGTATTAAATGTAAGCAAGAATTGATAGACTAAGTCTTCATCAAAAATAATTTACCTCTTTAGCTAAAGTGCAGTTGAAGCAGCAGCAAAGCATAACTTTAAAATAAAAATCGGCTTACAATATTAGACGACTTCCGTATCAGTTTCCAATTTCAGATTTTACCCTATACTCAGCTTTGGGCATTGGAACATACGAAATAGGATAAAGCGCGTGACCTGAGAAGCTTAGCGATTTGGAGTTAGCTGGATTAATCACAGATTTATTACTCTTCATCTATATTTATTAAGCAGATATCTCAATGAAGATTATACATCCTTTTATCTTCTGATCTTATTATAAGAATACCAGCCAAATTTTTGACTTTCTTCACGAGATTAAGGCCAATGTCTAATGATAAGAAAGTTTGAAACGTTTATAATCTTTCATTCGAAACTATGACTATGCGAAATAATACCTATATTGTGATTGTGGACACTTAATATAAAATGCTGCAAGAAATTCACGAAAATAAAAAGAAAAATCGTAACGATCAAAAAGACCGAGGGTAGATAATAAGAACAAATCGAAGAAAGTATTTAATTTTTATATATTCTTTTGAACAATATGTGTCCTACAGCTAAGTTTCAGTTCATTCGGATTAAACGTAACTTAAAATTGTTTCGCAGAAACAGTCGTAGAATAACTACCTTCAGTGCCATTATTTGATCTTGCATTAATGATACCAAAGGTGAAATGACCAGTGTAAAACCATCTGATAACAAGGCCGGCAGTTGGTAGCATAGGCTCTTCCCACTACCAGTTGACATAATTATGATTGTATCCTCGTTGGCCAATATTGCATTCATAGCTGACAACTGCTTTTCGCGGAAGTTGTCAAGTTTGAAAATCTCATTGAGAATCATTTTTAACTTCGCTGACCATGGAAAAGTTTCAGCTTCCCACGATAGTTGTTGATCAGTCAACAAACTATTTCGACGCTTTGAGGCTCTTTCTAGTTGATTTTTACGCTCTAAGAGCTTCTGGCGTCGATTTTTAAGTTCGGCAATCTGTGCATCAATTGAGTCCAATTCCTGATCGATGTTGGACAATTGATGACCAATGTTGTTTGTTGTCATATTATAGATTTATAAATCACCAAGTTAAGCACGAACTAACTCGAAAAAACGAGGTTGCGCATCAAAGACATACAGGATTTAACGGTCGGCCATTAAGTCCGAACGTCAGAAGATATAAAATGCAGAATCTGATTAAAAAACAAATACAGAGCTCGTATGTATCACGCAATGTCAGAGAAACATCTCTTCCATTGCCAGTATCTTAGGTCACACCGACAATGTAAGTCCTTCAAAGATGAGATAATAGATAAATCTCAAGTCACATCAACAATGTAAGTCCTTTAGAGATGAGATAACAGATAAAAGTAAAAGAATGAAAATCCATCCGAAAATAGCAATGGGTTGATTTACGCTAACCACATAACTCACAGTGATGCGGCATTTAGGCATAATCTACCTCATCTAACTACGACATCTGACTGCAACCACACGTGCGCTGCCACATGGGGATGAAAAAATCTATGCTCTTATTCTAGCCAGGCCCGTATCCAGGATTCGCCGAAGTGAAGGGGGCGGACCCAATAAATAGATTTATATCTAGGAAATTTCGTTGAGATAATCAGCAAAAATTCCAACGTTTTTCAACTTGTTCTATCCAAGATCATAAACTTTTGAACTTTAAGAAAAATATTTTCTATATGGTGAAAAAAATGTGCGTGATTTACAAATACAGGCATGTGATCCCCAAACAGCAGTTTATCGTCAAAAGAGCAAATTTGTATTACAGTAGGCTGCCTATAAATCGTTTTTTAGCTGCTCGCTAAAGCGCTGAAAACTGATTTCTATGCACAAGGTTTCTTGAAATAGGCCATAGCTTTTCCTCAGTTCCCACAAAATCGTGCACTTCAGTATCAAAATAATTATTCCTCGGATGACAATAAAAGAAAACAATCATTTTTAAACTTGAATGATTTTAGTGAAATACTCGTATGCGTGTAGTAAAAAAAATTTAGCTGATAGTCTATTCTACTGATAGAAATTTAAAATGCCACATGAAAAGCATACGATTTTAAGCAAAACTAAAGCTACAAGTTTTACCGTCTCTATGTGACCATGAACATCACTTCACAGCCCTAGTGGGCGGATGAAGCCCAGCTACACTACACTACATCACTCAGTAGCATGAACAAAAAATCGTTTGATACGCATCTGTATCAACATCAGCGGTGCAGCAATGTTTGTTCATAATGGAACAGATAAACTGTTTAACCAATCCCCATCACCTTAATTTTGATGTATTTCACCCAACGTGAAACGACCATCTCAGGACGTTTCACAGAAGCAAAAATGTTCCAATGGAAAACGGAGAGGTGCATTAAGGATGCAAAGCGTGAGGGTTGACTAGGTATGTAAGCTTATTATGCAAACTTGCAGCTTACACTCATTTTTAACAACGAGAAAATCAAATTCGTTTGTAATTCTACTTTCTACAGAAAAAAGCAGCGCCTCACTTATGAGCGCGTTGGTCGCAGCCAAACGTGTTCTGGGGGAGGGTTGAGGCTTTTCAACTCCAAGAATGTTCCAATGGAATTGGCGAGGTTTATTTATTGCAAAAACTATTTTGCCCCATATTCCAATTTTGCCCCATATTCCAGAATTGGCGATTTTTCAAAACAGCTTCACATTCTTACCGAGGCCACTGTAGATAAAAAAGCTCATTGGTCGAACCCCAGCCACTCCTGACATCAGCATGTAAAGGTTTGAAATTTCGGGTGGGGGTCATAGGTGGGGAGCACCGAAATTCTGGGGGAGGGGTGAAAAAATTTTCGAAAGTCAAAAAAATGGTCTTAAAAGTGGTCGTATGGCGAAAAAACACCATTTTTCGACGTTTCT
This sequence comes from Mermis nigrescens, assembly GCA_036768485.1. Taxonomy (NCBI): domain Eukaryota; kingdom Metazoa; phylum Nematoda; class Enoplea; order Mermithida; family Mermithidae; genus Mermis; species Mermis nigrescens. The sequence goes on along the minus strand of JAVLUZ010000605.1, from coordinate 295,754 downwards.
CATCGAGCACTATCCAATGGCATCAAAAAATCGCTAAAGAAGCAAAAAATTTTCAAAATTTGAATTCTGGGGGGTATTTTGATCTCTGGGGGGAGGGGTATTTCAACTTCTGGGGGTGCATATCCCACAGGCCCATGTGTGAAGGGGGTCCCCAGCAATTTTTATGGGGGATAAATGACCTCCAATTTGAGGCTATAAACGGCAGAAAAAATAGTTTTCTAAAAATCGTGGGGAGGGGTAGAAAAGTTTCTGACTCAAAGGGATGGGGGACGATCAACTTTGGGTTGAAGGATCCCCCACTCCACCTATCATGTTGTACACCTATTCATGATGAAGTCGTTTTCAACACTTTTTTATACGGCTTTTATTAGAAATAAAATGATGGAAATGATCGACTTTTTCAAAACTTCAATTGCTCGAAACAACGGCAGCAAAGTAGAAATTTAAAGGAAAATTGTGAAGCTCTGCAAAACAAAGTACAAATCGATTAGCCTACAAAGCGGCTTCAACTCAACGATCGCATTGAATTAGGCGAGGTTTATTTATTGCAAAAACTATTTTGTCCCATATTCCAATTTTCACTTCACACTTATAGCGTAAAGAAAACTGCTACTCCGCATATTTCTTTGAACAAATATTTCAATCTCCATCGAGTGAAAGAAAAACATTTTTAAGCAGTCTTTAATAATTGATGCATGTTTAAGATTCCAGTGATATGTACAACTTTATTTGCATAAAATACATGTCAGCTGTGACAAATGATAAAGTTCAGTACTACACTATCAGCATCAGCAATTATCGAAGTTGTCATCGTACTGATATATATCGGCGTTTCTTCTTTTCATAGGCAACTTCAATTTATCAGTTGGTTTAAATTCACTGCTGGAAACATTTTGTTCCAAACTTGACGATTGATCGACTTCACGTAGTTTTTCGCAAACAAAATCATCTTCAGCCTTATTCGCTTTAACAGCATCCAATTTTGAGGCATCAGCGTGGTCATACGCAAATTCTGACAAAATTCTACTCGGCTTTGTATCGATTTGAAAGAGATCAGTATCAGAAATTTCTTCTGAATTTGTATCAATCCTGAACGTAAATGTTTCATCTGATGCATTAGACGACGTACAAGGAGGAGGAAGACAAAATTTCGATCGCGCTAGAGGCTCCTGCAGCACTTTCTGGAATTTTTCGTCGCCTGAAATAAACAGGAATGTAATGTGAAGTAAAAAGATAAAATAAACCACTGAAACATAGTAAAATCGGATGCCAATATAAAATAATCGACAAAATTAAAAAAATGAGAAAAATCCTCTCTGCACTAAAGTGTATATGGGGAAGGAGTTGTTGGGCGTAAGATCTGGCTGGACCATCCCAAACTTCGATTTTTGAAATTCCTTCGTTATTTTCTAACATTCTCTGATGCCAATGGATAAATGGATGAGCTTGACGAAGAGTGTCGAACATACATGATCTTAGGAGGTTGTGGGGAAGGGTTTCAACCCCATGGGAAATTTCCACTCCCCATAAATTTTCTCACCCCCAGAATTCGCGATTCTTCGAAAGCTCCCAAAAATTTCCTGAAAATTCGTAGAAAGGGTGCTTTTTTAAAGCGCTTTTAGCTATCTATTTTCTGAAAAATATTAAATTTTTGGTGCTTCGCGCTATATACTCATGTTTTGACAATATTTTGTCCGATTTGTTCAACTTTTTTTTTGGTTTTTTTAGAAATTTTTCCATGTTTTTATGCTCTAGAAAGATAGAGCATCGTCAGAAACGCCGAAAAAGTATGTTTTGGACGCGTACCTACCAATTTTTGGGCCTAAAAAGACGCGTTAAAATTTTACCCCTTCCCATAATTCCCATGCTCTGCATGCCTGGTGTCGAAAAACATTATTTTTGGCCCCTGCGTCAATTTGTAAGCGGTTTCTTGACATTGAAAATTTTTGGACATTCAGATCCCAGAATTTCGGCCCTGCTCAAAAATGCTAGGCTATTTGCCATTATTCGAAGATCAAGAAGTCATAATTTACCAACACAAATTGGTCTATCAACAGCCAAAATCTGATTCAGATTTTGAATTCCAAGCTTTTCACAAAATATCGAAGTCTGCGGATTAATAAAAAGGTACGGTCGATTTTGACTCTGACTGTCCTTAGCATACGTTTCTGGATGGTAAACTGGCGCAGTCGGAATGAAATCGGATGAAAGCCTAAAATCTCCATCGAATAAACGATCGACCTCTTGAAGCTCTGAATCTAAATGCCTTAAATAAAAAAGTGAGCTATTCCTCAAAATCATGAAAACCTTCATATGTTTAGTAGATTAAATCAGAGGAGGTAGAATCAGCATTTCTTTAAGCCGAGTGACCAAGTGAAACATTAGAAATTAGAGACAAGAAATTGAAGAATCTATTGCACGCATGAGAAATTTGCACCGAGAAGACACCCGAGCCCAGACAACCTAAAATTTTAATTTCTTTACCTTTGATAACTGAACAAGTTTCAGCCTTCAACTTGTTTTCATGTCTAGAAGAAAACAAGGCCTTCGAGCCATTTTAACATAAGACTTAAAGTAGTGCTATTCGCTAAAACAAAATTTATGCTTCCTAAAGAATACCATTATATTTTTCGGTGATGTAGACCTAGAGAATGGAAAGATGGCAAATTCTGTCGGGAACATGAGGCAATATTAAGGCCAAAAATCGGTGAAAATTTAAAATTAATCTAAAAGTGCCTTTAAATTGACTAAAAACTGTTGAATAAAGTAATTTTAATACAATTCTAGCATTTGTATCAGTTTTTGACATTATTTTGGCCTAAAAAGGCTGATATACTAGCTGATCCCCATACCGGCTGACCCCCCGGACTCGGGAAATTCTATCAGTTTCCAGTGATCGTACGGGGATCCCGACCCGATCTCGACCCCGTAAACACCCCAGCCTAAACCCCGACCCCGACCGGGGGCAAGATTCTTCAAGTCGGGGTTGAAGCTTTTTTCGGGGGTGAAATATAGCATTTTATTTAGCAAATAAATTCGGAAAATAAATAAATATAAATAAATAATAAATAAATATATAACAAGGACGATTCATTCACGAGCATGATGAATATGTTAAACTTGACAATCGCGATATTTCATAAAAATGTACGCCTAGTCGCCATGTTGTTAACACGTACATACATGTTCGCATATTTATCACCACAAAGTGCGCCAAAATTACTGATACACGGAATCATAGGCGTAGCCAGGTGGAGCATTAAGGGCATCTGCCCCCTCTTCGAAATTTTTCAGAAATTATGTTGATTTTTCTGGCGCAATGTGTCCAGAACATTGAGTTCAAAAAGGCACAAACGTCAAATTTCCTGCGCTTCGCGCCGATTCATTATTATTTATCGTTTTACAGATCCAATGAGTTTAAAAGCTTGAATCTGTTGAAATAATACAGTACTTCGCATCACTTTAGTGATTTAATGCACTATTAGTTCATTGAATGAAACTGCGCATGCTTTTTGAACATAATAAAAAAAGTGCGAAAATGTTTGCATTCCAATTTGTCTATTCTCTGCTTTGTTTATCTTTCTTTACAAGGACACATAATTCTGTTTTAAATGGAAGGAAATGCAAAATTTTCTTGTGTTTTTGTGCATTTTCCGTTTTCTGAACTAGTTAATAAGAAGGCCGCAAATGGGCCTGAAAACAGTAAGAACAAAATTCTCATTGATACATCTTTCAATGACTTATTGATAGCGACCCGTTGCTGCGCTACATACTTAGCAGAAGTCGAAAAACGAATTTCAGCTCAGAAAGTTTTGTGCAGTGTAGGTGTTCATCAATTATAATTTTTTTGGGCTACATTCAGAAGCAGAGATTTTGCCGATTTTGCGAAAATTTCAGCGTTACTAATTGAAAAGTAGAGTGCTTTTTTTTACAAAATTTTCGAAGTTCTGCCCTGGACCTCGCTGGGGGCGCTTGAGCGCGCCACCCCAGACACTTCGCCGTACAATCTCGTTCTACATGTTGCAAAGAGATTTTTAGGAGGACAGAAAAGGTAAAGGGATTGGGAATTTTCAAAAATTTCCGGCGCTTCGCGCCGCAATTAGTCTATCTGTTCTGTGTGATTTAAGTGTTATAAATTTGAGTTTAAAGAGTGAACAACGTCAAAATTTTCCTGCGCTCAGCACCGCCGATTGTTGTCTTAGGGCGGTAAAATATGATTGAATTTCTTGATGCTTTGCGCCACTTATGATTTCCGAACTGTTTGTCAATAAAAAGGCCGTAAATTGTACATGAAAACGGTAAAAATTTCGAAAATTTTCGGTGCTTCGCGCCATTGGCTCCTCTACAACCAGTGCGCCATAAAATACCGTTGGGAAAAAACTATTGAAGAATACGAAAAAGCGAGAGTGATTTGTCATTAAAATTGAAAGTAATGCTAAATTGCTAAAACCATGTGTGAACTTGGAATGAAATTAAATGTTGAACATAACCAGCTTCATTTGTATGCTCTACAAAGAAATGAAGGTATCGTTTTTATCCTTTTAAAATTGGTATGTAATCATGCAATGTTAATTGTTAATTTTCAATCCCGACCCCGACCTCCGAAAACCGGGGTTTTTCAACCCCAAACCCGACCGGAGTAAAAATCTGACCCCGTACGATCACTGTCAGTCTCACTTTTACTCTGTTATATGTATGTAGATGTCAACGAACTATGAATACTTATATACGTATAGTGAGAGACTGGTCGCTCAGCCTAGTCTAGAGATAACAGAGACTTTTGGGGTTGAATAGTTTTTCAAATGGGCAGAGATGTTAAAAAACATAATAACTACATGAATCCTCAGGTTCTAGTCGCTTCAAATCAATGTTGCGAAAAATTATATGACTTTCGTCCGTTTCTGACTTCAATCTTACCATATTTTATCCAAGGAATCCGCACTTTGCCTACAAACCCAACCTCTTTGCAGCTCTAGTTAAGACACGAGCGTTCAATATATATTTCGCTGTATAAAAAGTACATTGAGAATTAGATTACTTTCATACAATCGCTACATGCAATTCATGAGTATGTACATATGTACGTCGGTTTAGTTTCAAGGACATTATCTAGCTTATTTGAAAAACAAAAAATTAGGTAGAAAGTTACAATGCAAGCAATGATACTCAACTTACAATTATTCACCCTAAAAATTATAAAATTTATCGTAAAAAATAATAAAAAATACAATAAAATGACACAAAATGGGTAAAACGGATCAATGATCATGGATTTTCAGCATACCCGATCGATCCAGGCATATAAACGACTTTAGGCGTTACATTCAACAGATGATCAGTGGATTTCAAAATCGCTAACCACTGCGGATCATATCGCAATTTCTCAGCTAAATTTTCCGCAGAAAGTAACGAATCACTCTCTAGGCCCGTTTCAAAATCCATGATTTGTATAAATTGGCGTCGTGGCAAGCATTTATCCAGAGCCAAAAATTTTGTGGTGCCTCAAGTAGAAAAATTTAACGTAATCCTTCAAACGGATTATCAGATGAAATCGATCTGCGTTTTTGTTCTACGATTGTAGACGATAAAAGCGCACCGCTTTAACATCAAAATGTAGCATATTATTCAATTTGAAGAATAATTGCAAATTTTCTTAGAAATTCTCGCATGACTGCATAAAAATACTGGCGGATCGACAAAAATCCTACTTCTTTGTCAAACATTAGAAATTTTTAAAATATTCATAAATAATTAGCGAATACATACTGGCATTTGAGTGACGATAAATCAATTAGAAAAAATGATTTATTATTTTTATTAATAAGAAAGGCATTAAAATTGATTTAATAATTACAGTAAAATGAAACAAAATAGTATGTGTTTAAGACACTCCACGAAATACACCGATAATTTTGGTAAACGTATTTACTTGAAAAACGCCTAAACAGCATGCAAAATCTTGGAAAAGGGGTTTACGGGAAGATGATTAAACCCACTGAAGAGTTTTCACCCCTCCTAACCCAGAAATCTTTCCACCCCCAGAATTCGCAATTTTCCAGAAGTTTACTGAAAATTCGTAGGAAGGATGCTCTTTTGAGCGTTTTATCTATCTATTTACTCAAAAATGTCAAATTTTCGGCTCTTCAAGCAGTATATTCATTTTTTGAGTATAATATTTCGTTCCATTTACTTGAATCTTAATGATTTTTCTCTCGAAATTTGTGATGTTTTTATGCTCTAGAAAGAGAGAGCATCGTCAGAAACACAGAAAAACAATCTTTTTGATGCGTATCCGTCAAAGGCACTTTTAATTATCTCCCCAGAATATTCCATGCCGTGCAAATTTCTTTTATTCAAGTTTTTTTATTAAATAGTGATAATTCTTCAAATCGTTTAAAGATTTTCAACGCGTGGCGCTAATCACCCAAAACTTGTGCAATACGATTTCCCGTTATTACAAGAATTATAAAATGGAAAAATTTGGAACCAAAGATGAATAAAGGTCGAATTTTTTTCCAAGGTACAAAAAGTCGCTGAAAAAGGGAGATTGGATGCTTTATGTACACATGTTAATATTAACATCGCCTTTTGAGGGACTTTAGCCCAATAAAGCTTTAAATTACAAAAACTTTGCTATTAATGCTAATTATCATAAATGCATTATTCGTTAGATTCTTTGGTACCATTAGTTTTGATCGAATATGCTTCCATGTATTATAATATCACATCTTTTCAATTGCATCAAACAGACTGATTTTTGATTATTTTGTGCATTTCAATTAAAAAGTCAATTAATTGATTATTTCAAGTAATTTAATCAACGTGTGTCAGCCATCAATATGAGGTGGATGCTGCAATTCCTAACATAGAGTTGATTCCTGACTCCTGATGTTGAAAAATTTTTACATCCTCGTAGTATTGGACTAAAAGTTCATTTAAGCAATTTAATTATTGAATACGGCTCGTGCTACATAAGACTCACGAAACAGGTACCTATACGTCCAGACGTAAGATTGCGAAGGTTACTCACGTTCTACTCCCGCAGAAACGGAGTCGACCGACTTCTCTGATTTTCTGTACAATGCAGAAAACTTGACGTGCAAGTGGGCAGCGAACCAGTATCTTGGCATCAGCATATCCAACAAACCGAGTAACGGTTCCGCCCCTAATGATCTATTCTTAATATCCTCATCAAAGAAAGGTTTCGCACGCAATAAAGCCAACTTATCTCCATAATCGTAAATTCCCGAGGGCCAATCATGAGACATGAATATGTCCACGTCATCACCGAGCTGCTTGAGACGGAACACTTCTAAAACTCGCACGATTCACGAATCTATGTGCAATAGCTACATAAGTGACGTCATACATGTGACGGCTCAAAATTGTGGTTGAGGGTCCCCGCAGTGATCGACCGGGCTCAAAAAATACCGGGCCCTTGCTGCCGGGCTTGGTACCGGGCCCGGGCTTATATACTAACAACATGCCTTGCTTCCAATATAATGTTATGCATAAGATACATATTTAGACCGATTTTACATTTGTTATTTGTCAAACGCAAGGCTTACTGCTGTATCAAGAAGATTTTTGAATTCTAAGCTCTGTTAATTATTCAATCTTTCTAAAAATAAATTAAGTAGTTAGCAAGGATTTTGGTAGCATTATTCAAGCAAGAACAAAGTTTTTAATACAATAGCGCGCAATTCCATTATTAAAATGCACGTGCAACTAAACACGGTTTGAAAAAGCACAAGGTTTCATGTAGATATTTAAAGGAAATTGAGCATTAAATTTATGCATTCAGACATAACAGCGACTATGATATGGTCGGATAGAAGATATGCTGTTTGGATTTTAGAACTCAAACTATAGCGTACATTGACGTCAATTGAAATTGTGTAGTGTATAGGATAGCACACGTATTGAAGCCATAGGCGTAGCCAGGGGGCATTGGGGGCACATGCCCCCCCGAAATTTTTCAGAAATTTTGTTGATTTTTCGAGTGTAATAATTGTGTCCAGAAAATTGAGTTCAAAAAGGCAAAAACGTCAAAAATTTTCCGGCGCTTCGTGCCGAGTCTTTATTATATTTATTGTTATATAGATCCAATGAGTTCAAAAGCTTAAATTAGCTAAAATAATCGATCAATTCACATCACTTTAGTGATTTATTGCTCTATTTGTTCGTTGAATGAAACTGCGCATGCTTGTTGAGCATAACAGTAAATGTGCGAAAATGATTGTGTACTAGTTTGTCTATTCTTTGCTTTGTTTGTCTTTCTTTACAAGGACAGGACACATAATCCTATTTTAAATGAAAGGAATGGCCAAATTTTCTTATGTTTTTGCGCATTTTCTGTTTTCTGAATTATATCTTGTTAATAAGAAGGCCACAAATGGGCCTGAAAACGATAAGAACAAAATTGTCATTGATACATCTTTAATGGATTTAAATAGAATCACAGGCTAACAAATTCATAAGAAATACGGACAACAGCTGAAATAGTAAACGTCTAAAATATTAACGATAATTATTTGAGGCCCGGTTGAGGCCCGGTGGTTTTCAGCCGGGCCCGGGCCTGCTATGACCGGCCGGGCCCGGGTACCCGGTCGATCACTGGGTCCCCGGCCATTTTCGGGGAAAGGGGGTATCAATTCTTGGCCAAAAAAACAAGTAAAGACGACCGAAAAATTCGGTTTTTCACAAAAATCGGGTAAGGATTAAAAATTTACTGGCTTTGAGGGGAATGTGGGGGAGGACAGCCAACTCTAGCTCAACTCCCTCCTCTCACATGTACGGGTGGCATCTACGTATAATGTCGCTTAGAAAAAATGCCAGCGGTATGACGCGTGTATGTGCAGTTAATTTCAACTGAGAAATCTCAGCTTTTCAACACTAATAGTACAGTACATATGCGTAGAAAGCCGTAAAGAAGTAACAATAGGTATTGGAAAATATTAAAATTTATAAAAAGCGCAAAAGAGCTCAATTTTTAAGCTGTCAATCAAAGTAGCTTACAGACATGCACAGCACACAAATTCTAGCAAGAGGAGGGGGAATTTTTAATTGTCTTTATTGGGATAAAGAAGGTATACGCGTCAAAAACATCATTTTTTGGTGTTTCTGACAAAGCGCCATCTTCCTAAAGCGTAAAAAACATAAAAAATTAAAAAATATATCGGAAACATTCGAGGTAAATCTAACAGCATATGGTCAAAAAATTAGTATGTGACGAGAAACGCCGAAAATTTGACACTCTGAAGCAAAAATGGCTAAAAATGCTCAGAAAATTTATTGAGAAATCGCGCATTCTGATAAGAATAGGGAAATTTCTGCGAAGGTGAAAACTATCAGAAGGGGGAAAGGTGAACACCCCCTTCCAAGATCATGAGTAGTAGTCACAAAGCTCGCGAATGTAATGCAGCAAAGTAAAAAATTACAGGGAAACACATATAACAGTGACGTCACTATTCATAAGCATGACTGCTCTTACGAACTTAATAATAAAAAATCCAATATGGTTTTCTGAGGACATTTTTATTCTGCCTTTTTATACTTAGCAATAATAATTAGATAGATGTATTTTATCGAATCTCAGAATTAGAGCTCATTTGTTGACAAAATTAGGTTAAAGCCCCCGAGACCAGTCGCCCCAAAGGCAATGATATTCCACGAAAGTTGAATTTTTGTCATGGTTTTTGATTTTTTTGTCAATTTTACACCACTCAGACCTCCTCCCTCCGACTTTGGTCGATCCCCATGGATGCTCAGGAAATGCTGTTATTCTACCCTTTTTACCTGGAAAGCTTTATCAGATAAATATCTCATTTTATTGAATCTCACGATCTCATTTGTAGACAAAATTATTTTATTGATACTGATTAATATTGTTTTTAAATTGCTATCACATAAACTCTAATAATGTTCTTTAATTTAAAGAGCTGCTCATTATTTAACATGGCCTTTCTACATTAAAAACATATATAACCATGAAAGGAAATGCAGTTATTTTGCCTTTGTATACTTAGCAATAATAATTAGATATATGTATTTTATTGAATCTCAAAATTAGAGCTCATTTGTTGACAAAATTAGTTTAAAGCCCCCAAGACCAGTCGCCCCCAAGGCAATGATAGTCCCCGAGAAATGAATTTTTGTCATGGTTATTGGTTTTTTTGTCAATTTTACACCACTCAGACCTCCTCCCTCGGACTTTGGTCGATCCCCATGGATGCTCAGGAAATGCTGTTATTCTACCTTTTTTAATTGGAAAGCTTTATCAGATAAATTTTGAATCCCACGATCTCATTTGTAGACAAAATTATTTTATATACTGATTAATATTATTTTTAAATTGCTGTCACATAAACTCTAATCATGTTCTTTAATTTAATGAGCTGCTCATTATTCAACATGGCCTTTCTACATTAAAAACATATATAACCATGAAAGGAAATGCACTTATTTTGCCTTTTTATTCTTATAATTAGATAGATGTATTTTATTTAATCTCAAAATTAGAGCTCATTTGTTGACAAAATTAGTTTGAAGCCCCCAAGACCAGTCGCCCCCACAAGGAGCTGCTTGAGACGGAACACTTCTAAAACTCAAGCGATTCACGAATCTATGTGCAATAGCTACATAAGTGACGGCATACATGTAACGGCTCAAAATTGTGGTTGGGGGCCCCCGGCCATTTTCAGGGAGAGGGGGTAAATGACCTCCTATTTTTGGCCAGAAAAGGCCAAAAAACACGTAAAGACGGTCGAAAAATTCGGTCTCTTACAAAAATCGGGAAAGGGTAAAAAATTTACTGGCTTTGAGGGGGATTTGGGGGGGGGGCGGCCGACTTTAGGTGGGGGTCCCCATTCCTCCTCTTACATGTACGGGTGGCATCTACGTATAATGTCGCTCGGGAAAAATGCGAGCAGTATGATGTGTGTATTTGCAGTTAATTTCAACTGAGAAATGCCGGCTTTTAAACACTAATAGTGCGAGTACATATGCGGTAGAAAGCCGTACAGAAGTAACAACAGGTGTTCGAAAATACTAAAATTTATAAAAAGCGTGAAAGGACTCAATTTTTAAGCTGACAATTAAAAGTAGCTTACAGACATGCACAGCACACAAATTCTACGAAGGGGGGGGTGAAATTTTTAATTGTCTTTGTTGAGCTAAAGAACGGCGGAAACGCGTCAAAAACATCATATTTTTCGGCGTTTCTGACGAAGCGCCATCTTCCTACGGCGTAAAACACATAAAAATTGAAAAAATATCGGAAATTTTCGAGTAAATCGAACAACATAAATTTGACACTCTAAAGCTAAGAGATGGCTAAAAATGCTTTGCAAGTTTATTGAGAAATCGCGAATTCTGGCAAAGGGAGAATTTCTGCGAAGGTGAAAACTATCTGGTGGGGGGACGTGGGATGAAAACTCCCTTCCGAGATCACGTGAAGTAGCTTAGCTAAATGCTAGCAAGAGGACTTTGACACGAAGACAATTGATTGAGAGTTTGGTCACAAAGCTCGCGGTTGTAATGCAACAGAGCAAAAAGTTACGAGAAACACATTTAAGAGTGACGTCACTGTTTATAAGCATGACTGCTCTTACACGCTTAATAACAAAAAAATTCAAGCAGGTTTTCTGAGAACGTTTTTGCCTTTTAATAAAACCAAAAAATCCCTGAATAAGTTTGGACATAAATTTTAAAAATTTCTGAAGAGAACAAAGCTGACAGATTACGGAAATTATACTTACCAATTCAATTTATTTAGCACAACATGAGTCAAATTAAACGCAGTGAAAATGTGTGATTTTAGACTACAGAAAAAAGAGAAGGAATAGTTAAAATCGGAGACTTTGAAAAGTTACGTGCTTGAAAAGCGGAACAAGAAAGAAAGTAAACATTGGGCTGGAACGAAAGTACACCCGAAACCCTGAGGCCAGGTCAATTTGCGCACCCATGACTTTTAAGGAAGGCGTGTTTTATCATACGTTAGTTCATAAAAATTAAAAAATTAAGATACATAGACTTTTTTACAATTTATGAGCCATTAAAAAGGTTTGGCGATTGTATATGAACTTTTATAAAAATGACGAAGGTTTATGCGCTAAATGTTTAAATTTACATGAAAAGTTTACGGATATTATAGACAAATTGTTTTACTTTTTGGAAATCACTGGTGCATGCAAACACCTATGAACCTAAGAAACCGCCTAAAAATCTAAGATTATTTGAAAGGACTTTACGAACAAATGAATCTTTAAAGAGGACTTAAGGAGTAATGGATCTTAAAAAACGCGTCAGCTTGTGAAAAATTAACTTTTGGATCAGTCGTTGCAAGTAGAGTTAAAGTCGATGAGTTTTTGAACCTATAAAAAAATTCATAGGCAGATGATGAACCTTTCTTAAGATCAATAGAAATAGAATTTGGTGCAAGGCGGACCCAAATCTCAGAGATCAGGCTTGATTTAGAAAGTAAATCTTTTTACATTCTGCTACAAATAACGCACTTAGCGATCAGAAATTCTTCGCTATAAAAATATAAGAAATAAGAACTATAGACACACCTAATGATCGTGAATGAAAGACCGATCGCAAAGTATCATTGTTATACGGTGGTTTTTCAAAATGACCCTTTAAGTAATCGTGCTTGTTGAAAATGCCAGATATGCCAGCAATACGCAGTTTGCCAAAGCGTATACATCCAGCAAGTCCCAAATAATATATATTCGGAGCGACCTGAAATAATTTTGGTGAAAAATCAACGAAGGGCAATTATTTTAAGCTTGCATTCTATGAGATACAAAAATCTGCATTATCAGACTAAGCCAAGGTGCACAATTATGTAGCGTACATTCGGAAACTGATAAATGATTAACTGATTAAATAGTGTCCACACATATCGTAGCTCAAAGGGATTGGAATAGGCATACAAAGTAGATTGGCCAGCGGGCAAAAAAGTTAACACTTAATGAACGGTTTAAAATACGAATACGACAATTTGCAAATAAATAAAAAATGCATTAATCAAACAAAATTGAGAATATGTCAAGTCACCCAGACTTTCTCTGAATGTGATTAGTTTTAGTTGAATAATAACAAATTTTGGTTTTGAAATGAAAAAAAAGATAATGGATGGATATTTTAGAAATTATAAACTGACTGGCATCCATTGTTTTTGTATTCAACAAAGATTTTTTCCATATACAACTATTTTTCGGGACCGTTTTTTCGTCAAATATGTTTCCTAGAAAGGACATGGTGGCGCACGTACATGTTTTGTTTTTTTTATATCTACACAATTTTCAAACAAATAATATATAAAGAAAATTTGAAAGCTTTATTCTGCGAGGTTTTATACCGCCAAATTTAATGCTTCATGAATAGTATATCAACTTTTTAAGATGATAATCATTTTCTGAAACTTCAAATAATGCTCGCGATATTTAAGCAAACTGTCCAATGCATTCCAGTTTGATTGAAAGTATGACTCCTGCTGCATTTGTGCTTTTCTCGGGTAGCCGGCTCGGGCCACCCCAGCCTTTCATCCTTCAGTTAGGTCGATAAATAGGAATTCGTAGCGAGGTCAACCCTTGGGATTAGCGACCCCTTGCGGTATTCAAACGGTAAAACACACGGTTCTGGTGTGTAGGTAATACTCAACTTTGGGTGAAAAGCCTAGTTTGGACCTTTGGCATATCGCTCTTTTTCCATTTTCTGAACTTTCAATGTGTTTATTGTCTACATTTTGGATGTAATAAACCCCCAAAGAATATACTAATACGAGATTGAGTCGGAAAACGAGAGGACTCAGGCTCGACGGGTCGTGGATCTCCTTACACGCCTTGGTCTCCTCATTCTCTCGATTAAACGCCATAGCGATTTATTTTTCACGAGTTAATTATATTCAAAATGAACAGAATGCACCCTTAGGACATCCAGAAATCGAAAAATTGCGTTATTCACGCTTTTAATTAAGTTTAGGTCAAAAATGCGCCGAAAAATTATATTCAAATATTGTTAAAATTATTTAGAGCTTCAGAAATGATTTTAATCACATAAAAGTGTATCACCCGTGGAGCATGGAACTCAAAAATAAAAAAATTTGCAGAATAAAAATTTCACTCCTTTATGATCTTGTACAGTTTCATTTTGTTTAAATAAAATTTGTTGTGGAAATAAGTACATAGAATATGGAACAGAAGCGCGCCATTCAATACAATGCTATTGCTTTGCTATCCCTGAAGATCATACGAAAACATTATGAGAAAGTAACACACTGTTGGACTTACCCAACCGCCATATGGCAACTCGGATAAGTAGTTAGATGCTTCGTGATTACCGCCGATAAAAATAGTCAAAATTGGAGCACGGCACTCGCCCGAATAATATTTGTAAAAAGTATTCATTGAACGAAATTTCGGCGGCACCGCCATGCATTCTAGATCAGCTGGATTGCGAACTGCCTGAAAATCACCGCAATTGAGTAAAAGGCCTACTTTGAAATTATAACGTCGCTCTAGTTCATCGACTGTTCGATAGATTTTATCCAGTTCGCCATGTCCACAGCCAGTTATTGCGATCTTCATTTTTCAGTACACATGAAATCTAGGAATAAAGTTCGAGGTAAAGCAACATATAAAGCTTACATGCTTGCTATCAGACATATAACAACTCGAAATATTAGGAGGGGGTCCCAGGCCATTTTTAGGGGGAGGGTAGATTACCACCAATTTTTGGCAAAAAACGGCCAGTTCAATTTTTTCCAAAATGAAGGTCGCAAATTTTCTGGCATTGGGGCAGTTTTTTGTACAAGGTCCCAACTTAAATGTACGAAGATGGTCCCAATAAGTCTTGGTACATTTTGCATACGCAAATTTTTGGGTTTTTTTGACATTTGTTAGTGTATTTTAGCTACTTTCTGGGGTTTTGACGACAAAAAAACACTAAAAATTGCCTCGAAATGACTCGGAACGCCAAAAAATTTTCTTTCTAAATGCAATTTCTGCCATTATAAAGATATACAGAACAAATTACTCATTTCAGTGCAAAACGCCGGAAATTTTCGAGAATTTCACATTTTTTCACAGTTTTTGTCTTCCCAAAAACCTTTGTACATGTACAAAGACGGTCCCGAAAAGTCTTTGTACATCAAGAAAAATCTTTACCGAATACAAAAAAAAACCGTGCCTTGGGGGGATGGGGGACGGCCGACTTTAGGTGGGGATCCCTATCCCCCTTCTTCAGTGTATGCTTGCTATCACTGCTTACGAAAATAAGTTTTTAAAATTTGGAAAATTATAGCTCGTCATTCATTTGCGTAAACAATTTTATGCCTAAATAAAGCTCTTTATTCATTTGCGCAAACAATTTAAAGCATATATGACCAGATTCCAATGGTTATATGGAATAATTCAAGAATAGATAATATTAAGCTATTTAATCTTCACCTATCGACAGTAACGTAGCCGGCCTTTTGGATTTAAGGGGACTAAAATTTTGAAGTCAAATATCTCAACAAATACTTGCATACAGATAAAAATAATAGTATATTTGAGCGTTTTTAAACGAGCTCTTATTATTGAAGAAACAATTTGATAAAAAAATAAACAAATTATTTTGAATGCGCCCATAAATTCTGGTTCTATCAGCTCCAAAGCATGCTAAAATCTATTCTAACGGCCTTTCGAAAAAAAAATTCAAGAATTTTCAGTTCTTCCCTTTGAGGGACCACTGTTTTTTTATTTTTTGTACGGGGAAAGATTTTGGGGCTCGTACAAAGATTTTTGGAGCAATCTTTGTACATCTTTGTGCACAAAGTATAGACAGGTTTCGGCCGATTTTCAGTTGTACAAAAATAAATCGAGGATTTGCACAAAAAAGAAAACAGCGTGGGGGACCCTTACAAAAAATACTCGTACTTTTAAAACTTTGGGAGGGATTAGTCCTCCCCCTATCCCCCCATAGCTACGTGTCTGCCTATCGATTCTGACGATAAATACTAATAATATAATAATATTTTATTCAGATTAAGGTGAAGGTAGAACTTCACAAACATAAGTATAAAATGCGAATGCTCTAAAAAAAATTTCTGAAATCAACCTTCTTCAAATTTCTATCAAATGTCTCAACATTTGAAGAATTTCTGATATATTGTGTAAGATAGGCCCAAATTCTAGCTGATCTAGTAGCACAATGATTTAAAAACGTGGTCGTGCTCCCCCTTGAAAAGAAATCCAGGATACGGGCCTAGGTAGAAGAAGAAAGAAATTTTATTACTAATAAACCAAACTGATGAAATACAGAAAGACAAGTTACATAACAGAAACAAACAAATTAGTAACGGGACATGCGAGTCAATGGAATGACAATTTTTACGTGCGCTCCACAAGATATCTAGATAAATCAAAGTTTACTGACCTGGATTTAAATATGTTTAGGTTAGGTGAAGATACAATGAAGTCAGGAAGATCGTTCCAACTGCGATGTGTTTGTAAAAGAAATCAAACTTTTCTAAATTAGAATGTACAACAGGTATAACTAATTTAAATCTATTAATGCTGCGAGTAATATTATGATTAAATACAAAAAATCATCAGCTTCAAAACATAATTTATTACAAATAATTTGATACATTATACACAGGCAAATCTCGAAGCGTCTTAATTCAAGTCTGCACAATTTAAGTTGTACATATCAGGCGATCCTCGTAAGAAAGAGTATTATTATAACCAAAAATATATTTAGTGAATCTACGTTGAACAGCTTCCAGTCGATCTATATCACTAACATAAGAGGGGTTCCATACACTACAACAGTACTCTAATAAAGGTCTAACATAACAAATATAAGCTTTAACCAGGTTACATTTATCACGTGAGCAAAATGATTTGCGTATTGAAATGCATCTAAAGAAAGCTTTTTTATCAAAGAATTACATATAATGTTCCTTATATTTCAAATTTTGGAAAATCAAAACTCCTAAATCACGGGCAAACCGGTTATCACTAAAAATAATTTCCACACTTAGTCTATAAACAACTTTTTGATTATTATTACCCAGATAGAGAACTTGACTTTTGGTTCGTGAAATAGGTGAATCCCATGTTATTGCCCAGTCAAAAATCTTATCTAAATCAGACTGTAATAATCTATGGTTACGACTAATATTGAAAATTTTGATATTATCAGCGAACATATGAACAGTACTATAAATATTATTACATATATAATTTATAAAAATTGAAAATAGTGTAGGTCCAAGTAGTGATCGACCGGGGCCCCGGCAATGCCCAGCCATTTTTCAGCATCCCTGGCCGGGGCAAGGTCAAAAAATGGCCGGGGCCGGAGAAAAATTTAGTGTAATTCGTATTTTGTACAGGCTGTGATACTAGCTTTTATTTATCAATGAGCAAGTGTTAATTTTGAGAACTGTACTGATTACACCATATGTATACTTACTTAATCCTTGTTATAACTTTGCTACTGTGTATAAATGAGCTTTTACTGAATAAATGTTCAGGAAAATCTGCATTTTTCGATTCCTCCACTTAACTTATTTAAACTGATGATTAAGTCATTCATTCATAGCTATGGCTAAAAGATTTAGAGTTGACAAATACGTTCTATTTCTAGTTGGAAACTGTACGTTTTCAACAGGCTATTTTTACAAAAAAAAAACTTTTGCATTTAATTGAATGGGAACCGCATGCTTCAAAATGCGTTTCTTGTGTAATAGTTATTAGGACGGAGATTAATTATAGGCGAATGTAAATTACGCTGCAGAATTGCGTCCGATCCGATAAACTGAATATGTCTCAAATAGATTCCTAAGGTTCAGAGTTGAGGGAGGGGTGAAATCCCAAATTGGAGGACCAGAAAATTAAGTGGTGGACTATTATTAGCCGACTCTATTTTGTTGTACGACCTTCTTGTGCTTGTACAAAGATCTCCGAAAAGATCTTTGTATGACTTAAAAAATTTTTGTAGCTATATTATATAAATATATTTTTAAACATACACATTTTCGCATACTATCAATATGTGACAGTTTTTTTGTACGATGTACCTTTATATATATATATATATATATATATATATATATATATATATATATATAGATGCCAATTTTCACGCATTTCCTTACCTTTCCAAAATTATTTTTGGGCTAAGGGGGAGCAGCTATAAAAAATGACGTTTTTTGGCCGCGCTTGGGCCTAAATGAACGAAAATAATGATCCTACGACGCGAAGCGCCGAAAATTTTGAGAAATTTTCGATAGAATGATGCAAATTTTCACGCATTTCCTTACCTTTCCAAAATTATTTTTGGGCTAAGGGGGAGCAGCTATAAAAAATGACGTTTTTTTGGCCGCGCTTGGGCCTAAATGAACGAAAATAATGATCCTACGGCGCGAAGCGCCGAAAATTTTGAGAATTTTCGATAAAATGATGCCAATTTTCACGCATTTCCTTACCTTTCCAAAATTATTTTTTGGGCTACGAGGGAACAGCTATAAAAAATGACGTTTTTTGGCCGCGCTTGAGCCTAAATGAACGAAAATAATGATCCTACGGCGCGAAGCGCCGAAAATTTTGAGAATTTTCGATAAAATGATGCCAATTTTCACGCATTTCCTTACCTTTCCAAAATTATTTTTGGGCTAAGGGGCGAGGAGCTATAAAAAATGACGTTTTTTTGGCCGCGCTTGGGCCTAAATAAACGAAAATAATGATTCTACGGCGCGAAGCGCCGAAAATTTTGAGAATTTTCGATAAAATGATATCAATTTTCATACATTTCCCTACCTTTCCAAAATTATTTTTGGGCTAAGGGGGGGGCGGCCGCCCCCCCGCCCCCCTGCCTACGCCCATGTATATATATATATAAATATATACATGAACAAAGATGGTACCCAAAAGTCTTTGTACATTTTGTACCAGTGTTTTTTGTACACCATCCGTTTGTGCATGTACAAAGATGGTCCCCAAAAGTCTTTGTACATTTTGTACACACAAGTTTTTGGTTACTATCATATGGTACAGTAGCGATTTTAGTGAGGTAAAACAGGGTCTTTTGACTTTTGATTGTATATTTTAGCTAATTTCTGGGTTTCTAACGCCAAAAATTACTAAAATTGTCTCAAAAAGGGGCGAAGCGCTTAACAATTTGACATTTTTCCATTCTAAATACAAAATTTTCCATTTTAAAGTTATATAGGACAATTTTTCATATCGGAGCTAAGCGCCGGAACATTTTTCGAATTTTACACCTTTTACAGTTTTTGTCTTCTAAAAAATCTTTGTACATGTACAAAGAAAGTCTTTGTACATCGGGAAAAATCTTTGGCGAATACAAAAAAACACTGTTTTGTACATGCAAATTTTTGTATACTTTAATATGGTACAGTAACGATTTTAGTGTGGTAGAACATAGTTTTTCGATCTGTAGTAGTGCATTTGGCTAATTTTTCATTTCTGATTTTGTAGTACAACTTGTTTTAGCTTTACCAGTCGAGTTTTATGTGTGAATTCCATCAAAAGCTCATAAAAATTTCGGCACTTCGCGCCGAACTAATATTATCAACTAAATTCAGGCCGAATTATCACATTTAGAAGCACGGTCTGTTTGTATTCGGCGAATATTTTTGCTGATGTACAAAGACGTTTCAGGACCGTCTTTGTACATGTACAAAGATTTTTGAAGGACAAAAACAGTAGAAAGGTGTAGAATTCCTTATTGAAAAATTCTACTATTTTAAAGATTTTCAGGGGGGTAAGCGGCTGCAAAAATGGAGCCGCTTACCCCTTCCCTGAAAATGGCCGAGAAATATACATGTGACAGGGGGTTTGAGCCATCCCCTAACCACGCTTTGAAGCTCCGAACTTCCTTGAGTCAGAAAATATTTGACATCCCTCCCCCACTTTTTGGCTAAAACCTGCGCTTTTTTGGCTATTTTTATGTGTTTTTACCATTTTTGATCTAGTCGCTACCCCCTCCTTCTAAAAATGGCGAGGGACCCCTACCCTAGATTTCCAGCTGTTACATGTATACTGAGGGACCCTCATAAAATTTTAAGCGATAACATGCATGTTTTATAGTGATACTTTATCTATTTACTCTAGCTCACATTCTAAAATAATGTATCACTTCGTGAAATTCTTATAGTTAGGTACACTTTTGCCATACTAAAAAATTAAATTCAAAAAATTCAAAAGGTTTTCACCAAAAATCGTCTGACAGTGACTTGTGTCTTGGAACCTGAAGGGGTAATACCCCTCCCCTTATGGGAATGTGTGATGTATCATTTATTACATCCAATGCCTATTGCATCCAATCGCTACAGCAGCAGTAGCAGTAGCGAAGATTCAAATGATATAGAATGTGCTAATAGCAGCGACATAGACTTTATTGATGATTCAGACAATGAAACACTGGATTAAATTTGTTTCTTGTGACATAAATAGTAATAAAACTTGATATGAAAAGGCGCACCTAACTGCGCTTGCCATTTACTACTGAAAGGAGCAGTCACTCATTATTTCTTTTCCTATGCCAACCCCAAGTATGTGTCATGCAATAATATTTTCCTTGACTGACGCAGGCCCCCGGCCGGGGATTTTTGTCAGCCCCGGTACCGCCCCGGCCAGAAAAGTCACCCCCATCGATCACTAGGTCCAAGGACACTTCCTTGGACGACACCGCTAGTGACAGGCACGTAATCTGAAAAAGACTGATTAACACGAACACAATGAGAACGATTTAAAGAAAGGCTTTTAACCATGTATGCAAATGGTATTGGTGTAGTATATTGGTGTAGTCAATAAATTTTTTTGTTCTTTTTGTTGTTTTTTTGTGTTTTCTGTTTTTTGTTTTTATCACTGAAACAAATTATATCGTTAATTATTGCGAGATAAGTTCAAGAAAAAAAACGAAATAAGGAAAAGCTGTCTTGCTATTACGGCGATGATGTCGTTGAAAGGCGTCTCAATATGCTGCTTCTTGTACCAATATTGTGCTAAATGCACGTCGCTTACTTTGCTTCCAGGGCATTTAGCACAATTTGGTACAAGAAGCAGCATATCCAGACGCCTTTCAACGACATCATCGCCGAAATAGCAAGACAGTTTCCCCTTATTTAGTTCTTTTTCTTGAACTCATCTCGCAATAATTGACGATATAATTTTTTTCAGTGATAAAAGCAAAAAACAACAAGAAAACCAAAAAAAACAAAAAACATAAAAAATTTTTATCGAGATGGGGACACACCAAGGAAGCTGGATGTCTTCCTATCTAAAGAAAAAATTGATAGGTGGAGACATGCTACACCTAGGTGCTAGGTGGATGCATTTAGGTGGATACATACTACACCAATACCTAAAAAATTACTTTTAATTATTTATAACGGTTAATTTAATAGGAAGTTTTTATGATATATCAACAGTTTCTTTTTTAGCTAACGACTGAATCCATGAAAATTTACACTTTAACAATTGTGTTTCACAAGATTTATTCTTTTGAAAACCAAATTGAAAAGGAGATATTAGTTTATTAACCTTAAGGAAGTTTAACAATTGAATATTAATAATTCTTTCCATAATTTTGGCAATAGAACAACAGAGAAACGGGCCTGTAATTATCGACTAATGCTGGATCCCCTTGTCCGACTGCAGTTGAATTATTCAGATGGTTAATCGTTAATTTATCCAGAAAAATGTAAAGCAAAAAACATTAGGCGAAAAAAATAGATTTCTATTATTTTTTTAACTAAAAGGTAACCTTGTTAAAGCTTATAGTTGTTATGTTAGACCTTTATTAGAGTACTGTTGCAGTGTATGGAATCTCTCTTATCTTAGGGATATAGATCGACTGGAAGCTGTTCAACGTAGATTCACTAAATATATTTTTGGTTATAACAATATTCTTTCTTACGAGGTTCGTTTAACACAACTTAAACAACAAACAACAACAAAGATTTTATTGCAAAACGTACAAGACATGGTAAAAATAAAGACACAGCGTACGATACAAAGATATGATAAAACGACATATGACTAAAACGTCAGCAACGGGACACGCAGTCACGAAAGTGAAAATTTACGCGTGCCCCAGACTTGAATTAAGACGCTTGCAGATTTGTCTGTGTATGATGTATCAAATTATTTGTCATAAATCATGTTTGGAAGCTGATGATTTTTTTGTATTTAATCATAATATTACCCGTAGCATTAATAGATTTAAATTAGTCATACCTATTGTACATTCTAATTTAGAAAAGTTTGATTTCTTTTACAAATACATCGCAGTTTGGAACGATCTTCCTGACTTCATTGTTTCTTCCCCTAACCTAAACATATTTAAATCTAGATTAGCAAACTTTGATTTGTCTAGATATCTTGTGAGGCGCGCGTAAAACTTGTCATTCCATTGACTCGCATGTCCATTTACTAATTCGTAATTGCATTTATTATAAATCTTGTCATTTTGTATTTTTAACAGTTGGACTTAGTAATAAATTTTTCTTTCTTTTAAAAATATAAACAATATTTGAATAAAAAATAAATACAGTGGTCGCCATGAAAGATGACGCGCCATAACCATACGTGGGCAGCAAGAAAATTCTGGGGGGTCCAAGATTTTTTGAAGGTCAAAAAACGGCCTTAAAAATGGTGATATGGCGATAAAAACACTATTTTTCGACGTTTCTCATCAAGCACTATCCATTGGCATCAAAAAATTGCGAAAAAAACGGAAAAAAATTTCAAAAAATTGATTTCTGGGGGGTCTTTTGGTTTCTGGGGGGTCCAGACCCCCAGATCCCCCCACGCCCATGTGTGGCAATAACCCTCAGAATTATAATGGATGGTGCGTCGCGAGCGCCGCGTTACGTCCATCATGCGCCATCATCTCTTTTTTCTATTCAGCACCATTAACCTCCATCATCCCGTTAATCTGGCGATGCGGATGGCGCAATTTAGCTATTAATAGCGCCAACAAGGAAGCACGCACAAGAATGCTGGCGTGCTTACTTCTTGTTGGTGCTATTAATAGCTAAATTGCGCCGTCCGCATTGCCAGATTAACGGGATGATGGAGGTTAATGGCGCTGAATAGAAAAAGGGATGATGGCGCATGATGGGCGTAACGTGGCGCTCGCGCACTCATCCATTATAATTCTGAGGGTGATGGCCACACATGGGCGTGGGGGAGATCTGGGGGTCTGGACCCCCAGGAACAAAAGACCCCCCCAGAAATCAAAAGACCCCCCAGAAATCAATTTTTGAAAATTTTTTTCGTTTTTTTCGCAATTTTTTGATGCCAATGGATAGTGCTTGATGAGAAACGTCGAAAAATGATGTTTTTATCGCCATATCACCATTTTTTAAGGCCATTTTTTGACCTTCAAAAAATCCTGGACCCCCCCAGAATTTTCTTGCTGCCCACGTATGGTGATGGCGCGTCATCTTTCATGGCGACCACTGTAATAGAAAGAAGAAGAAAATTTATTGGGTAAAAGTATTAAAGAAAACACATGAAAAGTAGGTAAAAACGCATTGTCAATGTGAACATAATACACAATCTGCATAAAACAAAGTATGTGCATAAAGCAACAGATAATGTAATGGTACCAGGAGCGTAAGGCACAATGCTCTTACGTACGCCCCTTAAGATAAACACTAAAATCAATTTCCGAAATCATATTCCTAAAAGCTATTGGGTTATTATAGTCAACTGTATTCTGCGGGAGAATGTTCCAAATTTTAGCCTTCCTGTTCGCAAAGTCATGTTTTCTACAATCTAAACGTGATTGTTTGATGAACAGTTTCATGTTATTTACGTATCTAGTACCTCTATCAGGTGCAAGCTCAAAAAATTCATTAAATGTCAATATTTTGTGTTAAACAATTTCAAAGGCAAAGACAAGATCAGTGTGGATACGACGGGTTTTTCGAGTCGTTCTAAATTTAGGATATTCAATCTTTCATCATACGATAAAGTTTTATTCCAAAATAATTTTTTTTGTAAATTTTCTTTGTACTTTTTCAAGTCGTGTAATATCTCCAATTTGGTATGGATCCCAGACAACGGATCCGTATTCAAGGATAGGTCTAACGTATGTTTTAAAAGCTCTGATCATCAAATCGGTATTTTTTGAGACGAATGTTTTGTGTATTAAGGATGCGACTCTAGCAGCTTTAGACGCAATATTTGTACAATGAATGCCCGATGATAAATCATCAGATATGTAAATACCAAGGTCCTTCATACAATTTTCGGCATTTTTTAACTCAGATAGACCTAACTTATAGCCCACTTCCGGATTTCCGTAACCCAAATATAACGTTGCACATTTTTCGTAGCTAATTTTCAGTTGCCATTTTTCGGCCCAAGAATGCAATGAATCAAGATCAGACTGTAACAGGATGGAATTTTCTGATTTGTTGAAAATTTTCAAATCATCAGCAAACAGCATTATATTGCTATTTTTAATCGAATCTACTAAATCGTTTATAAAGATCAAAAATAACGTGGGACCCAGAACACTTCCTTGAGGAACACCGCTTATTACTGGCAATGAATTAGATATATGACCGTCAATTTTTACCTTCTGTGATCTGCCTGATAAAAATGATCGAATCCAGTTTAGCAAAACTCCAGAAATTCCCAAATATTCAACTTTCCGTAACAGTTTAGAATGAACAACAGAATCGAAGGCTTTACAAAAATCTACATAAACTATGTCAGTAGGAATCCGATTATCTAAATTCTTGGTCCAAATATTTTTGCATTTTAGTAATTGAGAATCACACGATTTGTTTTTCATAAAACCGATTTGCTGTGGTTCAACAAATTGTTTCGATTAAAATAGTTTATGATACAATCATTTATTATTGACTCCATAATTTTGCAAAAAATACACGTGAGTGAAATTGGTCTAAAATTTTCTACGGAATGGGGTTCCCTTTTTTAAAAACTGGGGTTACCAAGGCTTCTAACCAGGACTTGGGAAGTATTCCAGCTTCTATAAGAGACTTCAAAAATTGTAGACAGGGGAGCAATCAAAACATCACGAATTTGTTTTATAAAGTATGCGCAAAACCCATCGGGATCAACAGAATATGTGGATTTCAGCTTATTCAATGCCAAGGAAATTACCGAATATTCAAAAGCAACTTTCGGACGATCTCTTACGTTTACGCGATTCACATTATCTGGAATTTCATAATTGTCTAAAGTGAAAACCAATCCAAAAAATGTATTAAAAGCATCTGCCTTGATTGATTGGTTGGATACGATTTGACCATTAACCTCTAAATCAGGAATTAAGCGCTTCAAGTTTAGCCGAGTATTGAGAAAACTGTAGAACTTTTTCAAATTAGAAGCATTTTTTAGTAAATTTTCTTCCTCTTTACAGCAAAATGAAGCTACCGCATCATTCACATCATTACAGATGTTTTTGTATCGATTTTTAAAATTCAAATTTTTCTTAAGATTTCTCCAAATTTTTAACTTTTTCTTCTGAAGACACAAAATATTTTTGGGAAACTTTTTATTTCTAATGGGATGCTTCTTAAAAGGAACATGGGATTTAATGGCTTCATTTAAATTAGTAGAAAAAGCTTTATAAAAATCGTCAATGTTTACACAGTTTGAAAAAACATCAGGCCAGCTTATTATGGATAAATCACGAATAATCGAGTTATAATCAGCTCTTTTAAAGTCGAGGTTTCGTGTGTTATGATTTTCCTTAAGTTCTATAGGAGTGGACATGGACGTAGGCAGGGGGCGGCCGCCTCCCCCTTAGCCCGAAAATAATTTTGGAAAGGTAAGGAAATGCATGAAAATTGGCATCATTTTATCGAAAATTCTCAAAATTTTCGGCGCTTCGTGCCGTAGAATCATTATTTTCGTTCACTTAGGCCCAAGCGCGGCCGAAAAATCGTCATTTTTTATAGCTGCTCCCCCTTAGCCCGAAAATAATTTTGGAAAGGTAAGGAAATGCATGAAAATTGGCATCATTTTATCGAAAATTCTCAAAATTTTCGGCGCTTCATGACCGTAGAATCATTATTTTCGTTCACTTAGGCCCAAGCGCAGGCAAAAAAACGTCATTTTCTATAACTGCTCCCCCTTACCCCGAAAATAATTTTGGAAAGGTAAGGAAATGCATGAAAATTGGCATCATTTTATCGAAAATTCTCAAAATTTTCGGCGCTTCGCGCCGTAGAATCATTATCTTCATTCACTTAAGCCCAAGCGCGGCCAAAAATTGTCATTTTTTATAGCTGCTCCCCCTTAGCCCGAAAAATAATTTTGGATAGGTAAGGAAATGCGTGAAAATTGGCATCATTTTATCGAAAATTCTCAAAATTTTCGGCGCTTTGCGCCGTAGAATCATTATTTTCGTTTATTTAGGCCCAAGCGCGGCCAAGAAAAACGTCATTTTTTATAGCTGCTCCCCCTTAGCCCAAAAATAATTTTGGAAAGGTAAGGAAATGCGTGAAAATTGCCATCATTTTATCGAAAATTCTCAAAATTTTCGGCGCTTCACGCCGTAGAATCACTATTTTCGTTCATTTAGGCCCAAGCGCGGCCAAAAAAACGTCATTTTTTATAGCTTATTAGGAGAAAATAAAAATTTTTCGGAAAAATTGAATGTTATGAGCTCAACGGATAGAGCATGTTGGCAAACGTCAGAAAATGCACTTTATTTGGCGCCCGGCGACCATATCCCTAAATATAGGGTCACCAAATTTTGGACCCCCCCTTAGAAAAATCCTGCCTACGCCCCTGGGAGAGGATATATTGAATTCATCTGAGTCGTGATCACTAGATACAAAAGGTGGCAAACGTTGTATATCGAATATGGATGACTTGTCTGAGCAAAAAATTAAATCCAGTATATTATTACCTAATGTTGGTTGACGTATGAACTGGTGTAATCCGACCTGATTCACAAAATCAAAAAAATGTGAAGAGATACTATTTTCAGCAAGTAAAAAATGTTTGTTCAATTTTATTTCTGAAAAGTTAAAATCCCCCAATAATACGATGATCCTAGGAGTTCTACAAGACCATTCGCAAGCGGCAGCACGAGCTGTTTGCTGAATTGAACGACTGACAAAACTCGGGCGAAACGGATCTTTTCATAGACTTTGCTGCCGATTGTGTCAAAAAGAAGCCAACTTACGCGTCACGCCCTCGTTCCAATTTTCCTAAACCGTCCTTTCCTCAATCTTTCGCTCGAGTTGATTCCGGTTCTGTATAGGATAAGTTGCCTTCCGAATTTATTAGCACTATGTGTTTCTTATTCAATGCACAAAGTTTAGTAAACAAGTTAGGGGAGTTATATTATTTGTTAGATAGTGACAATTTCGACATAATTTTTTGTTGTGAAACATGGTTAAACGAAGTAATTCATGATAGCATTTTATGTCCTCAAAACAATTATCAAATTTTTTGCTCTGATCGAGTAAATAAACGAGGCGGCGGGGTCATTGTCTTTGTAAAATCACATTTTAGTGCTCGTTTTGTTAAAGTTCCTAACGAACTGAGTATATCTGACTCTTTAATTATTGATTTTTTCCATGGTCAGGATAGAATTAGATTTCTTCTTATTTACAGACCTCCTCACTACGATTTAAATCATGCTTTAAGAATCTGTAGCTCGATAGAATGGGTAAATAATTGCTCTTATCCCTTAATTATCCTAGGGGATTTCAATTTACCTAAAATTGATTGGACCTTAGGTACCTTTACATCCGATTCTCTTAACGAATTGTTTTACGACTGTTTCTCGTCTACAGGATTAACACAATTAGTTTTAGATCAAACGCATGATACAAATATTATTCATGTTATTTTTGCAGCAAATAATGTTTTTAATGTTAAAGTACTACCCTCCTTTTCTACAAGTGACCACAATTCTATATCTTTTGAAACTCTGATAACTCCACCTACTACTTATGTAGAATCTCACTTTAATTTTCAAAAAGCAGACTACTTTAGTATTGGTAGCTTTCTTTCTACTATTTCTTGGCCTGATCTTTTTTCTACTTGTTTAAATGTTAACAACATGTATAATGTATTTTTAAATGTCTTAAGGCCTCTAATTTTTACTTTTGTTCCTAAAGTCAAAGCAAAGCCTTCCAAATTTTCATACCCTAAAGTTTTACGAAAATTATTTGCCAAAAAACGGCTTTTATGGAAAAAATACAAAAAATATCGCGCAATTATATGCAAACAAAGGTATCGTAATCACTGTAAAATGTTACGCAAAGAAATTCATAATCATTTTTGTTTACAGGAAAGTAATTTATTGCAACATAACGATCTGAAATCCTTTTTTAGATTTGTAAATAATCGTTTAAATAATTCTCGAAGCATTCCACCTATTACTTCCACCGACAATAATGTAGTAACTGATCTTCATTGTAAAACTAATACGTTCAATCATTACTTCTCTTCCGTATTTACCAATGATGATATTGACGATTCTTTTGTTTTTCAGAAGCGGGGCGATTTTTCTATTTCAAACATCGTCTTTGACGAAAATAATGTCTCACGGGCGATTGCTAAGATGAAAAACTCGACTTCGATAGCGCCTGATGGTTTAAGTAACTTTTTTGTTAAAAAATTAGCTTATTATCTTCTTAAACCCCTTATCAGTATTTTTACTGTTTCTTTTTTATCAGGTGATATCTCAGACATTTGGAGGGAGGCTTACGTTGTACCTATAATTAAAAAGGGTGACCCCTCATTAACTGAAAATTATCGTCCTGTTTCTTTATGTTGCTCAACTTGTAAGATAATGGAAAGTATTATTAATACTCAACTATCAATTTATTTATCTACTAATGAGTTAATATCACCTTTTCAATATGGTTTCCAAAAACATAAATCTTGCGAATTGCAACTATTAAATTGTAAACATTCTTGGGTTAAATCACTGGAATGTAAAGAAACCGTTGATATTATTTATATAGACTTTGCTAAAGCTTTTGACAAAGTCGACATATCTAAACTTCTTGTTAAATTAACTAGTTACGGTATTCAACAACACCTGTTTAATTGGTTAAAAGCTTTTCTATCTAATCGTATTCAGTGTGTTCGCGTTAATCAGTGTTTTTCAGATTATGCCGCTGTTACAAGTGGAGTTATTCAAGGGTCCATTCTTGGACCTACGTTGTTTTTGATTTTTATAAATGATATCTTTGATAACTTGTCAAGTTCGACTTTTATGTTCGCGGATGACCTAAAAATATTCAATCTTTCCTGCAATTATCAAACACTTCAGACCGATTTAGATAGAATTTCCATTTGGGCCACCAGAAATTGTTTACCAATATCATATTCTAAATGCACAGTCCTATATTTGGGCAAAAATAATCCTAAATTGTCATATACACTCAATACACAAGTTATTACGAACGATTCTGTCTATGTTCGCGATTTAGGAGTGCTAATTTCGCACAACCTGAAATTTAAGGAACATTACAACAGTATTATCAAGAAAGCTTTCTTGAGATCTATCTTAATTAGAAAATCCTTCTTTTCGCGTGATAAAAATAATCTCATAAAGGCCTTCATTGTTTACGTCAGACCGATCCTTGAATATTCCTGTGCTTTATGGAACCCCTCTTATATTAGTGATATCAACAGGCTGGAGGCTCTTCAGCGTAAATTTACTAAATACATAGTTGGATATCATAGCCCTCTTTCTTACGACGAACGCCTTAACCAACTTAACTTGTGTCGATTAGAATTACGTCGCCTTCATATTTGCTTATGTATGATGTATCAAATTATTAGTCAAAAATCTTGTCTTTCCATGACAGATTTTTTTGTGCTTAATCAAAATACTACTCGCTGCACAAATCGTTTCAAGCTAGTTGTTCCTCTTGTCCGTTCTAATTTACAAAAATTTGACTTTTTCTATAAGTATATCTCTGTTTGGAATCACCTACCTGATTTTGTAGTCTCTTCCCTAACTTAAATATATTCAAATCTAGATTAATTGATGTCGACTTATCCAAATTTATTATAGGGCGGGCTTAAATCGTCATTTTCATGACTCGCTCATCGCCTTTTGCTGTACGCTTTTATTCTATTGACCGTACGTTTTATTACTCTTTTACATCTTTCGTAATTGTCGCGTTTCAGTAATAAATTATTTCATATTCGAGAAGTTGGTTGTTCATTTCATTATTCAGCAAAGGACTTCTGTAACAAAGCACAAATCGATATTTCGTATTGAGAACGTCAAAATCACAAACAACGGTTTCTTGTTGCATATAAATGTCAGGAATGTTCAAATTTTTGAGTTTTAGCTAATTATTGTATATGATTGCAACACCACCTTCAACTCGACCACACATGGGCGTGGGTGGGGTTTGGGGGGGATGCAACCCCCCAGAAGTTGAAATACCCCCCCAGAAAAAATTTTTTTACTTTCTAGCAATTGTTTGATGCCATTGAATAGTGCTTGATGAGAAAGGTCGAAAAATGGTGTTTTTTTCGCCATACACAACCACTTTTAAGACCATTTTTGACCTTTAAAAAGTTTTTCACCCCCTCCAGAAATTTTTTCACCCCCCCAGAATTTTGGTGCTGCCCACCTATGAACTCGACCGATTTCTCTAAAAACTCAACCAAGAAGATCGCTTTCTTAACACAGAACAATGTCACACAAGAATACAGTAATTAAATTTAAAAAAGAAACATAAATTTGTGAATCTACAGACCTGTAAAGAGATAGCATAACGATTTGAGTCAATTCCTAATTTCTTGAGACTTTTTCACAATAAATTGATTCAAAAGCATAAAACATTCCACCAATCAGCATACAGCAATGAAAAGAACGGCTTTCTATCAGCTTTTGCGTAATGATACAATTGAGTATTATTTTAAACGGTACGACCTTTTCCACGAGGCAAGTTGGATACATGCTGGTACTCTATAGTCCGCTTCGGAATTTAATGTCGAGCCCTCGGTGATAACGCAATTTTATCTGTGGTCTGTCATATAAAATTTGTCAGATATAAATTATGTACAGCGTTAGGGTTAAAAATAAAAATTGTGAATCTGTTCAATGAGTGAATTGATTGGCAAAAAAGTCTTCTGCATTGCAAGTTAGTAATTTGATAATTTTATGTGACAATCATAGATACTGTGCTTTTGCTAACCACCCCAGACCAATGTCGCCTCGGTCGCCGGGTTGGCAGTTTTCTAACAACAACAACAACAACAACAACAACATTTATTCGCTAAGTCGAAAGAAAATATTAACATACATGGATAAGACGAATGAACGAAAATGAAAATACATTAAAGACAAAACAAATTAAGTATGACGAAGCAGGGTAAACGTAAAGGCAATAGGAAAAAACTGCTCTTACTTACGCCCCTTTAAGAAATTTCGAAAGATTTAATCTTTTAAGTTTAGTCAGAAAAACGTGTCTATTTGGAGCACTTATAATCTGTTCAGGTAAAGAGTTCCAGATAGGAATTATTTGATTGCAAAAATCAAATTTTCTGCAATTTTTATTTACATGATTGACGAGAAGTTGGCATTGGTGTAGCTGGTTCACATATATATTAAGATAGCCACGTTATTAGTACGTATACAACAAGTATTATCCGGTGAAAGCTGCCACCTAACTGGCTTGATTTGAATCAAGTCGAAAACAAATATGGCAGTCATCAGATTTTTCCAGTAGATTCATGTGACTGACCAAAATGTTGGTTCCAGCGTTTAAAATAAGCCTAAGCAATGGGATGCAACTCGCGTCGCTCGCTTTGCTCGCTCCGCTCATCGCATCCCATTACTCAGGCTTATTTTAAATGCTGGCACCAACATTTTGGTCAGTCCATGATACTAAGCCTAAGCCTAATCAGCTGGTAAACCAGCAAAACATCACGAATAGCTTGCAATCTTTGTCGAAATTAACCAGCGTTAGTCGATTGGTTATGGTTCTGGACTTAAGAGCAAGGGGTCCACGTTTCGAATCCGACTGCCAGCAACTTTCTCTCGTTTCCTCAGATGCTATCGACCGCACACATACGCCCTTATAATATGACTATGTTAATACATATGTGAACCAGCTACACGAATGCCGAGAAGTTTACAAGAATTTGCTGCTCGATTAGAATTTAAATTAATTGTGGAGAAATCCTTGAAAGGAAGAGCTTGACATTTGATAATAGAAAAGGCTAATGCTAGGTCGTTATGGAGGCGTCCTAGTTCAAGAGTGTCCAGACCAAGTTCGTGTAATCTTGCAGCATATGTCAAATTTTTATCACTAAAAATTCGTTTCGTAAACCTTCTTTGAACCCGTTCGACGGAGGTGATATCACACAGCAGGTAAGGACTCCACGAAACAGCAATATTCAAGCACTGGTCGAACGCAAGTAATGAAGGCCTTGACAAGTAATAATCTGTCTTTAGAAATAAAACTACGCAAGATCAGATTGCTTAACTGCATGCCTTTTTTCACAATATATTCACAATGAGATCTGGACGATAAATTAGAATTCAGAAAAACACCCAAATCTTTCACACAAAGTGTGTCAGTAGAAAGATAGAAATCATTTATGTGATAAGAATGCCTAGGGTTTGAACTACCCAGATATAGAACTAAACATTTATTAACTGATATTTTTAATTGCCATGTATTGGCCCACTCATGCACATAATTTATATCAGCTTGAAGTGTCATGAAATTGGATGATTGATTCCAAAGTTTGATATCGTCAGCAAATGAAGTAAAATTACTGTTTTGGCGCATTTCACATAAGTCGTTAATGAAGATTAAAAAAAGTGTGGGACCTAGTATACTACCCTGGGGCACGCCACTGGTAACAGGAATAGAATCAGATAAAGAATTTTTAATTTTAACGACGGGATCTATTAGTCAAGAAATTTTCGATCCAATTAAAAGAAAGTTTGTTCAGTCCATAAGATGCCAACTTAATTAGCAGTTTTTTGTGTGACACGGTATCAAAAGCCTTACAAAAGTCAATGTAGACAATGTCAACAGGAATTCCCTCATCTAGAAATTTGGTCCACTGATTTTTGCACTCAACAAGTTGTAACGCACATGATCTATTTTTCTAAAACCAAACTGTTTTTCACTTAGCAGATTTTGCTTCTCTAGATAAGAAATCAAGGACTTGTTCATTATAGATTCCATTAATTTACAAGAAACACAACATAAGGAGATTGGACGATAGTTATCAACTGATGGCATATCTCCCTTTTTATGAACTGGGATCACAACAGCTTTTCGCCAAAAATCGGGTATCCTTCCACTTTGATAAGAAACGTTAAAGATGGTTACTAAAGGTGAAAGCAACACTGTTTTCAACTTCTTAATAAAATATGCACACAAGCCATCGGGGCCAAGCGACAAAGTGGGCTTAAGCCTACTTATGGATTCAGAAATAGTCAGAACATCAAATTTTAC
The DNA here is from genome assembly GCA_036768485.1 of Mermis nigrescens. Classification (NCBI taxonomy): domain Eukaryota; kingdom Metazoa; phylum Nematoda; class Enoplea; order Mermithida; family Mermithidae; genus Mermis; species Mermis nigrescens. The sequence continues at coordinate 262,285 of JAVLUZ010000605.1, read as the reverse complement.
AGAAAGAGGATGAGCATCACTTTTGACTCTGTTTGCGAAATGGGGAGAAACAAGATCGTCAATAACAAAATTACTCGCAAAAAAAGTTGTAAGCATTAGCTTTTTCAAAATCATTATCTATCATCCTGCCATCACACATTAATATTGAAGCTGACTTAGTCTTTCTTAAACGGTCATTAACGAAAGAATAAAAATTTTTTACATTTCGAGAATTTAAAAGCTTACGTTCCTCCCTCGTGAAAAGATCTTTCAAAGCAAATTTAATTTCTTTAGTAATCTTCTTATACTTGCTTAAAATAACAGGGCAACGACTCTTTTTATACTTTTCCCAAAGTTCCTTTTTAATTACTTGCAATTTACGACACGACTTTGGCAATGATTTTTTTATGCACAGTATGCTTAAAAGGAACGTATCGATGTATAGCCTCATTAATTATGTCAAGAAAAACAGCATAAAAATCGTTAATGCTAATGCAATGGGTAAAACAGAGGTGCCAATCAATAGAGGCTAAAAAAAATCTCGATAGATGCATAGTCCGCTTTTCTAAAGTCATACTCAAGGGATAGTTTGGTTGGGTACTACAGACGCAGGTAAACTGAACTCAATGCTAGAATGATCACTATTAGAGAAAGGTTCAGTAGTTAATACATTGAAGACAAGATTGCTGGAAGTACACAAAATTAGATCAAGAATATTTTCATCTCTATTTGGGTCAAAAGATAATTGTATAAGACCAAGATTGACAAAACAGTCATAAAATACTTGTGTCACAGGGTTTCTATAAGCAGAAATAATATTCAAATTCAAATCAGGCAAATTAAAATCACCTAGTAGGATACAATTTTGAGCATTTTCGACATAATGTTCAAATAATTTACTTAACTTATTAGCGATTTCTGAGTCATATTGGGGTGGACGATAACACATTATGAATCTGACAGATTTTTTACACAAGTGAAAATCACAAACTAATACTTCAGGACACAAGAATTCTTCCACAATAGAAACATTGATGATTTTTAGGGACTTCTTGAAAAAGAGTGCAACACCTCCTCACCTATAGCCAATTCTGTCACATCTGTGAACAGAATAAGTTGCATATGGACAAATAAGGCCATCAGAAATATGATCATGTAACCATGTCTCAGAGACAAACAGTAAATCATAACGTTCTGAAGAAAGTAGAGCATGAAATTCAGATATCTTATTTAGCAAACTTCTAGCATTAAATAAAACACAGCTGATATTGATTTTCTTAGAATTGAGCTTTTTAACAGGAACAGTGGGGCGTGAACTCCCTGAGGGCGAGGCAAAGGACGCTTAAACTGCTTCAACTCATAAGAATTACGATCGATGAACCAATTCATCTCGCCCGAATCCCGTTTTTTCAGCCAATTCAGCGTTCAAATGGCGAAGGGTTTCGCGCTGTTGCCAAGTGCGATCAGGTCTAGCATAGACCTTCGATCGACGGCCTCGATCAGAAAATTTTGAAACGCAACAGATCAATTCGGCCTTTGATTGTTCGGAATCACACTTTACCTTAAGGATACGTGGCAAATCGCAACCGTCCTTCCTCGAGACGATGACAGGGCCCGACCGACGGATGCTGACGAGTTTTGTCGTGTCAAAACCGGTCTGTGAGGCAAAACGCTTGACATCATCGTCCAATTTCTCGTCTTGATTGATCGGAGCGAAGTTTTAAGACAAGAAAGTGTTTATTGTCAGAAATATACACGAAATTTGATAAAACGCAAATATATGATAAAATAGTGACTGAACAAAAGGACATACAAATATCACGGGAGTGATACAACTAGGTATGCCCCAACAATAAATTTGTAAAATCAATGTTTAGAGCTCTTTTTTGAACAAACGGATTTTCGGAGAAGAGACTATTTGATTAGGTAAGGAGTTCCAGATTTTTCGGTATCTTTGCGAAAAATCGTTGAGGTGAGCATTGGAACGGACAACTGGTAACGTAAGTTTACGACTGTTAACTAGCATCAATACAAGATAAACCATTAATAATTTGATACATGAGACATAGACATATGTGAAGACGACGAAGTTCTAAAGAAGGCAGGTTAAGAAGCTTTAGGCGTTCAAGATAGGATAAATTGTAAATTAATTGTAAATATTGTAAATAAATTGTAAATAAAAATTGTAAATTAATCCATTCTTGCAGTTCCTTGATTTTTTTGGAAGATTTTCACGCCTGGGGTGGCATTTTTCCAGGGACCCGTGGCAGTTTTTTGGGACGCTTCTATATACTTTTACAGGGGATGGTACTTTTTCTCAAGAATTGTGGCACTTTTTAAAATTTTGATTTGGCATGGCAATTGGCAATACTGCAGTGTTGCTGCAGGTCAGCAGTTTTCCTTTCATTTTGGCAGTTTCTTGTTTTCGATGTTTTTCGCTCCTATGCTTAACCGCAGGATGGCACTTCTTTGAGGGGCCCGTGGCAGTTTTTTGGGCCGCTCTCATATACTTTGTACAGGGGATGACAGTTATTTAGGGCTGGCAAAAACCCAGATTTGAAAATTTTGCGTTTTTGGTTTTTGGGGTTTTTACTGGGTTTTTGTGGTTTTCGGTGGGTTTTTCCTGATAAAAACCAGAGTTGTCTGTATACACTTATAAACATTTATATAGGTACTTGGCTTACAGTAGCTTCGGTTTTCATTAGAGTACGCTAATCATATGAGTATGTAGTTGCGTCGGCATGTTCCCACGTCAATCCCCACATTTTTATTTTTTCCGCCTTAGCTCACGCTTTTTGTTTACTCATTGTATTTCCTCACATGATTGAAAAGGCCAGGTACGACAGTATTTCATGTGTAGGTTTACAATGATTTTTATTTATTTTATTTATTTATTTACTTTCTTTTTAATATTGTTTTTGTTATTGATGTTATTACTATTATTATAGTATTCATAGTATTCGGGCACATCCATGTAGATTTTCTATTCCTGTCTTGCTCTCGCTATCTATTTACTCATTGTGTTTCCTCACGTGATTGAACAGGCCAATTACGGCAGTATTTCACGTGTAGGTTTACAATGTTTTTATTATTTATTATTCATTTATTTTTTCATTATTTATATATTCTCTTTTAATGTTTTTTTATATATCATAATATTTATAGTATCTATAATGTTAATTCGTCTATTTATTTATTCAATTAATTGATTATTTTCCTTTTTTTAACGATGAGAGGCAGTCTAGCCGCCTAGAGTGGTGCCGCTAGGTTGCAGTGACAGTCAGAGGATTAAAGGCACGAAATTGTAGCAACCTAGTTCCTCTCTGATGACCTTGTCTATTTATGATTTTTCGATTTTTTCTCCTCTTTTCTCTTCAACGTTTTTTTACTTTTTCTTACCTTTTTTATGTAAGTTTTCGTTTTATTATCCTGCCTACTTTTTCTGTTTTATTTAGACTTTTGCGCCTCATAAAACATGTAATTTCTCATAATATAATTATTTTTAGGTACACTTGTGCTATTTTACGTGTCCTTTTTGTTTCTTTCTTACTAATAGCATGATGCACGCACCTCTATATCTGTCTTTCTTTCTTTTTTTCGATATTTGCATGGTTATTTATTTATTTATTTTTTATTTTATTTAATTATATTTTTTTCCTTTTTTCCTTTTTTCTTTTTCTCCTCATTATTTCTTTTTGTTTATTTCTTTTTGCTTCTTTCTCGTATTGATGACTTCTTACTATATCTGTCAATTGTAACTAGGGTTGGCATGGCTGGATTTTTGAATCTGGGTTTTTTGGGTTTTTTGTAAATTTGGATAAGTCGGCATCAATAAATATAGATTTGAGTATATTAAAGTTAGGGGAGAAACTACAAAATCAAATATGTACTCATGTTGTTTATATACAAATGGTCAGACTACTGGATAGGGTGCCATATTAGAGTGAAAAGTATAAATTGCTATTAAAAAGGTATACCTAACTAAACTACATAGTTTTTCGGCTATAAAATTAACATTTGAGTGAAGTTTTCATGCAAACAATTATTCCATCTGCATTAATTGTATACTCAGAATACCAAAAACCCAAAAAACTAAAAAACCAAGATTTTTTAGAACCCCAAGAAAGCCACCAAAAACCCGAAAACCCCAAAAACCCACTCATGTCAGGCATGTAGTTATTCTCAAGAATTGTAGCAGTTTTTAACATTTTGACCTGGCAACACCGGTAAAGGCATTTTTAGCGATTGAGGTTGTTTTTGCGCCTATACTTATTCATTGGTCGGGTTAGTTTAAAATCAGTTTGAGGTTAAAATTGGGGTTTTTTGACAAAAGCACTTGGCAACCCTGCATCCAGAATAGGTATGTATTCAACAACACCTGTTTAATTGGTTAAAAGCTTTTCTATCTAATCGTATTCAGTGTGTTCGCGTTAATCAGTGTTTTTCAGATTATGCCGCTGTTACAAGTGGAGTTATTCAAGGGTCCATTCTTATACCTACATTGTTTTTGATTTTTATAAATGATATCTTTGATAAATTGTCAAGTTCGACTTTTATGTTCGCGTATGACCTAAAAATATTCAATCTTCCCTGCAATTATCAAACACTTCAGACCGATTTAGATAGAATTTCCATTTGGGCCACCAGAAATTGTTTACCAACATCATATTCTAAATGCACAGCCCTATATTTGGGCAAAAATAATCCTAAATTGTCATATACACTCAATACACAAGTTATTACGAACGATTCTTTCTATGTTCGCGATTTAGGAGTGCTAATTTCGCACAACCTGAAATTTAAGGAACATTACAACAGTATAATCAAGAAAGCTTTCTTGATATCTACAGTACGCGCCTGGAATTTTGCATGCGCAGTCTCCATTAACTTTTGTTGCAGTCGGATTTTAGCGAGCGGACCTCAGTGGCCATTAGTGGGCCGCTGTTAGCACTTGCAGCCGATTGACGGACTGCTTCCGAACTACTGCGGCCGTTCGTGGACTGCAGTGGCCGTTTGATGCTGACTGCAGTTACATTACTGTAAGTACGGAAACATGTATAGTATCGCTGCTAGCATATTATGTTATTTGTTGCACAAACGGGAAAAAATTTTATCAAACTGCTTCGATTTTTCGCATGCGTGCGTTTCAAAAGTGCGTGCAGCAGGTCCAGTCCAAGAAAAAAAAGGTAAAAATAGATTGGAATTTTCGTGCATATCATTATAATTCTCGTTTCCTCCATTGGGATCTCATCTAAGAGATAATGGGCATGAAAATGAAAGAGAATAGTATTTCCTGTGTGCGATCGATTGCATATTGCTCTGCAGCAAAAGAGCATTTTGAAATTAATTTCAGGCTGAGAGCGTTCCGCGTTTTAAAACACATTTGTGGCCAATAAATAGTAAAAGATTTAAAAATCATAAGCACGAAATTTCTTTTGCCATTAGTTATATGATTTTAAAAAGCGCATTTTTTCGACTAAATCAAAATTAGCAATAAAATCGAAGCAAATGCTCTCGTTTTTTGCAGGAAAAGTTTTTTCAAGAGGGTATTTTCCGTCTTATACAAACCATATTTTTCACTCTTATATTGCAAAATTGGGAAGAGAGAATGAATAGTGACTGTAAGGTCTAAGCCAGGGGCGTAACCAGGAGGGAGGGGCGGGGCCCCGAAATGAAAAAAATAATTTTTTTAAAGCAAAGGGGGGCCCTTTGCTTTTTTCTTCAGGTGAAGTGGAAACGGATTGTGGACAGCCATAATGCGTTTGCATTTCCAGCACACTTTTTAACTTCTAAACTCAAAATTTTCCGGCGCTTCGCGCCAGATTTCTTATATTCTATCTTTTTTCTTACCTAAGACGCCCAGATTTTACCTAAAAATAGCGAATCTGTCAAAAAAATTTTGGCGCTTCGCACCAGATTTCTTATGCTCTATCTTTTTTCTTACCTTAGACGCCCAGATTTTACTTAAAAATAGAGAATTTGTCAAAACTTTTCGGCGGTTCGTGCCGATTTATTATTTTCTGTATTAGTTTTCTTTACAAAAGTGCAAAATTAAATGCAAAGAAAAGAAAAGAATTTCGAAATGTTTTGGAGTCAAGCTTTAATTTGATATTGAGAAATTAGTCATACCGATAGGTTAAAAGATAGATTTTTGATATCCAAATTTGAAATCAAGCACTAAATTTTTTGAATTTTTTTAAATTTTTTACTTCACCATGGAATAGATCTTATCGAGAAATGCTCAAAAATGCCATTATTTTCGCGTATCTCCTAATGGTTCCCGAGGTATAGGACTTCAAAAATTTTGGCCCTCCCCAAAAACAGAGAGCAGGGAACGGGAGCAAAATCTTTATGAGCTTGTGTATTAAAATATCAGGAGATAAAAATTTGTTGTCGTTTTCAAGCTTTGCGTTGAAAACATGTGTGTAGGTGTATGTCCACTGAATAGAATAAATACAAAATGGTAGATACGCATATAAAGTACTTTAATTGAACAAGAAAAATTGCGAAGGAAGTTGGGTGGTCAGAATAAAATTTGCGCTGAAATTATAGAATGTGCAATATTTTTTTAACTATATGCTTGCCTGAGGAGACAGACATTATATGATGTATTTTGCTTCTGAACTGAATATAGTATTGATGTACAAATTGTATCTGAATAAATGAAAAAAGCGAAAATACAAAATATCTTGGAGAGCGGATAATCAGGAGCTTTTTATCAATTTTGTATTTTAAAGGCATGACGATATTTATTGTTTAGTTTATTTTAACAAAAATTTTATGATGTACAATTAATGTGCAAAACTATTTGTCATCTGTATTTCACTATTTTGCTAGATTTTATATTTAGCTTAGACCTTACAGTCACTATTCATTCTCTGTTCCCAATTTTGCAATAAAAGAGTGAAAAATATGTTTTTTTAGAAGAAGGAAAATGCCCTTCTGAAAAACCTTTTCCTCCAAAATATGAGAGCTATTTTCTTTGATTTTATTGCTAATTTTGATTTAGTCGAAAAGATGCGCTTTTTAAAATCATATAACTAATGGCAAAAGAAATTTCGTGCTTATGATTTTTAAATCTTTTACTCTTTATTGGCTATGAATGTGTTTTAAAACGCGGAACGCTCTCAGCCTGAAATTATTTTTAAAATGCTCTTTTGCTGCAGAGCAATATGCAATCGCAATCGATTGCACACAGGAAATACTATTCTTTCATTTTTATGCCATTATCTCTTAGATGAGATTCCAATGGAGGAAACAAGAATTATAATGATATGCACGAAACTTCCAATCTATTTTTACCTTTTTTCTCGGACTGGACCTGCTGCACGCACTTTCAAAACGCACGCATGCGAAAAATCAAAGCAGATTGAGAAAAATTTTTACCCGTTTGTGTGACAAATAACGCAATATGCTAGCAGCGATACTATACATGTTTCCGTACTTACAGTAAAGTAACTGCAATCAGCATCCAACGGCCACTGTAGTCCACAAACGGCCGCAGTAGTTCGAAAGCAGTCCGTCAATCGGCTGCAAGTGCTTAACAGCAGCCCACTAATGGCCACTGAGGTCCGCTCGCTAAAATCCGACTGCAACAAAAGTTAATGGAGACTGCGCATGCAAAATTCCAGGCGCGTACTGTATCTTTATTAGAAAATCCTTCTTTTCGCGTGATAAAAATAATCTCGTAAAGGCCTTCATTGTTTACGTCAGACCGATCCTTGAATATTCCTGTACTTTATGGAACCCCTCTTATATTAGTGATATCAACAGGCTGGAGGCTCTTCAGCGTAAATTTTTAAATACATAGTTGGATATCATAGCCCTCTTTCTTACGACGAACGCCTTAACCAACTTAACTTGTGTCGATTAGAATTACGTTGCCTTCATATTTGCTTATGCATGATGTATCAAATTATCAGTCAAAAATCTTGTCTTTCCATGACAGATTTTTTTGTGCTTAATCAAAATACTACTCGCTGCACAAATCGTTTCAAGCTAGTTGTTCCTCTTGTCCGTTCTAATTTACAAAAATTTGACTTTTTCTATAAGTATATCTCTGTTTGGAATCACCTACCTGATTTTGTAGTCTCTTCCCCTAACTTAAATATATTCAAATCTAGATTAATTGATGTCGACTTATCCAAATTTATTATAGGACGGGCTTAAATCGTCATTTTCATGACTCGCTCATCGCCTTTTGCTGTACGCTTTTATTCTTTTGACCGTACATTTTATTACTCTTTTACATCCTTCGTAATTGTCGCGTTTCAGTAATAAATTATTTCATTCATTCATATCTATTAAATGCAGGGCTGCCAAGTTAAGGATTTCCGGAGCGCTTGGGCGCGTCACTCCAGACCCCCCAGCTCAGTGCCAGAAAAGAGGTTATCCCTTGGATTCTCCACATATTTTAGGTACCTGGATAGCAAAATTTACAAAGTGTGCAGCTCTATAATCGTGAAAAATTCTTCTATCTATCCTTTGGTACTCCCTTGTGATTTTAAAAAATTTTGGTTATACCCCCCTAAACAAAATCCTGTATACGGGCCCTGATTGCGATGATACATTTTAGTTCTGGTTAAGAGGTATAGATTGAAAAATGTTTTTTCAATTGTTTTTTTCTTTTTTAGATCAAAGCATTTATTGCAATGTCCGAGAAAAAAGTACAAATACAAAAAAGGATGCAACCTTCGATAAAAAGAAATACGACGAGTTTGTTTTGAATCACGTGATCTAAAAATGTTGGTTCTTGCTTTTAAGCATTATATTCGGCCTATAGTAGAGTATGCTGCTCCAACTGTATGGAGCCCTCATTTGTTTCCTGATATCAGCAGCGTAGAACGGGTACAGCGAAAATTTACTAAGAGGTTATTTGGACATACGGGAATTTCTTATGATGAAAGGCTAAAAGCCTTGAATTTAGAGAGGCTTGTACTGCGTAGAATTTATTTTGATTTTATTTCGTATAATTTTATTCATAAAAATCTTACCTTTTACAGATTTTTTATCAGTTTTATGGTCATTCGCGTAGTAGGAATGCATTTGCAAATCAGATCTATTAAGGTAAATTTCGACTTGATTGTAAAAGTATTGTTTTGTTACTAGATTAGCTAGAATTTGGAACGACCTTCAACAATATATCCGAAATTCTCCAAATGTTGAGTGAGACATTTAAGAGAAATTTGAAAAAGGTTTATTTCGGTAATTTTTTGATGGGGCACACTTGAGCGCAATTCACTATTTGCCTGTGTGTCCAGGACATTTCGCATTTTACACTGCTATCTTATTTTCCTTGCGACTGCTTTCATCCTTGCGTTTATTCCGAATCAATTATTATTATTATTATTATTATTATTATTATTATTATTATTATTATTATTATTATTACTATGATTATTATTATTATTATTATTATTATTATTATTATTATTATTATTATTAGTATTTGTATTATTATTATTATTATTATTATTATTATTATTATTATTAGTATTTGTATTATTATTATTATTATTATTATTATTATTATTATTATTATTATTATTATTATTAGTATTATTATAATTGTTATTATTGTTATTTTGCTTTATTCACGTTGTCATTGCCATTTTCAAAGACCTCTGTGGGGCGTGTTTTCTGTAAATGAATAATTTTAAATCTGATTTGCGAAACTGCATGAAGGTAGAATTGCTTGACAGTATTTTCCATGTTTGTTATAATTTAATTTTGCGAAAAGATTCTTGTTCAAGAGCTATGATGTTACCTTTACTAAAAATATGTTAGCTATCTTTAATCCGTCAATGTATGATTACTTATGCGCTCCGCTGGTCAAAACGTGTCAATCCGATGATTCTATTAGTAATGTTCTTGAGTTCATTGAATAAATAGCTGTCGTGCTTGTTGGGAGCTTTTTGAGGTAACAATGAAGGCCTGCTGATGTGTCAATGACGATTTTCATTTAAATAATGCAAGAAATGGCCAATCCGAAAATCGTGGTTTTTCTGGGGATTTTTTTATAAATTTTGAAGTGTTTATGGGCTTTGCTGAGCTGATTGGTTTTTTTGGGTTTTCTGAGCTGAAAATTTGGAATTTTTGGGACGGTCGCTTAGCAAACCTGATTGAATGATTGCGTTTTTTCGATATCAGTTGACAAGCATAAATAAAACACTGTCAAATGCAATAAAACACGATATCGCGATACAGGTAGGGATTGGACGAGGCTTCGGCCTCGGCCTCGGTAATCCTCGGTCTTTTTTGAGATCCCTCGGCCTCGACCGAGGGTAAGGTGAAAAATGGCCAAGGGACTGAGGGTTTTTTAATTTTGCATTTTTTGAGTGATACCGAAATACTAGCACAATTACAGCACCGATCGTTTAGAGTTTTGATGGATAACAACGGATATGTGGAGCTCTGCAGCCATGGATGCTTATATGGCGGTTAGGGTTCATTTTATTGATAAAGAAACGTGGGAAAGTAAGGCGGCAGTTGTTGAATGCTTACCGTTCTCAGAGAATCATAGAGGCGAAAATTTGGCTTATGCCTTAAAAAAAGTGCTGTTAGATTTCAATTTACTGAGCCAAGTGCACTTCGTCATTCATGATAACGGGGCTAATGATGTTAAAGCGATGGGAATTGGCAAATTCGAAAATGTCGGCTGTTTCTTGCATGCCTTCCACCTGATCGTAACAAATAGTTTAAAAAGCCAACGCGTCGTTATTGACATGATCGCAAAGTAAATTCAATACAAAGCAGTTTTTTTGTACAAGGTCCGTTTGCACATGTATAAAGATGGTCCCCGAAAATCTCTTTACATTTTATACATTCAAATTTTTGTGTTCTTTAATATAGTTCAATAGCGATTTTAATGTGGAAAAACAGGGTTTTAGATCTTTGGTAGTGTATTTTAGCTAATTTTTTGATTTCTGACCAGTGATTTTTTTTTGTACTCGGAAAAGATTTTTGTCGATGTACAAAGATTTTTCGGGACCGTCTTTGTACATGTACAAAGGTTTTTGGGAAGACAAAAATTGCAAAGAAGGTCTGAACGTCGCAAAAATTTTCGATGCTTCGCGCCGAAATGAGTAATTGTGTGTTCCATATATCTTTAACATGGCATACATTGCATTTCAAAAGGAAACATGTCAAATTTTTGGGCGCTTAGCGCCGTTTTAAGACGATTCTTAGTGATTTTTGCACATAGAGACCCAGAAATTAGCTAAAATACACTACCAAAAGTCGAGCAACTCTGTTTTTACCACACTAAAATCGCTAATGTACGATATTATAGTAACCAAAAATTTGTGTGTACAGAATGTTCAAAGACTTTTGGAGACCATCTTTTTACATGTACAAACGGACCTTGTACAAAAAAACTGTTTCTGACGCCAAAAATTACTAGAAATCGCCTCCAAACGGCGCGAAGCGCCGAAAAATTTGACATGTTTCTATTCTAAATGCAAATTTTGTCATTTTTAAGATATATAGGACAAACAATTACTTATTTCGGCGCAAAAAGCCGAAAATTTTTGGGCACTTTACACTTTTTTACAGTTTTCGTCTTCCCGAAAATCTTTGTACATTTGTACACCCGAATGTTTGGGTACTATAATATAATACAGTAGCGATTTTAGAGTGGTAAAAACAGAGTTGTTCGATGTTTGGCATTGTACTTTAGCTGATTTCTGGGTCTCTAAGAGCAAAAATCACCAATCGTCTGAAAACGGCGCAAAGCGCCAAAAAATTTGACATTTTTTCCTTTTGAAACGCAATTTCTGCCATTATAAAGATATGTAGAACACACGATAGTGATAGCGAAAACGTGCTGAATGATCAAGACGATTAGCAATTTGTCACTACTGTGCCTGTCATTTGCACACCTATGTACCTTTAAACAAAATTTGAATAATAGCTCGTTAGCTTTGAACTATATTACACTAATCAATCCTATTGCTACTGTACCCACATCACATGGAGCATATATGTCCTATATAGTTTGTACTCATATACTCATATTATATCTATATTAAATCCTCGGTCCCTCGGCCGAGGCAAGGATTTCAAAGTTCCATCGGCCTCGGCCGAGGGAAAAAAGACACTCGTCCGATCCCTAGATACAGGATTCGAGTTAGAGGAAGAAATGACGAAATCAGGTGAATATTACTGGGTACTACGATGAACGCCCTAAACAACTAACCTTTGTTTGTGGACTAGAATTTTGTCAACTGCTACCTATTTGTATGCTCAAAATAATTAGTCAAAAATCTTGTTCATGTCTTGCAATGACAGATTTTTTGTGCTCAACAAAAGTTGATTCCACTCACTGCTTTAATCGCTTTAAGCTTGTTTGTTGGATTTGATTTCAAAAAATTTGATTTTTACCATCAGGTAGGTAGGTATTTCTCCCTGGAATCATATGATTTCATAGTTTCTTCCCCAACTTAAATATATTTAAATCTTGGTTAACTGAGTCAACTTACCTAAATTCCGCGACTCGCTTGTCGCCTTTTGCTTTTCGTATTATTTATTACCTACACATTTGCATTATCAGAAATGTACAGTATGGGAATTTGGGGGGGGGGAATTTCAAAAAGCCTTTTTCGGCCTAAAAATGACGGGTACGCATCGAAAGCATCGTTTTTTGGCGGCCTGACGATGCTCTATCTTTCTAGTGCATAAAAAAATTTTAAAAAACCAAAAAAGTTAAACAAATTGAACAAAATATAGTCAAATAAAACATAAGTTTACTGGCGCGAAGCGCCGAAAGTTTGACTTTTTCGAGCAAGTAGTTAGGTAAAAGCGCTTAAAAACACATTTTTGACGAATTTTTCGGAAATTATCAAAAAATCACGAATTCGGGGGGGGGGGGTGGAAATAATTTTGTGGGGGACCCCCAAACCCCTTCTCAAGATCATGTATGGTCCTGATTACTCTTTTTTATGTTCCTTGTAGTTGTCGCGCACGTATTTGCAATAAATATTTCAGTTCACTGCAGATAAGGAGCAGAACAGGTTGTTTTCACTGGAGTGTGCTTTTAAAATATTGTTTTGCCACTTTTAGTTCAGACCTAGGCTTAAATGAGTGCGTATCCATAAGTCCAAGCCCATATCCAGGGGGATAGGGGCAAGTGCCCCCAAAATTAAATATGAGAATGATTTTTCCCTTACCCCCCTTTGCTTTTTCAGCCACAAATCGCAAATAATTTTCGGCGCTTAGCGCCGAGTTTTACAATTATACTTAGAGTCTATGTAGTCCCTAGCGCGCGGTTTAAACACTCCATATTTAGTCTTTATACAACCTAAAGCGTATTTTGCATCTGGTTTTTGTTATGCACAGATTTCAAGCAGAAAATGAGGTTTGTTCAAGAGGGTGTTCATTGGATTTTCACCATATTTAAGACATCTGGGTAGCAAAATTTACAAATTGTACAGCTCTAATGGTCGTAAAACGTGTTTTTTATCCATCTTTTGGCCCGCCTATGTTTTAAAAAATATTAGTCGTTGCACCCCCACCATCCGAAACAAAATCTTGTAGACGGACCTGTATAAGTCTGAGTTGGTGTTCAAACTCCGGTACGCCTAACCAGTATTTTGGCCTCGAGCTATTCCAGGCTTTTGCATACCAGCTTAGGCTTATGTATATATGCTTACGCAGCCAATATCGTATTTTTACGCCATTTTATATTGAAAAATTGTTTTCCTAAAACTTTTTGCTTCCCGCCTCTTTGTTCCTCATCCAGATTAAAATAAGCGGTAAAAACATAGTTTTTTGGCAAAGACGAGAGTTGGGTTGGGACCTCCCCGATTTTAATCTCTGCACTTATTTAGTATGATGAAATTTCGATTTGATAGGGATCTACATTTAGCGGAAACGGTATGAGATTTTTAATCATTAGCATGCAGTTTTTCTGAAATTAGCTATTCCTCTACAATTATACTTTTTGATTTTTCGTCATCACGCTTGTTAACGCTTAGATTTGAGATAGGCATGAAATCAGTTGTCATTTTTATAATGTAGTGTAACTAATCCATGCTCAGATTTACTTACATACGACTTGCAGACAATTCAGGCGATAATTAAGGTACCGAAGTGTTGGAAATCTTGATCTGCAATTATTTTGCTTGACATTAAAAGCTATTAACGATGCCACGGCTCAGTGACTTAGAAGGTTTGCTACGTACGTACGAGCGATCTTAAAATACCTGCTACTGAATCGAAGATTTAAGTCAATATGGAGTTTGATGAGAGTTCGCAATTCGATGGAGCTACCAAAATACCAAAACCAAGCGCTAAACCAAAGAAGGGTATTTTAAAAAGGTATATAAACACTAGTCTCTAAGCTGAAGAAAGTATAAGAACAGAATGTATATACGTACTTGTTTTATTGTGAAAGAAGCATAATAATTGATAAACTGCTGTAATACAGTCAGAACTTGACCTACTTACTTTGCACTTTATCGACGCTTACTTTGCGTGTGTCGTTACAAAATTCCTCAAATTTATTAAAATATCCACGTTGCCTGAAAAAAATCAAATATTTCCATCTCAGGTTAAATACGAAAATGTTTCCAGTGTTATTTCTTCAAATTAGTATATTGCCCCAGATAGCTTGCTCGTTTATTAAATTGTAGATTTATCAATCTTTAAGTGAAGTTTTGCGAGACCTTCGTTCATATGTATATAAATGATATTAATGAATGTTGACTACGTGAACACTTTTTATCATGGATTCTCTTTGATTTCCAGAATTTTTGGATAAAACCTTGCACGATTTTGAATAAAAAACGCCTAAAGATTAAGATAAACGTGAATTTGCACGTTACGATGTTTGATGCTTTTTTCGATTATTTTGGAAAAATAGGGAACCGTCCTTCAAAAGAGTCTAGATCCACCTGGATAATTTTTTTGGCTTGTAATGTCTACTCTAGCGGTTATGTCTCTTTTTAACGCTGAACTTTAGCAGGCAGCTTTGTCCGATTTTATATCTTTTATACTTCTTTTTTGAATCATTACATCAACAGCAGAAATGACTAAGTCATAAAATTTTATAAGAAGGTTCCTTTTGCAAGGAAGATCTCATCATTCAACTTGCTATTCCGACTCTTCCAATTTACATCCCTCCCTGCAGACATGTTTGTAAGTAATCAAAATTTTGGGTGGGGATAGTCAGCCATTCTTAGGGGTGATCTTCATTTTTTTGCTTTAAGTGACCAAAAACAACTGAAGAAGGTTGATTTTCGCCAGTTTTTGATAAAAATTAAGGGAGGTCAAAAATGTCTGACTTTGGAGGATAGGGAACGACCGACTGCACACGCGTTTATAATTATTGTGAGAGGAGGGGTCTCTCAACGTAAGAATGAAAATCTAAGTAAGGATTACAAAATACAGTCATCTTCCTTCTTAAGAAGTGTATCGATAGCACAAACACTGTCAGGGGCAAATCCAGGATTCTATTTCGGGGTGGGGCGAAATTTTAAAGTCCTATATTTTGAGAACCACTAGGAGATACGCGAAACAATGGCATTTTTGCGTTTCTCGACGAGATCTATGTCATGATGAAGGAAAAATTGAGAAAAATTAAAAATTTTCTTGCTCTATTTCAAACTTTGATTTCGAAAATCTATCCTTTAACCTATCTGTGTGACTAATTTCGTAATATCAAAGTACAGCTTGACTCTAAAACATTTCCAAATTCTTGTCTTTGTATTTTATGTTACGGTTTCGCAAAGAAAACTGATGAAGAAAATAATAAATCGGCACGAAGCGCCGGAAATGTTTGACATGTTCTATATTTTCAAGTCAAATCTGGGCTTAAGGTAAGAAATGAGATAGAAATTAAGAAATCCGGCGCGAAACGCTGAAAAAGTTTGAGTTTAGTAGCTTAAAAGTGTGCTGAAAACGCATTTTGGCTGTCCTTTTAGTAGACTTCGAGAATTTTTAATTTTTTCCTTTGGGGACCCTTGTGAAAAATAGAGATATTTTTTTAATTTGGGGGGGGGGGCGCCCTCCTCCCCCGCTCCCCGGCTGGTTATGCCCCTGAACACTATACATACCTATATACAAAAATGTAGGACACAAACACTCACTAACCGATTATAGTCGCTGATTTTACGCGTTTACTTGCATGCTGGTTTTGATTGCTGAACTACTCCATTTAAATCCTTGGGTACCTAATTTGTTTTGCAATGAATATGTATTGATCTGTAACTCTTTTTTAAGGGCTGGTAGCGTCAATACTCCTAAGAGAGTACCTTTCGGCGAACCTATTGAAGCATTAAATTTATCAACAGATGCTGGTCGTCTGCTGCCTTGGTTGTCACAAGCTAGTTCTGCTTCTAAAATCCCCAAACTTTCAGTGACTTGGTGGGAAACTAGTTCAGCCTATGGCGGGGATGCACATGGCCGTCAGAGACGAGCTAAGTCAACGACTCCCCCGAAAAATTTCGCCACAGGTTATACTTTGCTCTACAATTGAAAAAATTCATTTTCATAAAGTCGTTAAAGCCTGTCTATATGTACTTCAATACCGAGCTTTTTTGGTCATGATTTTTCCTTTGCCTAAGCCGTTTTTTCTTTTTTTTGACTTCAGCCTTTTTACTCCATGCAATTAAAAGAGCAGCCTAGCAAAGGAACTATTTGGATAAAGGCAAAAATAATGATCTCTTTGAACGTTTTTTCGGCGTTCTATTGGTGAAGAAAAATGTTGAAAACACCTGAACGATACCCAGGCATGCACAGTATGGGAATTATGGAGAGGGCGAAGGGGATTTTATAGTGCAAATTCTTGTTGATACTTGCAGTCTTGACCGTTGATACCGAACGTGCTACTGCTGATATTAGGTTGAACCGGATTGGACCCATTGTCCAGGTCTGGATGGATGGAGATCAAAAATTTTCTGGTATTAAGGGGATGGGAGGGACAACTAGTTTTGAGTGGGGCTCCCATCCTTCTTGTTGCATGTATGCCCTCAACGCCGCCAAGGTCATGTATGGCACTTGGCAGTATCCCATTTCGGCCCGCCCACTGGGCGGAGAGAATTGGGTTATTGAAATTACAATAAAAATATTAAAAATAAGTAAATTCAAATGGCCGAACCAAAAGTTCGTCAGGTTAAAGGGATCGTTTGGACTGGCATGACTGTTTTTACAGTAAAACCGAGTTTTTTCGCCAAAAATGGGGGAGGGTGGTCAAATATTTTCTTACTGGGGGGGTGGGGTGTAGGAGGCGTAAAAGCGTGGGTGGGGATCGCCCAAACCCCTGTCTCTCTGTTACATGTATGTTTCTCGGCCATTTATAGAGGGGGGGGTAAGCGGCTCCATTTTTTGGCCAAAAGTGGCAAAAATACCTAAAAATAGCCATAAAGCGCAAGTTTTTGCAAAAAATGGGGTTGGGTGGGTCAAAATTCTCTGACTTCCGGAGAGGGGTGCACTGTTTTCTTTTTTTGTACAGAAAGCTTCAATTTTTTTTGTACAATCGAAAATCGACCGAAAACTTCCTATACTTTGTGTACAAAGATGTACAAAGATCGCTCCAAAATCTTTGTACGAGTCTCAAAATCTTTGTCCTGTACAAAAATAAAAAACTGTGGAGGGGTGGGAGTGTGGGGAGGACGTCCAACCTTAGGTGGGGGAATTTCTTAAAGCTCCCTGTTACACGTCACGTATGATTTTTGGCCATTTTCAGGGGGAGGGGGTAAATGACCACCAATTTTTGACCCAAAATCGCAAAAAAGGTACCTAAAAATGGCCAAAAAAATGCAGGTTTTAGCCAAAAATCGATTTTGGCTCGTGCATTCATTTTTGGAGCCCATCTTTATACAATGTTAAAATACTTTGTGGGGCAGAGTGATAGTAATTTTAACATTTTTTATGATTTTTTTAGGGAAATTTCAAAAAATTTTCGCGCCGAATATCGCTGATTTACTGTATTTAGCTTGTAGAAGGGGCATTAAGCACTCCAAAATCAATCTTTGTATAATCTAGGCATCTTCATTCAGATTCAAATATCTTTTGTATCTATTTCTACAGTTTTTAAAAGTTTTATGCAAAAATAAGCACTATTTAATAACTGCACTTTTTTGCCGTCCAAAGGTAAAATTGACTAATGTTTCTTGATGTTACATTCAATTTACATATGAGCGCAGTGGTGTTTATTACAAGATTTAATCGGCATATTACAATTTCTGTAAAAATTCTGATTTTGTAGTGAACTAAATTCAGGCCGAATTATCACATTTAGGACTGCATGCGGGTCGCAGATTACACGCTGATAGTATGTAAAAATGTGTATATTTAATAATATATGTATATATTATATCTACCAAAATTTGTTCGCTCATACAAAGACTTTTCCGGAGATCTTCGTGCATGCTCAAAGAAGCTCGTACAAAAAACTGTCGGCTAATAATAATACGCCACTTAATTTACTGGTCCCCCATTTTTGGATTTGTCCTCCCTCAACTCTGGACCTTAGGAAACTCTGGCCTCAGACATCTTAGCTATATATATTTGCTGGAAAATGAAAACCGTTGAAAAAAGCCATAGAACATTCAGTTTTTATTTATCTTTAATATAATTGCAAATAATTCGTCACAAGCATAGCAAAAGGGTCTAAGTGCATCCCCGGGTCAAAATGGAGTTAGACTTATCATTCGATTCGTCTCGAGGAGCTGTACACGTTACACGTCGTCTCGTACCATAATAATGAAAATTCACTGTGCAAAACGTCAGAACCTAAAGGGTCTAGTACACTAAAAGGTCTAAGTCAAAAACGTTGAACTCGTTTTTCTCAAAAAAATTTTAACTGTACTTGGACCCTTTTGCCATGCGGGAGGCGAATTATTTATTTGGTCATATCATTTGCGCGCACAAAAATATATTCCAACAGCTTTCTCTTTACAATGAAAAACAATATATAAAACCAATAATTTGGAGCGAATCGTCGGAAAATTTTAATGTTATAAACTTCTAACTCAACTTGGGCTGTGTATAACAATTACTACTGAAACATAGGCTATAAGCCTGTTTGATTCGTTAACTTGCAATTCTATTCTTCGAGGAACCCTTATGTAAAACCTAATTTTATTTGGGAAAACGTCTCCCTGCTTCATGCTTACATTCACATAGGCCCGTATCTCGAGAACAAGGTAGTTAAAAAGAAAGGCATTTTTCCAGCACTTTATAGCGAGCTCTACACAATGGTGAAGAAAGATTCTAAAAATTCACTCCTTTTTGAGTTAATTTCATACTCATATACAAAAAATTTATCGCTGAAACTATCTCCGCACTTCTAATCGTCCAGTCTATAAACATTTTCTTTAGTTTCCGTCTTTGTACTCAATCTCTGTACTCTGCACTGAAAAACAAACAGAAAATTGGTGACTTGGAAAAATCGACATGATCTCCATGTCTAAGTCAAATTTGAATGGTTAAAAAGACGTAAATTATTATGAAACAGTTGATCCGGTGCGCGCTGCAAAATTTTGCGTTTATAGGCCACGATTTTTCTTGTATTCGGCAAAGATTTTCCCGATGTACAAAGGCTTTTCGGGACCCTCTTTGTACACATACATGGATGCAAAGATTCTTGGGAAGACAAACGTTGTGAAAATAGCTTTTATTCCGTGTTCTATATATCTTCATAATGACCGAATTAACTTTAAGAAAGAAAAAATTCAATGATTTCGGCGCTTCGCGTCGTTTTTAGAAAATTTTTGCATTTTTTATTCTTAGAAACCTAGAATATGGCTAAAATACACTACCAAAGGTCGAAGAATTCTGTTTTCATTTACTACACTGCACCTGATGACACGAGTAGGAAAATTTCATGTGCAATGCTCGATAATGCTCTAGTAATATGAAAGCACCGTCAAATGGTTAAATGAGCTATTTATGTATGCTAATGCACTCTCATAGAACCATAGTTTCACAAGGTCGAAAGTTCAGAGGGGGTGAAATCCCAAAATTTAGGACCACTAAATTTAGAGTCTAGCCTTTTTTGCAGGTCAAATATGAAAAATGGCTAACACGTCCTATATGGCATGTTTTAATCTTAAAAAACTACATTTTTAAGTACTTTTTGTACCATTCTGACTACTTTATTTACACTTGTAAGTAAAAAATATAAGAATTCATCGAAAATTTCGACTTTTCAGATCATTTAAGTTCATTCTAGGTATTTTATGGGTAAACAAAACAGAAATGTATTAGCCGGCTCGAAGCGCCGAAAAATTTTTAGTATCTTCACTGCTTCTATACCCAAAAATTATGCAGAAAATGTTTGATAGCTCAAAATCGACCGACAGTGATTCAAGTCGCGGACCCTGAGGTGGGGGTAATACCCCCCTCACCCCTATGGGAATGTATGCATAGAACCATCACTCAAAATCTAGTGTACAATTTTCAACAAGCTTTATGACCAACCATTTTTACGACTAAGCAACTAAGAAAAAAATGGGGCTCGGGTACCACCTGGGGCAATGGGTACGCCCAGCTATGCTTTTGGGGACCATATTTGCACTTTTACCAAGGAACCTTGTGCAAAAAACACTGACTAGCCAAAAAGTACGCAAAAAAACCTGTTTCGGCGGTCTCTTAAATGCACTTCGACAAATTTTTCATTTCTTATTCCGGGAAACCTTTGAGAGTGACAAAAAAATTTTCCGTTTTCGAGGAGGGGGGCAACTGCCCCTACGACTACGGACCTGCATAAATACGTTACATATAAACGCTTGTTCAGACTTGCCGCCTAGGCCAACGTTGAACCTTGGCGATCTTAGCGCCGACGATGACGTCGCAGAGGCCGAGGAGGAATCGGTGACAAGCGGCGGCGGCGGAGGCAATTCGATCGCCGGTACTTGGTGGTTCGGGCGCGACACGCGTTTTGTGCCCCACTGCGCCAAACGGGGCCACAATCACGGCGCTGATGACGTCATCGACGATTCGGCGGATCAGTATCTGACGCCGACGCAACGCAAGAATCGCGAAATTGCCGAGCTCAAGAAACGCCTCAAATCGGCGCTGCGTTCGCTCGACGACAAGACGGCGCTTATCGACCAACTGAAAATGCAGCTGGGTACAAAAAGTTTTCATTTCATAGCACTCATACATGTGCAGTGCTCGCTATTCAAGTGAACGCACCATCATTATCAGATTACTGTTAGATGATGCGTCGCGAGCGCCGCGTTTTGCCCATCATTCTCTATCAACTTGTTTTTCATTTCAGCGTGTTATCCTATATCATGCCGCTAATGCGACGACGACTTTAGCTATTGATAGCGTCAACAAAAAGGAAACGCGCAAGTAAATTCCGCGCGCTCCCTTTTGGCTTATGCTATTAATAGCTAAAGTGTGCCGTCTGCACCGCCGCATTAGCGGCATGATACTGGGTAATATGCCGTAATAAAAAAAGAAGTTGATAGAGACTAAGGAAAAAAGCGGCGCTCGCGACGCACCATGTATCCCTTCATGGCGAGCGTTGTAGCGGCTTGAAATTTAAGTGGTGAGGTACCGGCCATTTCTAGGGGAAGGGTAGAGGACTTAAATTTTTGGCCAAAAACAATCAAAATACACCTAAATGATAGAAAAAATCCGATTTTTCTTCATGGCGAGCGTTGTAGCGGCTTGAAATTTTATGTGGTGAGATACCGGCCATTTCTAGGGGGAAGGGTGAAGGACTCAAATTTTTGGCCAAAAACAATCAAAATACACCTAAATGATAGAAAAAATCCGATTTTTTTCAAAAATTAGGGGTTCGACAATTTTCTGGCTTTGGGTACCGTTCATCACTTGCTTCAATTTCGTGCACATTTCCAACTATTTTTGTTGTTTTTTTAAGTTTTCAATGTCAAAACCTTTGAGAGGGGAAACCGACTTTTCTTGGGGTAGGGGTGTGGTAAATCAGTTATTGTTTACCTATTTAATGTCAAATTTTTGTAATTAATTCGTCGTGTTTTATTTTTTTATCGATATTTATTGTTAAATTTGCATGAAAACAATAACAAAGGCTACTGAGTGACCTGCAACATGAAATATATATATATATATATATATATATATATATATATATATATATATATATATATATATATATATATATATATCTATATATATATATATATATATATATATATATATATATATATATATATATATATATATATATATATATATATATATATATATATATATATATATATACAGGGGCGTAGGCAGGATTTTTCTAAGAGGGGGGCGGTCCAAAATTTGGTGACCCTATATTTAGGGATATGGTCGCCGGGGCGCCAAATAAAGTGCATTTTCTGACGTTTGCCAACATGCTCTATCCGTTGAGCTCATAACATTCAATTTTTCCGAAAAATTTTTATTTTCTCCTAATAAGCTATAAAAAATGACGTTTTTTTGGCCGCGCTTGGGCCTAAATGAACGAAAATAATGATTATATATATATATATATATATATATATATATATATATATATATATATATATATATATATATATATATATATATATATATATATATATATATATATATATATATATATATATATATATATATATATATATATATATATATATATATATATATATACAGGCCCGTATCCAGGGGGGCGGGGGGGGGCCTGCCCCCCCCCCCGAAATGGGAAAAATTTTTGTTTTTCCCAAGGGTCCCCCAAAGGGAAAAATGAAAAATTGGCGAAGTTGGTCTGAAACACCGCCAAAACAGGTTTTTAGCATACTTTTGAGCTAGAAAACACAAAATTTTCCGGCGCTTCGCGCCGGATTTATTGTTTATGTAAGGTTTTGTCTTCTAAACCGCTGAAAATCGCTCAAATTTGAGTTATACATAGAAAGTATGTCAATTTTTTTCTAACGCTTTGCGCCGGATTCATTGTTTAGCTATAGTTTTTGCCTTCTAACTTACTCAAAACAGCTCAAATTTGAGTTATGACATGGGAACAGGCCTGTATCCAGGGGGCGGGGGAGCCTGCCCCCCGAAATGGGGAAAAATTTTTGTTTCTCTCAAGGGTCCCCGAAGGGAAAAATGAAAAATTGGCGAAGTGCGTCTGAAACAGCGCCTAAACAGGTTTTTAGCGTACTTTTGAGCTAGTAAACTCAAAATTTTCCGGTGATTCGCGCCGGATTTATTGTTTACGTATAGTTTTGTCTTCTGAACCGCTAAAAATCGCTCAAATTAGAGTCAGATATAGAGAGCATGTCAATTTTTTCCTAGCGCTGTGCGCCGGATTCATTGTTTAGTTACAGTTTTTGCCTTCTAGCTCACTGAAAACAGCTCAAATTTGAGTTATGACATGAGAAACATGAAATTTTTCCGGCGCTTCGCGCCCTATCTATTGTTTATACATGTTTTTTTGTCTTCTAGTCCGCTCAAAACCGCTCAAATTTGAGGTTGATATACAGAGCATGTCAATTTTTTCGGCGCTTCGCGCCGAATTATCAATTATCCGTATTGTTTTTCTCTGTAAAGCACAATGATAAAGTACAAAGGCTTGAGATAAGAAATAATTCGCCGATTAGGTGATGAGAAATCAGCTTAAATGATAAATTTGCTGTATATCAAAATGAAATAAAGTGAAAATTTTTTAATTTTTTTGTTGAAATTTTTCTTCACCGTTGTATAGAGCTCGCCGAGATACGCTCAAAACTGTCTTTATTTTCGCCTATCTCCTAATGGTTCTCGAGATATCTGGTCTCAAAAATTTTCGGCCCCCCCCCCGAAATAAAATCCTGGATACGGGCCTGTATATATATTTACTAATGGAAAAAAATGTCTGGATGAATTGCTTTAAAAAATAAGTTTATATACTTGAAATTACACTGTTAGACGTCGTTTGACATCTTTTCATGGTTCGAGTAATAGATTTTTGTCCAAAATGGCCTGAGGGGATGCCAATTATAGATGGGCAAGGTACAGGTATTCAGAGGAGGTGAAATCCAAGAATCGTCACTCAAGTCACTGTAAGACGATTTTTGGTGAAAACCTTTTGAAATTTTTGAACTTGATTTTCACTATGGCAAAAGTGCACTTCATTATTAGAATTTCATAAAGTGATATAGTATTTTCGAATGTAAGCAAGAGTAAATAGACAAACTATCACTATAAAAGATGCATGTAACAGCTCAAAATTTTGGGAGAGGGGTCCTCGGCCTACGTGTAACGGCTGGAAATCGTTGGGTAGGGGTCCCTGGTCATTTTTAGAAGGAGGGGGTTCGCGACTCCAATTTTAGGCCGAAAACGGCAAAAACATCTAAAAATAGCCAAAAAAGCGCAAGTTTCGCAAAAAATTAGGGCGAAGGTGGTCGAAATTTTTTGACTTTGGGGGGGTTGTGGGAAGGACGTACAACCTTGGGTGGGGAATTCCCGAAAGCTCCCTGTTACATGTATGGTTTTCGGCCATTTTTAGGGTAGGGGGAATGATCACCAATTTTCGGCCGGAAATCGCCAAAAAAGCACCTTGAAATGGCCAAAAAATGCAGGTTTTCGTCAAAAATCGATTTTAACTTGTGCATTTATTTTAGTAGCCATCTTTATAAAATGTTAAAATACTTTTTGGGGCAAAGTGATAGTTATTTCAACGTTTTTCAGTATTTTTTAGGAAATTTCAAATAAATTTCGGCGCTTTGCGCAATATATCGCTAATATACTGTATTAAGCTTGAAGCAGGGGCATGGAATACTCCAAAATCAATCTTTGTGTAATCTAGGCATCTTTAAGCAGATTCAAATATTTTTTGTATCTATTTTTTCTGTTTTTAAAAATTTTATGCAAAAATAAGTACCATTTAATAAGTGCATTTTTTGTCGTTTAAAGATAAAGTTGACTAATTTATCTTGATGTTGCATTGAATTTATAAGCGCAGTGGTGCTTATTAAAAGATTTTATTGGCATATTACAATTTCTGTAATATTTCTGGTTTTGTAGTACAAGTTATTTTAGCTTTCTCAGGCGAGTTCAATGTGTAAATTCTATCAAAAGCTCATGAAAATTTTGGCGCTTGGCGTTGAACTAATATCAACTAAATTCAGGCCGAATTATCACATTTAGGGCTGCATGCGGGTCGCAGGTCACATACTCTGGTATTATGTAAAAATGTGTATATTTAATAATATATTTATGTATTATATGTATCTACAAAAATTTGTTCGCTCATACATAGATTTTTTCGGGGATCTTTGCACATGCACAAAGAAGCTCGTGCAAAAAATAGTGTCGGCTAATAATACACTACATAATTTACTGGTCCCCCATTTTGGGATTTCACCCCTCCCTCAACTCTGGACCTTGGGAAACCATAGTAAATTAGGTTCATTTGTTCTTGTACGAAAATTTCTTTCTACATGTACAAAGGCAGTCCCAAAAGTCAATGCGCACGCTGGACATGCATGTTTTAGGGACTACAATGTAGTACAGTAACACCTTGTGCGCGGCAAACTGGGTTTCTTGACTTTTCTTGATAAAGTTTCGCCAATTTATGTGATTTTTAGACAGGATTTTCGGTCTTTTTCCATAATTATCTCGAAAATCGATCTGCCGCATCTTTCGTTTTCTCAAAATCGCCTGACAGTACGTGATTTTATCGAAACCTGAGGTAGGGGTAATACTCTCCCCCTCACCCCCTATGCCCATGTGTGATGCCTCTCAAAAGTCCTGTTATGAGGAATACCCCCGCCCGTACCTCCCAGTTTGCATGTGTGACTTCTAGTCTCTACTTTTTGACCATTTGTTAGATTATTTCTTGATTGTTTTGAATTTTTTCAATGCTGCAACTGATCAACTAACGTCTTTTTAAGCTTCTTATAGTCACAAGTCGATAGTCTTTTAAACATACATTGTTTGTACATGCTTATAACATAGAAATAGTCAATCTTTGTTACAGTGCGATTAGCGTACGTAATTTTTTTATTGACTTGAGCTGATCATTTTTTAACATTTGCTTTTACCAGACGAGGTGCTTTATAAACTTTATATAAATTAAAGGTTCTAGCGCAAATATTCAAGACGATGATAGCGTTTCGACCACGGTAATGCTGGAGAATCGGAAGTTGCAACAAAAATTGGTTACAATCTGCGACGATTACGAAGCGAAATTGGCGCAGATGCAAGAAGAATTCCGAAAACAGGCGAATGATCGGGAAGAGAATTTATTGCTGCAATATAATCAGCAAAAATTTGAGCTGAGCGGCATGATTCAATCTGAGAATAGCACTTCGAGGTACAGTGTTTAGCTTTACACGTTGCTTATCCTTTTGCATCGTAATGCAATTCAGTAAAAATTTTAAAAATTTGCTGATTGATTGCATTGGCTGATAAGAAAATTTAAAGGACTTAGTTGTTGAGGTGTGCATAATGGATTTAGGAGAGATCAGGGGGTTACGCCTCTCCCCAAAAAGATTTTAACCCCTTCCCTCGCCCTATCATTTTTTGATTTTCTTAAAAATAATTGCAGATAGGCGTTGTTTTAGCCATGTTAGCTATCTTTTGGCTTGAAAGTATCAAATTTTCGGCAATACTCATTTTTTCAGTCATTTGTTGTTCCATCTACTCCTTTTCTTAACATTTTTTCGAAAATGCTCTATTTTCCTATGTTTTGGAAAGAGAAAGCACCATCAAAAGCGTTAAAATTGTGTGTTTGAAAAGTACTCATCGTTTTTTAGCATAAAAAGGCATTTGAGAAAAAAATTTTTGGTCCAACCGCTGTGCATGTTTGCTTTTAGGTGTGCAGCGTTGATATAATGAGCAAAAATAAGGAACAATTAGCTACTGTAGTCTATACTAAACCTTTGAACTTTTTTACTGTTAGTTGATTCGAAAGTATGAATAATTAGCTAATCGACGTACATTAAACTATCTGGCAATCACTTTTTCTATCTATCGCGTCAGCTGACTCGGTAGTCGCTTTGCATTCAGTCCATTCATGTATGTCACACATTCCCATAGGGAGTTAGGGGGTATTACACCTACTTCAGGGTCCAAGGCTCGGGTCACTGCCACACGATTTTGAACTATTAAACATTTTCTGCATGATTTTTGGAAACGAAAGTAGAGAGGGTGTGAGGAATGTTTCGGCGCTCTGCGCCGACTAGTACATTCCTGTTTTGTTTACCCATAAAATGCCTAGAAATGGAGTTAAAATGATCTGAAATCTTAAAGTGTTCGATTAATTCTTAAATTTTTTACTTATAAAAGTGACGAAACTAGTCAGAATTGGATAAAAAGTACTAAAAATGCAGTTTTCCACCTTAAAAGATTTCGAATAGAATGTTTTAATCATTTTTCATACTTGACCTGCAAAAAAGGCTAGAACTCTAAATTTAGTGGTCCCGAGAAATTTCACCCTTCTGAACTTTCGATGTGTACATATAGGAAGTGATGGAAGGGAGGATATTACCCCGCTGATCAAAAGTTAAATACTGTCGAGCGATATGTAGGTCCAAAATTATATATCTATTGAGTATATTACTTCTAGGAGAGCGGCGAATACGATGACTTTAACATTTGATTAAAAGTAAGATGTATGTAAAGTTGGGAATTTCGTAAAAATATGATGGAAAATGTCCAGAAACGCGTCGGAAAAATTTCATGAAAATTAGATGAATAAAAAATTAACAATAAAAATAAAAAATTTAAAAAATAAAAAAATGAAATGGAATAAAAAATCACAATTAAAGTTCGAGTAAATTGGCATATTTAATTTAAAAACAAGTGCCTAGGAAAGCTAGTCATTAGCATATTTGTCATCGCGCATCGGAGGTGATCAGAAAAACTCATTATTTAAAAAAATTCCCAAAAATCTGAACTCTGTCACCATCGCAAAATTACTAAAAATACGAATTCTAAAGCAAAGTCCTAAACATTTTCTACCATAGTGGGCAGTTTTCGATCTATTTTTTTATCGCACTTTTCGATATTCGCTGAGCTTCAATCAAAAGCCGCTCAGCATAACGATGTTGTCTTTACAATTTTGTGGAAATTGCCATTAGACATGCACTGCATGGGAGGGGGGGTAAAATTTAAAAGTCACGCTTCCTATAAATTTTCCGGAAAATTTTTGAAAAATCACGAATGCTGGGGGAAGGGGTGAAAAAATTCTGGCGGGGTCCTTCCTCCCCAACAACTCTACCAAGATCATGCATTGTTGCCACATTCAAAATTAATTATTTCACTTCTCTCCATAGATCCTTCGATTACCGTAATCAGACTGACGCATCAACATTGACCGACTTGGATTTGACTTACCCGAATATTTTTGCCCTGCAAAATCAAAAAGAACTGGAGGCGTGTCGAACGGAAAACGATTTATTAAGGCATAAAGTCAGTGAAATGGAATTCATGGTCAAAACGTATGAATCCGAATTAAGTGGCGTTGCACCGCCTATTGATGGTTCAGAGAGCATCTCTTGCACTAATGGGACATGCGTCGCAAAAATTCGAGGTTTAGTTACAGAGCATATAAGCTCAAAGGGGGTGAGGGGGTATTTCCCCTGACGGAACGTTTTTGCATCATTTTTGAAGTCAAAAGCAGTAGAAATGTCAAAATTCGGATTAGTATTTTTATGTACTTTTTACTCAAAAAAGTGTTTAAAATTATTTTTTTAACGTCAAAAGTGCTATAATGCAGTCAAAATGGACTAATAATGCTTTAAAAATGCAGTGTTACCACGAAAAAACGTTTTACGGGCTATTTCGATCATTTTAGTCGTTTAAAGAGCAACAAATCGTGAACATTAAATTTACTTTTTTGTATTTTTGGGATTTCGCTTCCCCGTCCTGCCGACTCTGACCTTGTGCACCTATGTAACAAACGCTAATTTAAACTCATTTTTGTTTTCTAATTGACACCATCATGTCATTCGCGTTGGAATAGTAAGTAAAAACCAAATTTTCCGCCGTTTTTCAACATGCTCCGTCCAGTAAGATCGTATATACATATGTAAAATTCGGACTTTTTGGAAAAAATTTCTTCTCTATCGGTAGGCTGTAAAAAGTGTGGTTTTTCGGTCGCGATTGAGACAGAATTATGGAATATACTCCACATATGGCGCGAAGCATCGAAAATTTGAAGATTTATGAACTATTGAATACATGCTATCGCATACCCGTTGCTCTCTCTCTCAGTTCGCTTTTTTTGTCAATGTGCAGCATTGTCCCAAAGTTTTAGTAAGAGCACATTGATTATATTTTCGCGTTCGCCTAGTTTTTTTTGTCAATGTGCTGTCCCGATTCCCGGCAGCACAAGCTTGATTTTCCGAAAATTCCGTAAAATTGTTAATTACGATGCAATATTTATTTATGAATTTTATGCATTCTATGTGGTCAGAGTTGACATATCATCGAATTTCGTGTATAAGATCTGACAGAATAGAATAAAAATTTATTTGTCCTCGATTTAGGCTATTTATTTCGAGATGAACTGCAAAAGTAACGAATAAATCATAAATATATCAACGATATAATAAAAGTAATATTAATAATAAATATTAATAGATTTATCAATCACTAATTTAAAAGTAAAGCTAATACGCTGAATTTAAATTGCCTAAGTTGGGTCCATTTGAGCTAAAGAAACAATCCAACGATAAAATTTCGCTATTTGAATTTGTCAGAATTTTGAAATATACTATTTCTTTGGTTCCTCACAATTTCTTAGATTGATTTTGAAAGAGAATCTAAGAGTTTCATAATTAATTACAAATATTTTAGCCCCGGCCCGGGGCCGAGAGCTAGGACTTGGGACATCCTTAATTTTTACACTTAAAAAGGTTAAAATTGGCTATACTCCGATTCTATTCCTACGTGTAATAGGGGAATGGGGGATTCCCCACCTTAATCTGGTCGTCCCATACCCCTTAAAGCCACAAAATTTTTGATTTCCTTGCGATTTTTGGAAAAAAATTGAATTTTTGGCTGTTTTTAGATTTTCTGACCATTTTGGCCAAAGATTGGATGTACATAATTCACCCCCTTCCCCGCCTGAAAATGGACGGGATCTCCCAACCAGAATTTAGAGCCGTTACATACATGGTTCTATTCGTTAGATAAACATAGAAAATATGCAATCATAGGACACACATGCACATTGGGGGTATGGGGGTATCATTCCTACCACAACTGTTGAAAGGCATATCCCCTCAGGCGATTTGCGGACGCCAAACGATGCCTAGCAGTACAATCTGAAGTATTTTTCGAGTATTACTCTGTCCATTCATTTATTCAGACACTTTTTGTCCATTATTTCGTCTATATTTGATAGTCCAAGTCATTCCATCGCTCTTATTATCATTTATTTTCATGCAAACTTTATCACGAATATTCAAGAAGGGTAAAATACAACGGATTAAAGCATTTTTACGGGTTGTGACGGGGGGAGGGGGAAGTGAATGACAAAAATATCTAAAAAAATCAACATAAACTCGTCATTTTAGCACCACAATTAGCCATAAAAGTTAATCATTCAGCCTCCCCTCAAGGAAACTCGATTTTCCCCCTCCTAGAACTTTTGATCGTGTGCATGTATGATAGGACATGACTTTCTGATATTTCGACAACAAATCGATTTTTGCATGTAGGTTTGCAATCTCAAATCGAAGCGTACAAAAACGAGTGCTACGTTTGGCGCACTCGAGCTTCCGAACTTCAAATCGTGGCTAAACAACAAAACGCCGAACTAAACATCATCAAACAACATTTCAACGAAGCCGATCAATCGTCGGCGTCAAACGTGCCGCTGGAACCCACGGCGTCTTCTTCGCTTTACGTCGACGGTGCGGCTTCTTTTGCGACTCGAACGCCTTCTCCCGACAATAGATCATGCAAAGAGCACGCGCATGTCATACAGCGTTTGGAATTCGAATTGGACGAGTCGAAAAAATCGATTAAGGTATGAATTTATACATGTAACAGTGGATGGAGGGAATCCGCAACCAAAGTCGGTCGTCTCCCATCCAGACATGCACGTGTGTTGGTTTGGGGGTCCTGACCCTCCCCTCAGAATTGGAAAATGGAAAATTTGTGGGGGAAAATTGAAAATTTTCTCCAAAAGTGCTTCAAATTGACTAAAAACTGTAATTATGTAGTTTTAACGCGATTTTAGCGATTATATCATTTTTGAGGTCATTTCGGCCTAAAAAAGCTTAATTTTTAACCCCTCCCCCGCAGACTGGCTAACCCGCCCCCAGACATAGGTGCACAGCATGGTCTACCGTCATGCTGTGCACCTATGCCCAATCCCCTTAAGCAGAAAAAATTTTTGACCCCTTCCCCCGATTTGAAGAGAAAACTAATTTTTTTGGCCGTTTTCAGGTGTTTTCTGGCCAAAAATTACTGATCATTCACCCCTTCCATCTTCTAAAAATGGACAGGGACCCTTCAGCCAAAATTATGTCCAGGACCGTAGACAAAGTTTTATTTCGAGGGGGCGGGGACAAAAATTTTGGAAATCATATGTCGAAAATAAAGACATTTTGAACGTTTCTCAATGGCGAAGAAAATTTGGGAAAAAAATTGAGCAATTCTTAGTTTACATATTTCATACTCATACGCGAAAAATCTATCGCTTAAACTCTGCCCAGCTGATTTCTCAAGTAATCAGAAAATTAATTATTCTGCCGGCAATATTTGACATGTTCACCATGTCTAAATCAAGTTTGAGCGGTTTAAAAGACAGAAAATATACAGAAATAATTAATCCGGCGCGAAGCGCCGTAAATTTGCGTTTACCAGCTGAAAAGTACGCAAAAATCTGTTTTAGTCACCCTTTTATTGCACTTTGAGAATTTTTCATTCCTTCCTTCGAGGTACCCTTGTAAAAAACAAAAGAAAATTTGTTTGGAGGGGCAACTTTCTACTTGCCCTTTCCCCCGCAATGGATAGGGGCCTAAAAAGGTCGATCCAGGAAAAACGGTCCGTTTACATCTCGCTCAATTGTACAGATGACCCATAAAAATGGAGCGAAACGTTTTGATTAGATGTTCTCGCCAAGAATTTCGAACAATTGATACACCTTTAAGGTCTTTTAAGATTTAAAGATTTAGCGCCTGTATTATAAAATAGGATAGGACATCATCATATGTTTAGCACTGCAGTTTAAAACATACGACGACGTCCCGTGCTATAAAACAGGCACTAAATCCTTAACATGAATTTAGGGACTGAAAATTGATCAAATTTTGCGACGAGATCTGTGCATTTGTATCACAAAATCGAGTATTCCAAAGATCAAGGCAACACAATTATAAAGTTTCATTGAGTTGTCTTTGCTATTGCCTTTTTGGTTTACACTTTTGTAAACACCTTTTTTCGGCAAAATGCAACAGTAAAAATAGAGATTTAGTGGTTTTATGATTATGTATAGGATATCTCTGCTTAAAACTTCACTTTAAATTTTTTTGGTAAAGTAGCATAAAAGTGTCTTAACTCTGTTGTGCATTGTTCTTACAGTAGACTCCGAATCATCAATATTATTATTTGTTTACTTCAGTTTCGTAACTTTTATGTACAAAGATTCGTTGCGTTTAACAGAATTTCGATAATCCATAGCTAAAAACTAGAAGTCTGGTAGCCAAAGGTTTTTCTGTCGAATTAATTCGCCACGAATGTTGACGCTCTTATATGCTTCAGAGGATCATAGAGCTTGTTGAAGGATACGTCCTTAACACGTCGGTCCTATTTCCGCTCATGCATGACCGACGTGTTAAACATACATCCTTTAAAAAGCTCTATGATCCTCTGATGCATATTAGAGCGATAACATTAGTGGCGAACATTGCATATAAACCGCAGCAGATCAAAAGTTATCAGGAAGAGTTCTTTTACCTTTATTTACGAAGTCGCCCTGTATTTAGCAGTAGATATGCATGTATTCAGTGTTTTGGACCAGATAGGTATGTGTAGCAACATACATGCACACGGTCAAAAGTTCTGGGAGGGGATTAAACTGCTCCGGGAGAATGAATAAATACTCATTCTTGCTTGTAAAAATTTGATACCTACATAATTCGTTGTATTTTATTCTTCATAAATTCTTATGGCTAGATTTGCTTGAAAACAATTATACAACAATAAGGGCGATAGAATAATCTGTTACATCAAATAAATACGAAATTAAGGAAAAAGTGTCTGGATGAACGAATTGAACATTCTATTGCTCGAAAAATAAGCAAAGTTTTAATTGAAATTATAATGTTAGACGTCGTTTGTCTTTTTTTCATGGTTCGAGCAATAGCTTTGGTTCCAAAACGGCCTGAGGGTGGGGTTGTGAATTTCAAAAGTCCTGGTATGTACATAGGTGGTGGGGGGTTTCTCCCTCACTCCGCCTCCAATTCGCATGTGTGTATAGCAATTTGAATTGTTAAGGTCAGTAGAAATGAAGATCGCAGACGTTAAGTGAGCTGTATTTTTCGAATAGACTTTGAAACGTCAACGTGACGGTCTGATAGAAGAGCGCGATCGATTACGCGAGCATTCTGATCAGATAGACGTCGAATGTGACGAACAGGCGAGCAAATGCCGTTCGCTTAGCGAACAATTAGCGGAGCTGAAACTGGCGTTGAGCGAAAACGAAGAAGTGCTTCGATCGAGCGAGCTTTCGTTACACAACGCTGACCAACAGCTCAACAACACGAAAGCTGAATTGGAGGTTTTTATCATTAATTTTTAAAATTTGGTAAATTTTTGCCATTGTTCTAAACGGCATTAATGTCTGAAAAGATCTTGCTTGCCTTCAGTGCATAATTCCTATTTTAATTTAGGATCTTAGGATTGTGATTGTGCATCCGTTACCGTAACGTGCAATTCGTGTAACAGTTATAATTAAATTGGATATATGCGTGCTTAATCCTTTAGAGATCGCAAAACAGTAGTTAATCGAAAAATCGATTGCATACGTAAATCCGACTATCTCGCGTGCTTCACGATTCCCGTAATTTTCAGTTTTTTTAGAGGTGAACTTTTTAGCTTATTTTTAGTCAACAATTACTCTTTTTTATACCGAGCCTAGTTGAAATTTTTACACGTGTGTCCAGGAATTTAGGGATTAGCCATATCTCATGCAAGCGTGGCCGGGCATTTACTGATCTCCTAAGCTACTAATAAGCATCTACATATTTTTATCCATGCATCATTGGTCGGTTAAGGTCATCACTGGCATGAATAAATTGTATCGAGACAATATCGGATACTGTTAATTAATCAGCTTTTTGCTCAAAAAAATGATTTCTGCATATTTTTAGCCAAAAATGGAAAAACAGCTGGATTAAAATTAAATATTGAGAAGTTCAGTGTTTAATCCCTGAAAGTTGCTTTATTCGCCACATTTTTACCATCTAAACTCCTTATTGACTCACTTTTACTTGTTTATATGAAGGTATCTCAGATGGGATGCCAGAAACTGCGATGCGAAAATGAAAAATTAGTCAATGAAAAGGTAAAATTGGAAGAGCAGCTAATAAACACTCAGTCAGCAATGGCGCAATGTGGAATATCAATTGGGCCACCAGCTTCTAGTGTACGACGTCGCAGCACCCGCGGCGCTGTTCAACAAATTGTTTTCAGGTGCTAATAAAATCCTTTAATGTTTTTTAAATTGCTTCTTCTTCTGAGTTTTACGAGTCAAAAAATTGATTTCCCAAAAAACTATTTGGGTTGCAGAAATTGGACATATATTACCGTTATAACAGGCATAGATGCACAAGGTCAGGGTCGGCAAGGGGTATTAAAATCTCAAAAATCTACAACAGTAAATTTCCACGATTTTTCTATTGTTTAAACGACAAAATTGTCAAAATAGCCTATAAAACGTCTTTTTCGTGGTAATATCGCTTTTTAAACGCATTTTTAGTCCATTTCAGCTGCACTATATCACTCAACACTAAAAATACTGAAATTGATCCATTTTTGACGCTTTTTGAATAAAAATTACATAAAAGTACTAATCCAGCGCGAAATGCCGGAAACATTTTGACATTTTTCTGCTTTTAATCTTAAAAATGATGCAAAAACGTTATGTTAGCTCAAAATCGCCGAACAGTACCTGTCTGGCTGACCCTTCAGGGGTGGTCAATTCCCTCTTCCCTCACCTTCCCATGTGCATGCATAATGACAGGGATATTTGCATTCTCATATCTGTACACTGCTCGAAATTTGAGGTTATTTTTATGCGAAAAATGCCAAAAATGGTATATCAGACGTTTTTTGCACAAATATCTGGAGTAGGAAACCTTAAGTCTTGAGGAATGCTGTAAAGCCGACTTTGAGTGAGTATACCCCATTCTGGCGCCTAAGCCTAGCTCCCGAAAAGGCTTTGAGTAGAGACTAGGCGTAAAAAGCAACATCTAAGCTGCAGAGATACAGAATGAAAAGGAAAATTTAAATTCAATCCTGATTTTCGCATGCAATTTTGTAGTATAAATTTTCAGTGCAGTAAAAATGTCTGAAATGTATTGCTCCGTCAATAATGAGTACGCTTTCGTTATTTCCAAAAGGCCTTTGTTCGAGCTTCAAATAAATTTTAATACCTATGTATAGGCAGTTTCAAGGAATGTTTCCCTTTGATTCCCTTTATTTAATTCAGCTGTGCATCCTGATTCCAGACTATTACGGGCATACATGTTACTGCTCGAAATTTTGGGAGGGGATCCCCGGCTATCTTTAGGGGGGTAGATGACCTCCGATTTTCGGCCTTAAAACGGCTAAAAAAATTATTTTTTTTCTGAAAAATCGGGCGTCAAAAATTTTCTGGCTTTGAAGGGCATTGGTGGATGACCGACGTTAAGTGGGGGGATCCCCCATCCCCCTCTTACATGTATGATTACGGGTCGCGCGTATGATAAAAATTCATAATGCTTCGATTAAATATATGCATTTAAATCCGAAATGATTGAAATCTATGTAAATTTGATACGAAAATGGCCCTTTGATTTTATCAATAAAATTTTAATAAGCGACTTGTAATTTATAGAGCGCAAGAAGTGCAAACTGATTTGAATTACGTTGATCAATTACGAATGGAAAGTGATCTTAAGGAAGTGAACGACATGTACAACGCGCTGAAAGAACGTAGTGATTGTCAGGTGGCCGATCTGGAAAATCGATTGTCCGAAATATCGACTAATATGGTGTTGAAAAATAATCTAGTCAACACGTTGACGAATCAGATACAGCTTCTGCAAGACGAATTGGCTTCGCTGCACGCAGGCATCGAACGAGAGCGCAAGTCTTTTGTGGAAAAATTGCACGAAATTAATTTGATTGCTCAGAAAGTACCTTATTTAGGTACGTGGACAAAATCACAAAAATATTTTTTCAGATTATTCTTTTTCCGTTTAATATGTTTATTTTGCCTACTCATGCAAGTAAGTGCATACACGTCAAACATGGGCATAGGGGGTGAGAGGGTGTATTACTCTCCTATCCATGTTTTCGGAAAATTAGATAATGTCAGGCAATTGAGAGAAAACGATTTTTGAGCATACTTGGGTGAAAAGGCCGGAAATTCTACCTGAAAACGGGGAACTATCGAGATTTTCCGGTGCTTCGCGCTGTATTGTTTAATTTTTGTATTTTTCATCGTTAGAAATCCATAAATTGGCCAAACTTCACTAATAAGGGTCAATAAACCCAGTTTACCGCACATAACGTGGTCCTGGACCATATAGTACCGTAAAATTTTTATGTACAGAATATAAATTTATTCTGGGGACCGTCTTTGTACATGTGCAAAGAGACTTGAAACAGAAAAAATTTTTCAATACGTATATGTACTATGTGACATTCCTGGATTTCACCCCCCACCTCTGGCCATCTCTACCTTGCCCATATCACTAAAAGTATATATCTAAGGGTACATAACTGAAAAAGTTATTAAACTATAATATAAGTTAAATAATCAAATTAAAACAGTGTTTTTTGTCCTTTTGAAACATTTTTTATCTGTGTACATAATTCATGTATTACATAAAAGCGTAGAACCAGGTTTTTAGAGTATTGTTATTGGTTTCCCCAATTTGAACATTGTCAACAATGTGCGAAAAATGATTAAATTTCTTTGACTTCAGCGAAAATCATTTGTGAAATTTAGACAGAACGACGATCAGAGTTTTGATTTGCTGCCCGATTTCATGTAGTTGTGCACTTGGAGCACAACGTGCATACATAAGTCCGCAAAGTTTTTGTGCTCTAGAAATCGTTTCAGGAGTCATGAAAATATTTCTTGCTATGAAAATCTATGCCTGGCACAAACATAACTTTCAGATAGTCTCAGTTGGCCAAATATCTCACAAATGACATACATATCCATTATTTATGTATCTCATCAGACGCTATTATGTAAGTTGACCAATGGTATGGGGGGTGTTCCCAGCCCCTTTGAATTCGCCTCTCATGAATTAAATCTACTTTTTAGAATTTTTCACAGCCCTTTATATTAAACCTTGGCAATTCTTAGAGAGCGACGTAGCCACAGGTAGGGAGGAAATGCGGCTTTTGGAAAAGGAGTACAATAAAGAAAAAGAAAAGTTCGAGAAAGCACTGGAAGATGCCGCTAGCGATGCATTAAAATCGCAAAATGATACGTCGTTTCACTTCAAGTAAAAATAGAATTGAAAGAAGCGAGTTCCAACGATGTGGCTTACGTTTAATACGTAACATGTTTAGAAGTCGACGTATACGTATGTACTTATAAATTTGTATGAATCGCATGTATTGCCAATTGCCAGTCATGCACAGCATGGGAATTCTTGGGGTTGGAATTTCAAGTGCCTTTTTCGGGCCTAAAAATCGTGGGTACGCGTCAAAAATGTCTTTTTTTGGCGTTTCTAACGAGGCTCTGTCGTTCTATAGCATAAGAGCACACAAAAATTCCGAAAAAAATAAGAAAAAGTCGAATAAATTGAACAAAATATACTTAAAGCATGAGCATATGGCGCGAAGCGCCAGTAGTGAAAGTTTTAACAAACAAAAATGAAACTAAATTAAAAAGGCTAATTTCTTAGTGATAACTAAATCGATTGAAAGTCGTCATTATGACGAAAAGAAGCGGAACAGAAAGGGAATGTATAAATAGGCCTGCTGCCAGTAAAAAATAAAAAGCTGAACCTTCGCACCATGCACGTACGTACATACAATTTACATAAATATTTCGATTGTCGATACTTTTTGTGTGCTTTCACTATAGACTTCGTAGACATTTAACAAAAATTTGAGTTTTCTTCAATTTACATATATGTACATACATGTAACAAGGGGGACGGGGAGATTCCCCCACTCAAAGCCAGTCGTGCCCCTATCCTCCCAGAGTCAGAACATCTTTGACCTCCTCTTTCGGAAAGAATTGAAATGTTAGGCCGTTTTCAGGTGCTTTTTGACCGTTTTTGGCCAAAAATTGGAGGTCATTTACATACCACTTCCGTAAAAATGGCTGGGACTCTCCTCAAATCAAAATCTCGAGCCGTGCGTATGTAGACATCACATTATTCTGTGAATTGACAGAGATCCGATATGTCCTAAATGAATGATTTATTGTGCTAATCTGGAAGACGTGCGCATCCTTTTTGTAAATAAATCCGACGATTCTTTATTTGAGGCAACGTCTCATCGATCTAGAACGTGAACTAGAAAATTGTCAAAAGCGATTACGCGAAGCGGAACAGATAGCAAGTGATTGCCGCATGCGCTTCACGTTAGAACGGGTAGAATTGGAGAAAAGGCTTGAATCAAATTTGCACGAATTAGATCGACTTCAAGTAATGGTCGGAAATTGTTCCTTCATTTCCTTCATATTAATGTCATTTTCCTGTCATTAGGTAAGATGATGAGGAAATGCATGTATTATGTTTGCAGCTTTAAAGGAGGGGACTAATTTTTCTTAGGATTTTTGAGTTTAGGAAAAAACGGGTTTTTAAAGCAGAGCTAGTAAATTTATAGATTTATTTCATATTAAAATGATTTTTCTTCTGGCCTAAATTTATTTTACTATTTTCTTTGTTTTCTATAGAAATTCTGCAAACTATTCAGGAGATTTCGGATGATCTCTCAATACGTCTACGCAGGCCCGTTTCGAGGATTTTATTTCGGAGGGGGGGCGAAAATTTTTAAGGCCAGATAACTCGAGAACCATCAAAAGATAAGCGAAGATGAAGGCAGTTTCGAGCGTATCTCGGCGAGCTCTATACGATGGTGAAGAAACATTTCTAGGAAATTTTTGAAAATTTTTTACTCCATTTCATTTTAATTTACAGCAAATGTATCACTTATGCTGATTGTTCATCATTTAATCGACGAATTATTTTTTATCTCTTGCCTTTGCATTCTTGTGAGTTTTTGCTTTATTAATGCTTTACATTTCTTTTATAGAACTGATAAGAACAATACATATAAACTTTTTTTGACATATTCTGCATGTCAAGCTCAAATTTGAGCGGTTTTGAGCGGGCTATTTAGAAGATAAAAAACATATCTAAACAATAGATACGGCGCGAAGCGCCCGAAAAATTTCATGTTTCTCATGTCACAACTCAAATTTGAGCTGTTTGAGTGAGTTAGAAGGCAAAACATATAGCTGAACAATTAATCCGGCGCGGAACGCCGGAAAAAAATTGACATGCTCTTTATGTCGAACTCAAATTTGAGCCATTTTTAGGAGTTTAGAAGACAAAACTGTGCATGATCAATAAATCCGGCGCGAAGCGCCGGAAAATTTTGAGTTTACTAGCTCAAAAGTACACTAAAAAACCTATTTTGGCGGTGTTTTAGACGCACTTCGCCAATTTTCAATTTTTCCCTTTGGAGGACCCTTGGGAGAAACAAAATTTTTCCCATTTCGGGGGACGGGCGGCCCGCCCCCGCTCCCCTGAATACTGGCCTGCGTCTACGTATTTCAAACGAAATTTTTGTGAATTAAGCTTACTTTGCGCGACTGCTTCCGTTTCGTATTGACTGATTCGATTTTATATTGACCACTTCAATAAGCCACTTGCATTTTTCTGCCTCGCGCCTTTTTTGCATTATAATTATCCTTAAACGGCTCGGAAATGATTTTTATAGCATGAGAATATAGACACAAAGATCACTACTCTTTCTAGAGGAACACTACAGTAATTACTTAGGGTTTTGTTGTTTCCATTGTTAGTTTAACGTAGTCGCCACTTCAGTTAAGCCGCATATTTAAGTCGATTTGAATCTTACGACTGTACTTACAGGCCCTTATACAGCGGGATTCCTCCTCAGAAAGTTTTTTCATAATCTCCGGCTATGAAACTACAATGGTTTGTGACGTTCCACGGCGCGAAAATACTCAATTTTTGGCGCTTTAATTCAATCAAAACTACTATTCAATATGTACATACTTAAATTTTTACCGATAAAAATTTTCGCTTAATCAAATTTTCTGCGTTTCTTATCTTCAGAAAGGTGCGAAATTGAGCTTAAAAGCATAAAAACGTCCAAATTTTCCAGCGCTTCGCGTTAGATATAATTCCTGCATTGCTTAATCCTGCAAAAGCGAGCTTAAAAGAATAAATATGATCATACATGGACACAGGGTCAAGTGACTTGACCCTGGCGACTGAGCAACCTTGGAGGTGAAACTGGACCAAGCCCGCAAGAGTTTCGAAAATTTTCTGGTAAAAATGCGGCAAAATCATGGCCGAAAACGGAGGAGAAATGACAAATTTCTTCAGAAGCGCTTTTAATTGATCATAAACGTAGTTGTAACGCTGTGTTAGCATTCGTACTAGTTTTTGAGATCATTTAATCTAAAAAAGCTTAATTTTCCGCCCTCCCCCAGATCGATCATGCTCTGCTGCTATGGTCATGACCAACCCCCTCTGGTTTCAGGGAAGTCATTTGACCCTGAAAAACCTGAGCGTGCACATGTATGAATATGATATAATTTCTATTGCATACATTTGGAAAGCTGTAAATTGAGCTTAAAAGTGAGAAATACAATTTTCTGGCACTTCGTGTCAGTAATTCGTTGATTAATTATCTCCAGAAAGCTTCAAAATTGAGCTTAAAGGTATGGAAACGTTGAAAATTTTCCGACAGGGTTTTATAATATGCTTGTTTTTGCACTGTTTATTCTCAAAAAGGCTGCAAACTTGAGCTTAAATGAGTAATAATGCCAAGGTATTTCTCGAATCACAAATTTTTCGAATGTTTTGAAATTTTTTTTCGCTATTGTATATAACTTGTCGAGAAATGTTCAAAATGCTTTGGTGATTCCTCCAAATTAATACACCGATTTTAAAATTTTAGTCACTAGAAATACATAAAGGATATTATCTTAATACATATAAAATAATACAGAGTTTAGTAGGGCCGGGTCGGAACCTTTGTAATACGAGACACTATACCTGGCTGGCTACCAATTTATATTCATGCCTGGCCGTAGGTGCACAAGGTCAGGGTCGGCAGGGGGGTGAAATCCCAAAAATCCAAAACAATTAATTTAACGTTCACGATTTTTTTGCTGTTTTAACGATCAAAATGGCCAAAATAGCCTATAAAACGTTTTTTGTGGTAATATCGCATTTTAAAAGCATTGTTAGTCCATTTTGACTGCATTATATCACTTTTAACGATAAAAATGCAACAATTTATCAATTTTGGGCGCTTTTGAGTAAAAAGTACTTAAAAGTGCTAATCTGACGCGAAGCGCTGGAAACATTTTGACGTTTTTACTGCTTTTGACCTCAAAAATGATGCAAAAAATGTTCCATCAGCTCAAAATCATCGGACAGTACCTGTCCGGCTGACCCTTTAGGGGGGGTAAAACCTCCCTCGCCCCCTATGTGCATATATGTGTCTGGCCCACGTTTAATTCACAGTATCTTACTTGAACAAATGAGTATTCGGGATTTTATATCTATTGTGATTTTGAACAGGAAAGGGTATTTGCCGAACGATCGCATGTGGAGATTCAAGCTCAACCTGACGTGTGCGACAAAGGAGTTTTGTGCTACGTTAGACAATTTTCCAAAGAAACTGAAATAGGAACAGACGATTTGTATGACGAACGAGTTGAACAAATGAAATTGTCACAAGGCGAATTGCAGGCAATTTTAATTTAATTTAAATTGTTTACACGTCGTTCTTTTCCTTACATGTTGCTGTAATAAATTTTTTAACTTACTATATTTCTTGTAGGACGGTCAGGAATCCTGAATTTTACCAGCTTCGGTCCACAATACATTACATTAGAATGTTAGGCAAAGTTGTATTTTTGACCTTTTGTAATTTTTCGATTTTTACTCGATTTCGTTTTTTCTTAACAGTTCTTCGTTTTTGGATTAGATCGAAAATTGTATATTTGATTATTCAAAATTTTGAATGTGTCTACATACAGGGCCGTATTTAAGGGGGACGGGAGAAGCCGCCCCCTTGGCCGAAAAAAACATATTTTAAAGGTAAGATAATGCACGGAAAGATGGAAAAATCGACTGTCTTTGACGTGAAATCTTCAAATTTTTGGCGCTTTGCGCCTGATATGAAGTATTTCTCATCATTTTGGCTCAAGTGCGACCAAAAAATGACACTTTTATGTAGCTTTTTGAGTGAAAAAGTTTTTTTCAAAAACATTCGAATTTTTATGATCTTAATAGATAGAGCAATTCGAGAAACGTCTGAAAATGCGGTTTTTGCGAGCTATCCCGACGAATTTCCTGAAATGTAGACCAATTTATGTTGTGTCCGCCTTCCCTTGGCCGGATCCTGGATACGGGTCTCGTCTACACATACGTATGTTTGTAGCGTATCCCGCCTAAGTTAGCATACATTACTAAGTTTCAAAGTTTTACTATGTAACCAGAACTAGTTAGCTCAAAGAAAGTCGGATAAATTAGCTCAAAAAAGCGTACCTACTTAATGCGGAAAGACTGGATAGTGACTGTATCAAGGACAATGGAATGACCTGTAACATCAAATATATACTAAATACTCTACTGCTCGAAAAATTAGTATGTGCTCTTGAAATTATACCTATAGACGCCGTTTGACGCTTTTTTCATGCTTTAAGCAATCGGTTTTGGTCCAAAATTGCCTGAGGGGTATTTGCTTCTCAAAAGTCCTAGTTGGGGATACCCCAGTTACCCCCTCCCCCATACATAGGGGGGTGAGGGGGTATTACCCGCCCCTAAAGGGTCAGCCGGGCAGGTGCTGTCCAGCGATTTTGAGCCGATGGAACGTTTTTGCCCCATTTTTGAGGTCAACAGCAGTAAAAACGTCGAAATTTTTCCGGCGCTTCGCGCCAGATTAGTACTTTTAAGTAGTTTTTACTTTAAAAGCGCTTAAAATTGATTAATTTTTGCAGTTTTTAGTTTCAAAAGTGGTATAATGCAGTCCAATTGGACTAAAAATGTTTTTAAAATGCGATATTACTACGAAAAAATGTTTTATATGCTATTTTGATCATTTTGATGGTTTAAATCAGCAAAAAAATCGTGAACGCTCAATTGAGTGTTTCGGATTTTTGGGATTTCACCCCCCTGCCGACCCTGACCCTGTGCACCTATGCCTCCCAGTGTGCATGTATGGACTATGAATTTTTTAATAATTCCATGGAAAGTTGCGTTTATGTTTATATGTACACATAATAAGCTTGCAAAAGTTCGTAGATTTGCGTTCGTTCTTTGTAGACATCAACTACTGTTGAACAAGCGGTTTGGAGTAATATGCATTTTTTAATAAGCTAATACATATGTATGCTATGATTTACAAATTTCTCACCCATGATTTGACTGTGATCGGCACACTATGTTTTAAGATGACCAGACGTCAAGTAGAAGTTTTGCAGGAGAAATTGCATGCTGCTGTTTCATTTCAAGAGCAGAGTCTCGAATTAGAACAACAAAACGCAGCTTTGACTACTCGGTTCGTACTCATAATTCTTCACTGTTATCAGCGAGTTTCAAAATTTTTGGTTCGTTTAAAGAATTGCATAGTTACTCGTATTTTAAAATTCGAATTTAGCTTTAATTATATATCAATCATACTAATATAAAGATTGACGCAGGTTGGCTCTGAAAGGGGTTCCCCGTCGGCCGCCCGTTTATCAATTCGATTCTTAAAATTTTAAACTCTCGCCTTTCGGGCAAAAAGCTGGCTATTGAAGTATTGTTAGATTTTTTCTATGTATTTCTGAACAAAATACAATATCATACTTATGTAGGTTACGTACAAACATTGCGAAAATGACTGGCCATCTTTACCCGAAATTTCGAGCAGTTGGCTAATTAAAAACGTGAACATAAATGCTTAAATACAGATTGTATCATAGACACGCTTTGGCTATTTACAGCTTCCGCTTATATTTCTGTCTTATACAGCCCCTCCCTAGTTTGCGCCGCTATTAAACTACTTAAAATAAGTAAAACGCTTTTACTGGTCCTGATTGGAAAGGCGCTTGATTCATTTTGTACATATTGATTCGTGCTAACT
This sequence comes from Mermis nigrescens, assembly GCA_036768485.1. Lineage (NCBI taxonomy): Eukaryota > Metazoa > Nematoda > Enoplea > Mermithida > Mermithidae > Mermis > Mermis nigrescens. The sequence continues at coordinate 217,858 of JAVLUZ010000605.1, read as the reverse complement.
GTTCTTATAAGCTATGTATGTTTGAGCTAGTACAGTAAAAATAGATTATACGAGTATCTGGAGTGATTGGTTAGCCCAACTATTTCAAGCCATTCAAGCTTCAAATTTTTAAATAAATTTATAATTGAATGCTTTGATTTTGATCAGTTATACACGTATGTATGTTGGGGGCGGCCGCTCACTTCCCCCTTGGCCGGAAAAAAATTTTGAAATGCAAGATAATGCAAGGAAAGATGGAAAAATCGCATGTCTTTGTCGCAAAATCTTCAAATTTCCGGCGCTTCGCCCCTGATGTGAAGTATTTTCTATAATTTTAGCCCAAGCGCGACCGAAAAATGAAACTTTTCTTATAGCCTTTTATTTGGACAAAAATTTTTTTTCGAAGAAATTTGAATTTTATCATCTCAAGGATAGAGCATGTCGAGAAACGTCGAAAAATTCGGTTTTTGCGTAGGTGAACAAGGTCAGGGTCGGCGGGGGGGGATGAAATTCCAAAAAATTCAATACACTAAATTTAACATTCACGATTCTTTTTGCTGTTTTAACGATCAAAATGGTCAAAATAGCTTATAAAACGTTTTTCGTGGTAAGATCGCATTTTAAAAGCATTTTTAATTTATTCTGACTGCATTATAACACTTTTAACACTAAAAAATGCAAAAAGTTATTAGTTTTTGGCGCTTTTTGAGTGAAAAATACTTAAAAGTACTAATCCGGCGCGGAGCGCCGAAAAATTTTGACAATTTTACTGCTTCTGACCTTAAAAATGATGTAAAAACGTTCCATCAGCTCAAAATCGCCGGACAGTACCTGGCCGGCTGACCCTTAGGGGGTAATACCCCCTCACCCCTTATGTGCATGCATTATATGTGGTATCGAAAAAATTGGCGTTGAGAAGTCAAATTTTCGACAATGATGCAGGGCGTTCAACTACAAGCTTATTTTTGCGCTCAATTATTCGCTTATCATTATCGCTTAAGAATCGCATCTGTTTATACAAAAAGATTGAATTTTTAAACTTTTTTAGGATCTACGAGTATCTCGTATATATGCACACGTTGTCTTAGCGTATTGCTTTAATTCCTTCAGTTGCTCTGATCTGGAAAAAATGTGCGATGATTTGGAAGCAAAACGTTTGATTGAGCGCGCTGACTTCAATGAAAAGTACGAGACTTTAGTGGAAGAAAATAATCGAATGGCCAGGGACGAAGAGGAAAAGTATCATCAGTTAGAAGCTGAATTTGAAAATGTTCGACTTGAGATGGAACAGATAAATTATCGATTTAATTTTTTCTTGTTATTTATTTGTTTTATTTACTTGTTTTATTTTATTTAATTGGGTGATGCATTAATTTTCGAAACGTGTTGGTTAAATGCTCCGAAGTTTTATTTAAATCTAAGCTAGTGCAGGCGAAGATAACTGAATTGAACATCTGTATGGGCTACTGAATTCTGTCGTTATTATTTAAATTTCAGTCGATGCTAACTTGATGTTGTAATTTCCAAAGCAGGTTTGACATACCTGTGGGCTGATCAAATATCTTTCAGTAGAATGCGGTCCTCGCTGCTTGGAGGGCGTAGCTAGCTGGTATTATTGCGGATACACTAAATTGCTGAAAAAGATCATTTGAAAAGATGTTTTTTAACTTAACAGAAGCAGCAAGAACGCCGGAAAAGTGTGAAAATTCCAACTAGAATTTCTCTCAGTAGAATCTTAAATTGAAAAATTTTGGACATTAAGGCAGATCCTCGATTGCACTCACGCCGAATAATTACAGAAATAAATCTTCCTCGAATTTTTCTTGAAAGTTTGAATATTTCAACAATTCGAAGTTGTTGATAGATGGTTCCAATTTAAATCTGATCTATGTAGTATATGGGAGCAAAGCTACACTTTTCAGATTAAATCGAAATTTATTTAGATAAATTTAACATTATGATAATTATTGCATTGTTTTAACAAGTAAGGCTCATATATGATCTTGCCCCCTACAGAAATTTTTTCACCCCCTCCCCTGCAATTCGCGACTTTCCAAAAATTCGCAGAAAAGGTATTTTTGAAGCGTTTTTAGCCATCTGCTTGCTCATAAGTGTCAATTTTCGGCGCTTGGCGCCATGTGCTAATTTTTTGACCATATTCTGTGCAATGTATTCGATTTTTTTCGGAATTGTTTTGTTTTAAGTTCTTGAAAGATGGAGCGTCGTCAGAAACGCCAAAAAATGAGGTTTTTGACGCGTATACACCATTTTTGAGCCCAAAAACTACATTTCAAATTTCAACTTCTCCCCAGAATTCCCATGGTGGGCATTCAGTCATGCACAGCATGGGAATTCTAAAGCGAGATTCAATTTTGAAGTAACTTTTTGGGCCCAGAAATGGTGGATACGCATCAAAAACATCGTTTTTCGGCGTTTCTGACGATGCTCTATCTTTCTAGAGCATAAAAACGTGAAGAAACTCCGAACAAATTGAAAAAATTAAACAACGTTCGAACAAAATATAGTCAAAACACGGGAATGTGGCTCGAAGCGCCGAAAACTTTGACACATGTGAGCAAATAGATAGCTAAAGACGCTTAAAAAAGCACCTTATCTACGAATTTTCAGACAATTTGGAAATTTTCGAAACATCGCGAATTATGGGGGTGAAAATTTTTCTGAATGAGGGGGGTAAAAACTCCTAAACTCACTACCCCCATCCATCCCCTCAAGGTCAGGTACGTATGTGTGCGTTTCTAATAATGCCCGCGCAGCCCGTACGCTTTTCTGCAGATAATCAATCAATACGAAGTAAGGAAAGCGGAAATGACGTCCAAACTGAGTTGTTTGGAGAGCGAAAATAAGGACAAGCGTCGAATGAAAGACGAAGTCGCCGAGCTTCAAAAAACACTCGACGCGTTGGAAGCAAGTTTTGAACGCGAAAAGGCCGTTTTGTTGAAGAAAGAACGCGAGTTGGAGGTGTTGCGCATTCAGCTAGCTTCGGAGAAACGCGTTGACGGAGGCGGCAGCGTTTCATCGATCGAAGATCTCCGGCAAAGACTCAAACAGATGGCTATTGATGGCAAGCAGCTGCGAGAAACGGACATACTTAGTAAATATAAATAAAAAATAAAAACAAAAAATAAAAATGATTAAATAAGTATAAAATAAATGAATTGAATAAGAAATAAATGAATGTATCAGTGTTATTTTTGTACAAGGTCCGTTTGTACATGTACAAAGATGGTCCCTAAAAGCCTTTGTACATTTTGTACACACAAATTTTTAGGTACTATAATAGGTAAAGTAGTGATTTTAGTGTGGCAAAAAAGTTGTTCGACCTTTGTGTGTATTTTAGCTAATTTCTGGGTTTCTGAGGACAAAAATCACTAAAAATCGTCTTAAAACGGCGCGAAGCGACGAAAAATTTGACATTTTTCCGTTCAAAATGCAAATTCTGCCATTACAAAGATGTATAAGACAGACAATTGCTCATTTCGGCGCGAAGCGCCGAAAATTTTTGCGGATTTCAAACCTTTTTTGCAGTTTTTCTCTTAGGGCCTACATATACAAGACTATTATTGTATGTAGCTGAATGCTCAAAACGTGTAGCATGTGGAAATTTGGGGCGACGGACATGCTCAGACATGACGGATCGAGGGTGAAGATAGAAGTCCTAAAAATGTGTCAACATTATGATAAAATTAGTCTAAAGTCGATTTTTCAAAATTTGACAATTATGCGGAGGGTGAAAAACCTGTTGCGGAAGAGAAGGAGGTGAACCCCGCAACTCTCCCTCCCAAACCGTTCCCCCACATCTGTGCGAGAAGCCCTTCGTCTTTTGCTGACCTAGTACAAAGTACAGCATATGTAAAGGGTAGTCCACGTATCCATTATATAAGCGTTTTAACACAGTGTGAAAGAAAAGCTTCCGTGTAAACAAAATGAAACTTTATCAGTTTTAAAGTAGGTATGTACATATAAGAATTTTATCTGAATGTTTTGTCGTAATATCTTTCTTATTAGCAGAAATATTGAAATTCAAATATGTATGACCTGCTCAATTTCGATACAACCAAAAGTTGCAACTTTTTCGTAGTTAAGCCGTGACAAGCTATCTGATAACAGCTGTTAAGGGAAATTGGATCAACCCTTGACGTGAAAAAAGGAAAGGAGTCGATCAGCTCATTCATACCAAGTTGAAATTTTTGCCCGTTCCGAAATTGAGTTGGTCATAGTCAAATTTCAATATTTCTGCAAATTAAGATTTTACGTATTTTATACACGGGTAAAGTTTCATTTTGTTTACACAAAAAAATCCTTATTTTGCAATGCGTTAAAACTCTTTAGATAAATGGGCCACTCCTGTGCATAAATACATAACGTAGTATGTACAGCATGTATACAATAAAACTTGAAAAGTTAACATTGATACGAAAATATTTCAAAAACCTAAAGTTTAAATCTTTTTCTTTAAGTATAATAAGTCAAAATGTATTGAGAAATAAAGGCAGCTCCTCATCGTTGCAGATTATTCAAGAGTTTCGATTGAATTGCAACACTTTCTAAAACATCAAAAAACTGATTGTTGCTGCAGTATTGTATTATGTAACGTGGCAGCCTGCCAACCACGTTACTGAGTGAGCCAAATTTTACCCGCACCGGTTTCCCGGGTCTTCCGCTCTAACACGCGAGTGTAGTACTAACCGACTACTCGGGCTCTTGCTCACTTCTGCGCAATATATTCATTACGAATATGTTTAACTACAACATTAACCTCGCGGGTGGAACTTCAAAATACACATCTCATATTGTTCCGTAGCTTCCCTGTTACAATTAGGAATCTCGCATTTCTCTGGTCGCCTTGAATTCGAATAGTATTGTTTTCAAAGGCTTTTTCTTGACAATTTCTCGATTATTCGTTTGCTAGACGACTCTGCGAGTGCATCTTCAACTACAGCAAGTTTGTTAGCTGATGTGCCAATATTGGCTTTTTCGAAAGTACCGCCGGGATCGGCGACGGTTGACGTTGCTTCAGTCACTAAATCGTCTGATACATCGGATAGCATGGTAACTGCCGAGGATTCGTCTGCATCTGAACTTGCTGGGAAATCCGTTCAGGTACATGTTAAGCATATAAATCAATAATTGCATTCGAAGAAATTCAATTCCTTCTTCTTTTATGGTCTGCAGATATTAACGTGGTTCTTTATTTATCGATTGTACAGAGTTAATACAGAGTGGGCCAGAAAAAACGGTCACTTTCGAAATTACATCATAACTTCAGCTAGGGCCGTATTTAAGGAGGGGGGGCGGAAAAATTTTCGAAAGTTAAGGTAATGCGCGGAAAGATGAAAAAATCGAATGTCTGACGTGAAATCTTTAAATTTTCGACGCTTGCGCGCCGGATGTAATGTATTTTCCATCATTTCAGCCCAAGCCTGACCAAAGAATGACATTTTTAATAGCCTTTTCAGTTAGTGGAATGGTGGAAAAAGAATTTTTTAAAAACTTCAACTTCTATGATCTCAATTGATACAGTATGTCGAGAAACGTCGAAGAACGCGGTTTTTCCGAGCCATCCTGACGAATTTTCCAGACATAGACCAATTTATGTTCGGCCGCCCCCCCCCTTGGCCGAATCCTGGATGCGGGCCTGACTCGAGCTAACGTGGACATAAAACTTTGAAACCACTTTCCTTGAGTGGATAAGAGTTTCCTCGTTCGAACCATCTGAAAAATTTTGGCCAGCAACCAGAGGTTCGTGTGCTATGGAGCTTTGTTTACACCTCACCTTGGTATTGTTTTAACCCCATAGTTTCTACATAATGCGTCATTACTGAGTGTATAGGTACGCTTTTTAAACAATATCTCTAGTCAAAAAAATTTATTAATACATTGGCTTGACACCCAGAGTGAATAATGTTCCTACTAGGTGCAAAAACTGCAATATATCGTGTATGATTTAAAGTAAATAAACTTATTTTTCGAGCAATAGACTGTTCAGTTTGTTCATCCAGACACTTCTTCTTCCATTATTTTGTACATATTTGATGTTAAAGGTCATTCCACTGCCCTTATTGTTATTGCTTTCGCGCAAGTTTAACCATAAATATTCATAAATAATAAAATACGACGAATTAAGCACGAAAATTTGACATTAAATAGGTGACAAATTACTCATTTACCCCTTTACCCAGGAAACACGGTTAACCTCCTCCCGGAGATTTTGACCGTGTGCATGTATGAAACATCATATATACAAAATTTTAGTGGCTGATTTGACGTTGTGATGTCAGAAAATACCTGATAACGCAAATCGATTTTTGAGTCAAGTATATTTTTTGCAGTAAATTATTTTTTGCACCACGGCACTGCTAAAATTTATTATTTTGAATAAGGGGTATGGTATTAGTTTGTATTCTTTTAATTCAATGTACTCAAAAATGTTACGTATGTATGTACCTATTCTGTTTATGTTGCTATAATAATGATAGAAATTTCAGCATTTAGCAATTATCATTAATTTTTAAGTTGGTAGTTTATTTACTATAAATACATATTTAAGCAAGAATATTATACTTATTTACATAACTTACTGCATATGAAAGGAAAACATTCAGTACCAAAAAATTTCCACAAAAGCTTAAAACATCAATCATCAATTTTCGATATTTTAGAAATCAATTAAGAAAAAGACTTTCGCTTTGCTTTAATTTTTAGGTTTTCTTGTGCAGAAAAATTTAAGTCATCGGGTCTTTTAATAAATTAGGTACCTGTATATGTTATATTTCTTATGTTTATTGCATAATTTTTAGAACATATAACATCTGAATCAAATTCTATTCCATACTGTACTGATTTGATTTCGTTATTAGTACATAAATACGCTGAGTTTTTCATTTAGCTTATTTCAATAAACGTTTTCGAATCGTACATATTGCTGCAATAAGAAAGTTGAAATGGCACATGCATACGTTTATAAGTGTTAAAGAAGCGGCACTTACGCTACTTTGACTGTCTGCGAAGTAAAGATAAGTTGAAAGGGCAAAACAGATTTTGGCATTTTAGATTTATGTATTGCATTTGCTTCATAACATACCTTCGTAGTAAGGTCTCTCATAGGTGCGCAAGGTCAAACTTTCAGAGGTGGGTGAAAACCGAGAATTGGTAGATATGTAGCTAAGTGCTTCGTAAAAACGGTTACTATAGCCTTTTTGGCTCATAAAATTAGCTATATAGCCTTTTTTTGCTCATAAAACTAGCTTTACATCCTTTTTGGACTCACAAACAGTTATATAGCTTTTTTGGACTAAAAATAGCTATTTAGTCCTGTTTGGGGTTAAGAAAATAGCTATATTTATATATCCGTTTGAAACTCAGAAAAGACAACTACATATATGTATAGCATTTCTGAGCTCACACGGTATTTTTCTGAGTCGAAAAAGGCTATATAGCTACTTTTCTGAGCCCAAAAAGGCTATATAGCTAATTCTCCGAGCCCAAAAAAGGATAATAGCAATGCCTTTTCGGCCAAAATGGCTGTATAGCTATCAGTTTTTCAGAGCTCAGGGGGAATAATACCCCTCTCTCGCCCCCATGCTCTTGTATGAGGTCTCTTAAAAAACCTGTCGTTTAAGCTGAACATTACGTTCTAATTCTTTTCCGTATGCAGGGTGGGCCAAAAATGGCTACACCCTGATGTTACAGGTCACAACTTCGGCTGATTTGAACATAAAGCTTCAGGACCAACTGCATATCATAGATAAAAATCTCTTCTTTCGAAGTATGTTAAAAAATTTGGTCAGTTGCCATCGGTTCGGGCGGTGCTGTGCTTTGTTTACACTCTATTTTGATATTGCTTTGACGGCGAGGGTTTCATTGGTTTTGTCATCAATATACCCCTCTCTTGACGATATCATGAATTTTTTACACCTAATAAAACGTGTATTTACTCTAGGGTTTTAAGCAATGTGTTAATTATTTTTTGAGTGCATATGTTGCCAGTAGAGGGTAATGCTCAGTAATGAGAGACAATGCAGAAACTCTGGGCTTCATTCATATCAGAGTAATGTTTAAACAAATCGCCGTTGCTAATGAACTGCTGGCACCTGGCCAAAACTTTTATGCAGTTTAATTAAAGACAAGTTTATCTATTGCAGTTGATCTTAAAATTCTGTCAATAATTGCCCAAGTTATGATATAGCGTCGGGCGTAGCCTTTTTTGGCCCACGCTATATATTTTGCTTATGCTGCTCGTACATAGAAGCTCTTGTTTAATTCCTTAATTATATATCTAGCTTAAGGAATTTATATCCTCATTTAAATCTGAAAAATGATACTGCACAGACCGATTTGGAAGCACCACCCTTTTTAAATGCTGTTGAACCAGTTGCCTCGTGGCACGCGGTCGAAAATCAAGCTTTGGCTCAAAGCATTCGACAGCAAACTCATTTGTTGCAAAACCTGCGCACTGAATTGCAAAATGAACAGTCGAAACGGCAAGACGCAAAAAACTCATTATATGAACGTATGCAGAAATTGACGCTTGATAAAACGTGGTCTTCGAGCCGTCGTTCATCCAGTGCATCGTTGAAGGATGCGTTGGATAGTTTTCCAGGTTTACATTATATGCATACATGTAAGTGGGGTAGAATGGAAGACCCCCATCCAAAGTCGGCCGTCCCCCTAATCCTTCCCAGAGCCAGAAAATTTTGACCAAAAAATCTAATTTTTTGGCCGTTTTGGCCAAAAATTGGACTTTATTTACTCTCCCTCCCCGCAATGGCCGGAAACCTCCCAAAAGTTTTGAGCCGTTACATGTATGATTATATGTGTACAATTGTACATGCATTTCTAATGTGTGATAGTTCAAAAATTAGTTTAACGAATGCATAATATACTTTCAACATTTCGAATTATCATCATGCATGATCTTGGGAGGTTAGGGGTTTTTACCACTCCACCTCCATAAAGGATTTCACTCCCCGCCGGAAATTAAATTTTGCTCCCCCTTCCCAGGATTCTCGATTTTTCAAAGGAATTCGATGAAAAGGTGCTGTTTTAAGCGTTTTTACTAGCTACCTGTTTGCTCAATAATGACAAATTTCCAGCGCATCGTATTGAATGTTGATTTTTCGAGTATTTTGTTCAATTTAAAAAAATTTTTTATGATATTTTTCCGAAATTTTTATGTTTTCACACTTTAGAAAGTTAGAGCGAGCCTAAAAACGCACTTTACAATATCACCTTCCCCCGAAATTCCCATGCTGTGCATGTTAAGGGTTCTAGCGTGTTTTTTGTTCTAAATTACGCAGGACAGTGCTTGCTACATACAGGCACAGACATGTAACAGGGAGATTGAGGAATTCCCGCGCCCAAAGTTCCTTGTCCCCCCATTCCCCCGCCCAAGTCAGAAAAGTTTCGACCCATTCTTAGATTTTTAGAAAAACGTGCGATTTTTTGCCATTCTTAGGTGTTTTTTGGCCAAAAAATTGGAGGTCATTAACCCCCGCCCCCCCCCTAAAAATGTCCGGGGAACCCCTCCCAAAATTTTGAGTCGTTACATGTATGCACATCCATGAATGTATGTAACGTCTGTTTAATTATGTTTTCCATTCCAAACGATTTATTTTCGCAAGTTTTCACAATTTGTCTCGTCCTAAAAATGACTCTGAACATCATGCTTGTCATTATATACGTTTTGATCACAACTGCACCAAATTAGTGCACGAAACTTTATAGTCCCTTCTCTTGTATGTTCTAGGGCAACAAAAACAACCGCTTGATATGACAATTGATCGTAGGCTAAATCCTTTCATTATTATCAAGTTTCAATAATATGTACGTAATGCATTGGTGATTACATTACGCTAATATGGAAATTCTTTCCTCGATGCTCAAAATTTCACATTTTTGACCTGACTTTTTTGAAGCAAGTGAAATCGTTTACAAATGACAAAAATATGCAGTGTAAAGATTAATTCTTAAATGACCGACTTGTAAACCTTGTTCTAATCGTATGCATATCAGTAGCCACGATTCATCATTTTTCATGAAATATCTAATCAATTTTAAATGCAGAAATAGGAATTAGAAGTCAGGTCATTACCGTGTTGATGCATCGAATGAAGCGCTGAATGCTCTTTAAGTTATACTTAAAGTGAACAATTTCTATGTATACGCGTAATAAGGGTCATATTTAAGGAGCAGTGGACGGCCGCCTCTTCCTTGGCCGTAAAATAATTTCGACAGCTAAGATAATGCATGGAGGATGCAAAAGTGCATATGTTTGTCATAAAATCAGCTAATCTTCAGTTTTGCCTCAAGCGCGATCAAAAATGTCACTTTTCACAGCTTATTATGAAAATTCTATTGAAAGCTTGAATTTTATGACTTTAACGGATAGAGCCTGATAAAACGTCGGAAAATGCTGTTTTTACGAGCTACGTATCCCCACGAAGTTCCCGAGATGCTATCCAATTTACTTTTGGCTCACTCAACCCACGCCCATTGATCCAATTTTGAATACGAGTCTGTGGGTAATTATTTACGACTTAGCCCAATGACAATCAATCAGCCCCCTTTTTTCTCCTTTTCAGGCATCATATTTAAAAATACTTGTATTCGGCTATCTCAGAAATCTAATAGTGCTACACACGCACACATGTACATAATGTGTACGTGCAATCAAAAACTATATTTAGATTAAAATTATACGAAAATCATACATACATGCAGTAATGCAACGTGGTCTTGATGACCAGCGAAAAAATTCGAAATCTATGTTCAGGGATAGACACGGGTTTTTTTTGTTTTCGGCAAAGATTTTGTCTAATGTACAAAGACTTTTCAGTACCATTTTTGTACATGTACAAAGATTTTTTGGAAAGACAAAAACTGTAAAAAAAAGTCTAAAATTCCAAATAATTTTCGGCGCTTCGCGCCGAAATGAGTAATTGTTCTATATCTCTTTATAATCGCAGAAATTGCATTTAAAAAGCAAAAATACCTTAGTTTTCGGCGCGTCGCGCCGTTTTGAGACAATTTTCAGTATTTTTGGTCAACAGAAACCCAGACATTGGCTAAAAAACACTACCAATGGTTGGAAAACTCTGTTTTACCACACCGGGAACATTACCATACCATATTATAGCACCCAAAAATTTGCATGTACAATATGTACAAAGAGTTTTGTAAATCATCTTTGTACATGTGCAAAGGGACATTGTACAAAAAGAACGGTGGGGAGGGGTAAATCCTGAAATTTTTCTAAAAGCTGTTGTACATGCATAGCATGGGAAATCTTGGGGAAAGTGTGAGACTAAAATTTTTTATAGAGTCTCCTTTCTTACTGAAGAACGATGAGTATATGTCAAAAATGTAATTTTTCTGGCGTTTTTGATAAGGATCTTTCTTCCTAGATGATAATAAATACAAAATTTAAAAAAAATCAGTAAAAGTTAAAAAAGTATTGTCAAAAATCGCTGTTGAAAAAAATGGATCACTTTTGAAATAAAAGATCGCTAAAAACGCTCAAAGCAGGACGTTATCTACTATTTTTTTGAAAAGTCGCAAACTCTAGGGGGTGAAAATATTATTACGGGAAAATTTCTCAACCCGAACCCCCTCCCAGGATCCTGCAAGTTTATGAGTTATATAAATGTCGACATTGCTTGAGAATACAGTATGTTGGGCTTAAATCACTCGACAGTATTCGGCTTATGAGTGCCCAACGAGGCAGTGTTCCCATCTTACCGCTCCTTATGTGCATAAGTGATGAAAATGTGTTTAATTACCTATAATTATATTAAATTACTAGCTGAGCTGCCCGGCGTTGCCCGGGCTGAACTTAGGCCTGATAGCTATATGGAATTGAGATGTCTCTTGTATTTTTTATTTTTCGGGACTTTTGATGTTTTTTGGATATTTCTAAAAAATTATTGGTAAAAACAATATTTTATTCTTTGGATTTTTTTAAAATGTTTTTTGTCAACAATTTGTTGGATCAAATCCATATTTTTGACGTTACAGAATGATTTTGAAAATTCTTTAGCCAAAATCATATTTTTGATGTTTTGGGATGTTCTAGAAATTTTTCGATCAAACCCATATTTTTGATAGTTTGAAATGTTTTGGAAAATTTTTTTGGTCAAACCATATTTTTTAATGTTTTAAAAATTTTTTGTTTGTTGTAGCAAAGGGTGTCCTACATCACGTGATATCTTATACCACTCATATATTATAGCAGAGGGTATCTCCTATCTTATATCACTGCATGCTATGACAGACAGAGTATCTTGTATCACATCATTGTACCTTACAGCACTGCCCAGCTTGCAGCATTATGCAGGCTATATTACGTCCGATCCTACGTTATAACGCTTGCAGTAACCCGAAAATAGTGTAAACTGAATTTATTCCGATTTTCGAAATTTGGCAAAAAATCGACCATGTCCCGAAATCGGCCATGCTTAAGCATAGGGACGCCTCCTGCTTTACCCCGGTTCAATTTTTTGATCAAATCCCTATTTTTGACGTTACAGAATGGTTTTGAAAATTCTTTAGCCAAAATCATATTTTTATTGTTTTAGGATGTCCTGAAATTTTTTTGGTCAAACTATATTTTTGTTGTTTTAAAAAATTTTTGTTTGTTGTAGCAAAGGGTGTCATATATCACGTGATATCTTATATCACTCATATGTTATAGCAGAGGGTATCTCCTATCTTATATCACTGCATTTTATAGCACAGACAGAGTATCTTATATCACATCATTGTACCCAATAGCATTGTGCATCTTGTAGCATTATGTAGGCTATATTATATCCGATCCTATGTTATAACGCAGGCAGCGGCAAAAGTACTGTAACCCGAAAATAGTGTAAACTAAATTTATTCCGAATTTCGAAGTTTGGCTAAAAATCGGCTATGTCCCGAAATGGCAATGCTTAAGCATTAGGGACGCCTCCCGCTTCATCCCTGTACATTTTTTGATCCAATCCATATTTTTGATATTACAGAATGGTTTTAAAAATTTTCTAGCCAAAATTATATTTTTGATCTTTTGGGATGTTCTGGAAATTTTTTTAGTCAATCCATATTTTTGATGTTTTGGGATGTTTTGGAAAATTGTTTTGCATAAAGCATATTTTTGATGTTTTAAAAATTTTTTGTTTGTTTTAGCAAAGGATGTCATATAACACGTCATATCTTATATCACTCATATGTTATAGCAGAGGGTGTCTCCTATCTTATATCACTGCATGTTTTGGCACATGTTATCGGCTATGTCCCAAAATCGGTCATGCTTAAGCATAGGGACGCCTCCTGCTTTACCCCTGTGCAGGGTGCATGGGTGGGGCTGATGAAATCTAAAAGTCGCCACTACACGCTCAGCCAGTAGGCCGAGCTCGGGCCAAAATGTCAGCCCACCAAGTGTTATGGGGCCAGAGCCAACCCCGGACATACAAGCAAACTTTCACAAATATATTGTATATATATATATATATATATATATATATATATATATATATATATATATATATATATATATATATATATATATATATATATATATATATATATATATATATATATATATATATATATATATATATATATATATATATATATACTAGTTGAGCTGCCCGGCGTTGCCCGGGTTGAACTTAGGCCTGATAGCTATATGGAATTGATATGTCTCTTGTATTTTTTATTTTTCAAGACTTTTTATGTTTTTGGGATATTTCTAAAAAAATTGTTGGTATAAACCATATTTTATTTTTTGGATTTTTTTTAAAATGTCTTTTGTCAAGTATTTTTTGATCAAATCCATATTTTTGACGTTACAGAATGGTTTTGAAAATTGTTTAGCCATAATCATATTTTTGATGTTCTGGGATGTTCTGGAAATTTTTTTAATAAAACCCATATTTTCGATGTTTTGGGATGTTTTGAAAAATTTTTTCGTCAAACCATATTTTTGATGTTTTAGGATGTTTTGGAAAATTTTTTTAATCAAACCCATATTTTTGATGTTTTTGGATGTTTTGGAAAATTTTTTCGTCAAACCATATTTTTGATGTTTTAGGATGTTTTGGAAAATTTTTCGGTCAAGCCATATTTTTGATGTTTTAAAAATTTTTTGTTTGTTGTAGCAAAGGGTGTCATATATCACGTGATATCTCATATCACTCATATGTTATAGCTGATGGTATCTCCTATCTTATATCACCGCATGTTATGGCACAGACAGGGTATCTATATCACACCTATCTTATAGCATTGCCTATCTCGTAGCACAGGGTATCTTATATCCCATACTATCTTATAACATTGCCTATCTTGCAGCTCGGGGTATCTTATATAACTTCTATCTTATAGCATTGCCTATCTTGTAGCACGGGGTATCTTTTATAACGTTCTATCTTATAGCATTGCCTATCTTGTAGCACGGGGTATCTTATATCACGTCCTATCTTATAGCATTGCCTATCTTGTTGCACATAGTATCTCATACCATGCCTATCTTATTAAATTGCCAATGTTATAGCATTATTTGGTTAAACCCGTATTTTGATGTTTCACAGTGCCGACCAATGCTGTAACATATAACAATGTACATAGTGTCGCCAGGCATGCTCCCCTTGGCCGGGGTATCCCTATACAAACAGTATAAACTAAGTTTTGAAAAAAAATGGCAAAAAATCGGACATCTCCCGAAATCGTGGAGGTTTATAGCACGTGGGGCCAAAGCCCGCTCCTTCCCTGCCCAGGACCAATGAGTGCGTTTGTCAAAATTTGAAAATCGTTACTACACCCCCCACAGGTAGGCCGACCTCGGGCCAAAATTTCAACCCCCATCTGCTATGGGGCCGGAGCTAACCTCGGACATACAAACACACTTTCACAAATATATAGCAGATAATTGAAAATTATAAACAAATTATGCTTGTAAATTTGACTAATATGTACATAGATTTATTTGTTTGTATAATCATCGAAGCTGCTTTAGGTGATAAAAATGCGGCGTCGTCTACTTTGTTGGATTTGAAAGCCAAAATTATATTTCTTCTACACGAAAATGAACAACTCAGTCAGAATATGAATGATTTGAAGCATACTGTAGAAGACTTTGTCGAAAAGCGTCGTGCTTTATTGCTGCTCGACGAACAAATCAGTAACAATAGTTCCAGCGAAGACAGCTACAAGTCCGCCCTAGACAGTAAGATTTTCGTCAGTACGAGCCAGACATGCACAGCATGGGAATACGGGGAAGAGGGTGAAATTTCAAAGTTATTTTTGGGATCGAAAATGGCGGACACGATTAAAATACACTGTTTTTAGGCGTTTCTGACGATGTTCTATCTTTCTAGAGCATAAAAACTGTTTAAAAATTCAGAAAAATCAGAAAAATCGAATAAATTGAAGACAAAATAGTCAAAAAATAAGTATATGGTGCGAAGCGCCGGAAATTTGACACTTTTGATCAAACAGATAGCTAAAAATGCTTAAAACAATATCTTTTCTGCGAAGTTTTTGAATTTTTCGGAAAATCGCGAATTCGATGGGGGGTGAAAATTAGAAAATTTTCTGGTGGGTGAAAACCCCGCAAGATCATGTACATATAATGCTACAAGCCCATTCTATCTTTCAGTGTCCCAATTCTCTGTAAAAATGCTGTTTCTTATCAAATGATTTTATTATTTCTCGCTGTCATAAATATATTTGTTTTGCACTTTCCTGATTAGTTTCAATCTAATTTCTTAGTATTAAAACTTAGGTTCTAAATGCAATCATCAAACTTTTTAGTTAGATTTTTTCATAAACACATACGTTTATTAAAAATGTGAGACTGGTAGAATTGATTGATGTCCAAAATAATGACAAACACTCTGAATGAATTTGAAATAGTAACATGTGCATTATAACATATATGTACACAGGTATGTACATACAAGTATAATGCAGTCGATAAACAAGAGAAACTGCCGAAAATATGAACGATGTTACTGATGTCTCACTGCCTACAGTTTGCGTAATTTTATTTTGTAATTACATTTATTATCGTTCAGGGACTTTATGTCGATGTTGTTTAATTTATGAATTTCAAATTTTGAGGAACAAAATTCAGCATACGTGACATTCGGTATCCTCCTATTCAATAATTTATTTTTGCGCTTTCAGTATTTTAATTGACAATGTTCGATTAATTGTTCTTTGCAATTCGCAAGTTTAAGATGACAGAAGCATACTCCAAATAAAGAACTGAAAATTTATCGTTTTACACTTTTGCTGAATTACATTTGGCTGAAAATTTGCATTTTCTTCTTTACACTTCCGACAAATTGATATTCTGAAAAATGGAGTATTTTCCGCGTTCCTTTGCGATAGGCGGTTCATAATTTGATTTTGTTTTTCGCAGCTGTTGAGACCACCGCTAAAAAACCTGATGATGCAGTCTCGTACATTAGTTGTCGCGAA
The DNA here is from genome assembly GCA_036768485.1 of Mermis nigrescens. Lineage (NCBI taxonomy): Eukaryota > Metazoa > Nematoda > Enoplea > Mermithida > Mermithidae > Mermis > Mermis nigrescens. The sequence goes on along the minus strand of JAVLUZ010000605.1, from coordinate 201,394 downwards.
TTGAGATCAATCAGAGAAGACCTAGAAAAGATGGCGCATAGGTTCGATTTATTTGGAATCAGAAAGTCTGCGACAACCGGCGATTTGAAAGGTTACTCATAGAAACATTTTCTTTCTCTAAAAGAACATCGGGCTGTACATATACATCAGTAATGCGTACATGATATTCGCGGCTTTATCCCCAGACATGCACAGCATGGGAATTCTGGGGGGTTTAAGTGTCCTTTTCGGGCACAAAAATGACGGGTAAGCGTTAAGAATATCGTTTTTTTGCGTTTCTGACGATGCTTTATCTATCTGGAGCATGAAAACATAAAAAATTTCGAAAAGAAATCAAAACTTCGAACAAATTGAACAAAACATAGTCACAATATGAGTATACTGGCTCTAAGCGCCGATAATTTGACACTTTTGAGCAAATAGTTTCATATAAGTAGCTAAAAACGCTCAGAAAAACAACTTTTCTGACAGTTATGGGCATACGGGGATGAGAGGGGGCATTACCCCTATCTAAGGTTTTCGAAGATCAGGTCCTGTCAGGCGATTTACAGAAAACAAAAGGTGCTATAGGACAATTTTGATGCTTGCTGCGAAAAAAGACCGAAAATTGTATTTGTTAAGAGTGTTTCTTTGTACAAGGTCCGTTTGTACATGTACAAAGATGGTCCCTAAAAGTCTTTGTATCCATTGATAGTGTATTTCAGCTGGTTTCTGGGTTTCTGAGAGCAAAAACTACTAAAAATTGTTTCTAAACGGCGCGAAGCGCCGAAAAATTTGACATTTTTCCTTTCGAAATGCAATTTCTGCCATTATAAAGATATATAGAACACACAATTACTCATTTCGGGGCGAACAGCCTAAAATTCTTGCGAATTCTCAGACCTTTTTACAGTTTTTGTTTTCCCTAAAATCTTTGTACATGTGCAAAGACGGTCCCGAAAATTCTTTGTACATCGGGAAAAATCTTTGCCGAATACAAAAAACTGCTTGTTAATGGTAAAAATATGAACATTTTCCGCCGTATTGATAAATTCATTGTATTTTTCATCGCTAGAAACCAATAAATTGACTAAACTCCACTAATTAGGGTCAGAAAATGTACTACTGTAATGTATTATTGCAGGTAACGTAAAATCTGCACGGAGACTTTGTACAAAAAAAAACAATGGCTACAATTTACTAAATGTATGTGCATTCCTGGATTTTACCTCTCTCTGCCCACCTCTACCTTGTCCTTGTATGTTTTCTACGAATTTTTGGAAACTTTCGCATAAATCGCGAATTCTTGGGGGCCCCGTCCCACTAGCAGCAATTTCTTCATAGAATTGGCGATTTTCTAGAAAGTCTTCAAGAATGCCCCCGTTTTAAGCATTTTAGCTACTTTTTGGCTCAGAAATATCAACTTTTCGGCGCTCCGCGCTTTTTTAATTAGACTTTGTTCGATTTCGTTGATGTCTTCTCAAAGAATTTCCAGGCCTGCATCGCATTGCCCAGAAACAAAAGGCATCGTCACAAACGTTAAGAAACGATGTTTTTGACATGTGCCTGAGTTCAAAAAGAAAAAGTTTACGGACTTTACCCAAAAGATTTTCATGCTATGTATGCGTGTAATGGACATATTCATACATGTACATACACGTGTACGGATACTGTAGCTAATTATTATATTGTTGGGCGATAGGCAAGCAATTAACAACACCAAAGCTAATTTTACGATCGCGACGAATGCTCACAAACAATGCTAACACGATATTAAATAATATGACATGAATCAGAAACACGTCAACGATCACTTGGTATTTTATTAAGCTTGGATTGAGCGGTGCGACGGCGATTGTTCATCTAATTCCAAGAAACGAAGCAACAAGTGGTTTAACCACGTATAAAAACGATTATAAGAGGCTACGTTTTATCGTACGAAAATAACAGCGTGTTGCTAATTTGAACTGAAGCTAAGTTGGCTAATTAAAAGATGATATTCGTAATACGACGGTTTCGCTGAATAAAACTGAGTCAGCTACAAGCTAAATTATCTTCGTTACACGAGTATGAGATCCGTCCTAAGAATGTGCCTCAGGCGCAATTATAAAAAAATATCCCTTGTTAATTTTTTCAAAGCACGTGAGCAATTCTAGAAAACTTGCTGATAGATGCAAGTTTTATCAGTTTTTACGTCCTTTGTTCATTCTTGTGCATGCAATTTTTAATTAGCATATTGTACGCATTTTCCGTTAAAATTCTAATCATTATCACGTAAACATCTACTTATTGATGTAATGTACATTTAGAATATTATATGCATTTATTGACGTAATGTACATTCAAAATATTATATGCAGAGGCCGAAACATCAGTTCGACGGGACGAAGAAACGTACCTAATGAAGTGGCTTAAAAGCGAAATGAATCGCGAAAAATGCGAATTGGATGTGTTGATTAAGTGGTATGAAGTCGATAAAAACCGATTGGAATTGGAGCTGATCGAAACTCGATTGAAGCTGGAATGTCTGCAGAGCGAAAATCAGTCTCTGCGCCGATGTTTGGAGCGCAAAGAATGCGATTTTAGGGACGTTTCTCGGGAATTAACGTTTTACAAGCAAGAAGATGGGCGGCGAACGTCTGGACTTCTTGTGTAAGCTACATATATAACACGAATAAAAATGTTCTATCTGGGAAACTTTGACCCACCTGATGGTCAGCCGCGAGTAGAAGAATTTTTTTACTTATTTGCCGTTGAAAATCGTTCAACCGTAAAGATGATGCGAGAATTATGTGAGTTACTTCCTGAAAATTTTAAATGCGTTCTTCATGCACTTTTAAACTTTCATCCTGGGATCAAAACCTGAACTCAACCACGCGTTTATCAGCTATATTTGAGAAGTCCGACTTGTGTATTTTATTACCGCAAGTTGTGAAAGTAATCCGTAAACACAAAACTGATCGAAAATGCCGTTTTATTACGTGAAATTGCTTCTGAACGCATCATAAACAATATAAAAAATTTTGCGATACCCCTATGAAATGAAATCCTGAATACGGGGCTGTGCACGTTTACATATTTATGTATTATGCAGGCCCGTATTCAGGATTCGGCCAAGGGGGACCAACATAAATTCGTCGGTATAGCTCGCAAAAACCGCATTTTTTCGACATGCTCCGTCCATTAAGACCATGAAATTTGAACTTCTGGGAGAAATTTTTCCCATTCAAAAAGTGTACTTTTTGGTCGCGCATGTGCCAAAAATTTAAGATTTTACGTCAAAGACATGCGATTTTTCCATTTTTTGCGTATTATCTTACCAAGCAAAAAAATTATTTTCGGCCAAGAGGGGAGGGCCGCCCGCCGCCCCCCAAATACGGTCCTATACTTATGTATGTATACGCCTACTTTGCTTTGTTTTTAACATGCCATTTTAATTAAAATTTTGGCTTCCTTCGTATCTAAATGCTACTTTGTTATATATTGTTTGAAACTTTTTTGTTCGATTATTGCAGAAACGATTTGCCTCGTCTTCGCCGTAGTCGCTCGGAGGATGCTTTTAACTCAACAACGTCTCAGTTGGGCCTCGTTGACCGTTTGAGGCGCGCGACCCGTGATCTATTCGGATTAGAGCTCCAATTTGAAAGAATGGAGCACGACAGAATCGATTTGGGACGCCAGCTTGAAATGCTGCGAGGAGAATTAGCCATGCAGCAAATAGCGGAGCAAGCTGCGGTTGACGAATCTGCAGCGTCAGGTTGTCCTTAAAGATCTTAATCACACATTTTTTAGAAAATACAAAAGGGCATGCTTGAAATTCTCTGTATAATAATACGGTTGTTGGAAAATTTGTAAGCAAATACATAGAACAAATGTAATTCGCCTTGAAAGAGGTGATTGGACAATCAATCGATAAATAAATGTGTGAATTAATTAATTAAATACAAAAATAAATAATAATAATTAATTAAATATTACATAGATACATAAATAAACACAAATGATAAGCCTTATGTATGCATGTGTATGTTTGTATAAGATTATTTTGACTTGTTATAATGAACCTGTTAACGATCGTTATACAGAGTGAGGCAAAAAAATGGTACATCATCTTCTTCGACACCTTGAATGAAAAAGGGAACAAAGGCAAACAAGACACATACAGTCTGATATAGAATTCCATTCCGAACAAAATGACTACTAAATTTCACAAAATGCACCGAGAACAGTTTCACAAGGAGTAATTCTCGCAATGTCCTCCTGATGCTAGAGCAACAAAGTTCAATCGCACACGACACTCATCTTTGGCTTCATTTATGCTTTCCTGTGTGCGACAGCTTGCGCCACAAAGTTTTATGCGTTCTTTTATCATGTAAGGGTTCTTGGAAAACTGTAGACTGGAAAGAACTACTTTCTACAACAAGAGAGCGACGTCACTTACCTCAAAATCTACGCTCTTAGATGCGCAAAAATCCGGAAAACTTCCTGAAATCTACTGATTGGCCACTGTGCTCACGCGATTTTAAGTTATGGATTATTACGTCTGGGATGCATTGCAGCAAATAATTTGCGAGAAAACAATTACGAAGCTTAACAAGTTAAAACCACGCATAAGAGTTAGTGCGCAAGCTGTCACAGTAGTGCATATGTAAATGCAGTCAAGATGAGTTTCGTGTGCGACAGCGCTTTATTGCTCTAGCATCAGAAGGACATAGCGAATTTTACTCCTTGTGAAACTGTTGTCGGCGCATTTTGTGAAATTTAGTAGTCATTTTGTTCGGAATTGAATTCTTTATCAGACTATATGTGTTTTGTTTAGCCTTTGCTTCCTTTTTCATTGCAGGTGTCGAAGATGATGATGTATCACTTTTTTGCCTCCTCCTGTAGAAACAAACGTCCTGACCATACGTGTTCTGGGGGTTTTGACCCCTTGGAATGGCAACTGACCCCCCGCTAAATGGCTGCGACCCCCCGGAATTGTCGATTTTTCGTAAAAGTTGGTAGAAGTTGCCAGAAGTGTGCCCTTTTGAGTGTTTTAGTTCATTTTTAGCTCGAAAATCTCAAATTTTTGGCGCTTCGCGCCATATACACATGTTCTTACTATATTTTGTTCAATTTACTCAATTTTTTCAAATGTTTCTGAGAATTTTTTACGTTTTCATGTCATAGAAAGAACGAGCATTGTCTGAAACGTAAAAAAAGTATTTCTGGCGTGTACCCTTCGTTTTTAGCCGAAAAGCGGAACTTTTTAAAAAAATTTTGGGCCTCAACCTCCAGAATTCCCATGCTGTACATACACGTATGGTCCTGACTATTCGCAACATGTATTGGAAGCCTTGGTCCTACATATATTTGCCAGCAAACCAATTTTTTGAATGCATGGGATAAAGATTTCAAAGCTGGACATTTTTAGTTGATAAGATACACACGAGTACAATGGAATAAACTTCAACTCAGCCTTTCTTTTAATTATATTCACGATACGAACTTTAACGAAAAATTGGTTTATGAGCCTGTAGTTGCGAACAAGAATTTAAGAAAATGTGGAGACGTTCGAAACACTTTCGGTCGAAAGTTAACGACAGCTGACTCCACTAGGAGTTCCGTTACCTTGCAATTTAGTAATATAACATGAACTATATAATATTGATATATCCATGCTGATATTATTATTTACAGAAAGTTTGTTAAAGGATTAATATTAGAACGCTCAGATTTTCGTCGTGATTTTTGCGTAAATCCTCTGCTGTCTCTTCTATGGAAAATATTGACTATTAAATAACAGATTTCTTCAATTAAAAGACAAAATAATTCATGAAAAAATCTACCATGCTGCCTTTTCGCTCGCAGAATATTGCAGTACAGTGCATTTTATTCATCTTTTCGATATTTCTTAACTATTCGTGAAAAACAGTCGGTGAATAAATTGCGCAGAGTTGTTTGCCTCAAAATTTGCCAAGTTTCATTTTCTGTGCAAGTCTTTTTTTAAATTATATTCTCTTATACTTTTGCTTTATAGTTAGTATAATTCGCGTAAAAGTTTTAAAAGGAAAAGTACTATGTTAGGCAGTAAAGTGGAAATATCCAAGCGCGACTTTGAGACGTTGAAAAAACAGCTGCACAAGGCTGAACAAAGCGCAGCTCGGCTTGACGCAGAATCTACTTTTTGGCAATCGCAGATGGCGCAGCTCAGACAAGAAGCTTCGTTGGCCGCGTCGTACAAAAGCGATGCGATTGAAAAGTTGAGGTACATATGTTAGCAGATATGCAAAGCAGCATGGAAATTTTAGGGAAGCGTAAAATTTTTAAGTCGCGTTTTGGACTCAAAAAAGGTGGTTACGCGTCAAACACATCATTTTTCTGCATTTCTGATGATGCTCTATCTTTCTAGAGTGCAAAAACATAAAAAATTTCGAAAATATACCAGAAAAACTCGATTAAATTGACATTTTTGAACAAACAAATAGCTAAAAATCATTTAAAACATCACATTTTTTATACGATTTTTCGGAATTTCATAAAATCGTAAATTGTGGGGTATGGAAAAATTCCTGGGGGTCGAAAAATTCCTGGGGTTGCAACTCTTTCTCCGAGCCCCTCTCCCTAAATCATGTATGTATGTACACAAGGTATGTAAAAACGAAATATTTATAATTTACTAAAAAGTTATGCTTCTATCCGTTTTTACATGTTTACATTCTACGTTTTTAAGTGTAGAATGGTTTTTTTAAGTGTAAGTGGTTTCCAGGCGTTTTTTGTTGAAGATCACGAATTTTTTGACATTTTGTTGAACATCAAACGAAACCATTCTCTCTATAAGAGGATAATTATGCATGATTAAATATAAAAATGTAATAGAGCGAGCTCTCAATATCATGTACATACTAGTGCATGCTTGATATGTATGTATATATTATTCAGGCAGTTGCTCTGGAAGCTTCCCTTCAGTGGGTGTCCTCACCAGACATGCACATGGGACGTTTGGGGGTCTAAGCCATACATGGGCAGTGACCGAATTCATAAGGTCAGGGTCCGCATACAGGTGACGTGCGGCAATCTAAAACATAAATTCTGAGGTGTCAAGATTTTTGCTGTTTAATGGTCAGAATGGTCAAAATGGCCTATAAAACGTGTTGTGGTATGGCGCATAAAAACACCATTTTTCGACGTTTTCTCACCAAGCACTATCCATTGGCATCAAAAAATTGCGAATAAAATACTGAAAAAAATTTTCAAAAATTGAATTCTGGGGGAGAGCTATTTGCTCGAAATTTCTGGGCGGGGCCGGTATTGTTGGCTCTTCTGGGGGTAGTGCCCCATACCCCCCTATGTGCATATGTGACGGGCAGCGCCCAGGTTCTGTGGGTCCGATAAGGCAAAATCGCCAAAAATAGCACCAAAAATTCATTTCTGGGGTTCTATCGATTTTGGGAGATCCGCCGGATTCTGGGGGTCCAACCCTCGACCTTCCACGCCCATGTGTCATCTACATACACTCCCTTAGAATGGAAAAATATGAAATTTTCCCGGAAACACGAGGCAAAATGAAGCTAGAAAACGGATGAATAATGTAAATTATTTCGAAAATCATTCAAATTGAGTAAAAACTGTATACTAATGTAGTCTTACCGCTCACTTTAGCGTTTATACCAGTTTTTAAGGTCATTTCGGCCCTAAAATGCTCAAATCTTGACCCTCTTCCCAAGATCGGTTATACAGTGCATCTTTGGTTCTCACTGACAAGCTTAATTTTGTCTGTACATTTTTTTCTCTTGTACTCTATTGCATCCTATTTTTTATATATTCAATATTTTCCATGACATACGTACGTGCAGACCCGTAGCCAAGGGAGAAACAATGCCCCCATGAAACCGAAAAAAATCTTCGTTTTTCACAAGGGTCTGCCAAAGGAAGGAATAAAAAATTATCAAAGTGCATTTAAAAGGTCGCCAAAACAGGTTTTTTGCTTACTTTTGAGCTTGAGCTAGTAAATGCAAAATTTTGTGGCGCTTAGCGCCGGATTTATGGTTTCTGTATAGTTTTAGTCTGTAAAACCCTTCAAATTTGACTTGGACAAGGAGAAAATGTAAATTTCTTCAACGCTTTGCGCCAAATCACTAATTTTCAGGTTGTTTTTCTTCGCTGAGCACAAAGATTGAGTACAAATACGAAAAGTTAAGAAATTGTTTATGGACTGGAGGATGAGTTATCAGTTGCGCAGATAGTTTAAGCGATAGATTTTCGTGTATTAGTATGAAATGAACTGAAAGATATCTATTTTTTGAAATTTTTTCACTATTGTGTAGAGCTCGTTGAGAAACGTTCAAAAATGCCTGTATTTTTGACTACTCCCTAATGGTTATCGAGATATCCGACGTTCAAATTTTTTTATCCCCCCTCCCCGGAAATAAAATCCTGGCTACGAGCCTGCTTATGTCGATGATAATTTTCACGTGCTCAATATTTATTCATACAACTTATTTATCGTGTTAAGCCACATGTTGCGCTATTATTTTCAATAATCTTTAACGTTCGTCATTGACTCATTTCGTATTGATTAAATGCCCTAATACTTGATTCAGATCTCAGATCAGTGAACTCAGTGGCAAATTAATGAATATGAAGAAAACTAAGGACCAGCTCATTGTTGACTGCAAAACTTATTCAGCAAGGTTGGCCGACCAATTGACTATTGCTGAACAAAAGGCGCGTGTGCTAGAAAATGAAGCTAAAAAGTAAAAAAGTACAATAAATTGGAAATATAAATATAGTAATTTGAAACTTTTTCTATGTCATTAGTGTTGAGATGGTCATTCGTATTTTGTTGAATTAATACTAGATTTCGTCGAGACTTTTTATAGCTAAGCATTGTTTATTGGGGGTGGGGTGCACAATTTTATATAATCAGAATAATATATCGTATTTTATTTTAATTAGAATCTTATTTTGATCTGGTTACATAAATATTACATAGGTACAGTCAAGCCTGTATCCACGATTTTGATGCGAGGGGCACGACCAAAACTTTTTCAAACGTTAGGAGGACAAAAGGATGAATTTTCGTTTGCAAATTCCGCTACCCGGATACCTTAGATAAGGTTGGAATTCCATGGAAACCGTCTTTTTCAGGAATGGGGGTCTGGGGCACACCCGGGCAGGGGGTATACAAGCCTCCCCCCCGAGAAACCAAAATACCCCCCAGAAATCAAAATACCCCCTCCAAGAATCCAATTTTCGAAAAATTTTTTCGTTTTGTTCGCAATTTTTTGATGCCAATGGATAGTGCTTGATGAGAAACGTCGAAAAATTGTGTTTTTTACGCCATACCACCATTTTTAAGGCCATTTTTTGACCTTTGAAAAATCTTGCACCCCCTCCCCCCGCCTCAGAATTTTCTTGCTGTCAAAGTCAGCCGAATTACGGCTCTGAACTCACCCTAAAAATTGTCAAAATTCATCAGCAAATTCATATGCATCGCCAAAAAATTGCTGTCTTTCTTGTTTCTTGAACAAATCTAATTTTCTGCATAAAAATGGGAAGGGAAGAACAGAAGACATAGATGCAAAATACGCTTTAGGTTGTATAAAAGATTGAAAATTCTGAAGATGAATTGTTCAAACCGCGCACTTGGCACTAAATAGATTTATTTTATAATTGTGAAATTCGGCGCGAAGCGCCGAAAATTTTGCGATTTTCGGCTAAAAAAAGCAAAGGTTGCAGTAAAGAAAAAATCATTCTCAGATTTCATTTCAGTGGGGGAGTTCACGCGCCTCCCTATCCGCCCTGGATACGGGCCTGTGACAATATTCCAATAGTTCAATAAACTGGAAAACCTACCGGTTAACTAATAAACAAAGTGACTCTAACAGCTGTCGATTGTTAGTACAGTACAATGCAAATTATTAGGTAGATGCGCTCGGAAGATTCTCGCAAATCGATGATTGACTTCGAAACGATTAATTAGTTAGTCGACCGTCTTTTGAAATAGGGTGCACAAATACTATTTTTGGTCAAACATTGTAGAAAAAATCCCATAAAAGGGCCTAAAACGCTTGTTTTTGCCAAAAAGTCAAGCGGGTGGAGGAGGATTGAAAAATAAGCTTTTTTCAAACGATTGTCAGTCGATTTGGGGTGTTTGGCGGATATCTCTCAACTCCATATAACATTCCTTGCATTCCTATTGGGGTGAGGGGTATAATTACCTCAAGAGTCTGATAATAGTCACTGTCAGGCGATTTTGAGAAATTGAACGTTTTCTGTACGATTTTTTGAAGGAAATTAGCAAAGATATCAATATTTTTCGTGCGCTTCGCACTGGACTAATTCATTCTTGTTCTCTTTTACCGATAAAATGCCTAGAATGAAGTTGAAATGATCTAAATAAGTATATTTCTACCGATAAAAGTGACGAAGCAACTTAAAATGGGCTAGAGAACTGGAAAATGCGGCCTTCACTTCTTTAATTCATGTCATATGCTTTGATCGATTTCATTTCACGTTAGCTTCCCCATCATTTTTCGCATTTGACTTTCAACAAAGGCCCTAGTCCTTAATTTACTGGTTCCAAACAGACATGCACGTGGGGGATTTGGGGTTCTAGACCCTCCAGAGTGGAATAATTGGAAATTTCACCTAGGAAAATAAGGCAAAATGAAGGCCAAAGGTAGATGACAATCGAAAGTCTTTTAGAAGTATTTTAAGTTGACCAGAAACTATGTAATAACGTTGTTTCAACCTATTTTAGCGTTTATACGAGTTCCTGAGGTCATTTTGACCCACAAGAACTCAATTTTTGACTCCCCTACACAGACTGACTGATTCCCAGATCGGCCATGCTGTGCATCTATATGTAGTTCCAAATTTTTGAATTTCACCTCCCTCCTCTTAACTTTGAATTTCGGGAACCTATGATGCTCTGCTCGCAGTATACTGATGAAACGATGTCTAAGCGACATAACAGCGCACATGGGCGTGGAAGGGGGTCTGGATCCATCAGAATCTATAAGACCCTTCCCAAAATCGATAGACCCCTATTATTGATTGCATTTTTAGCAATTTTGCCCCCATTGGATCCCCCAGAAATTCGTTGCTATGCTACCCATATTGCATGTCAGCCTTCACGTTTAAATCACAGGCACAACGTCCAATCGGTTGAGTTTTATGATGAACTATTGACCACGGCGCGTAAGCAGCGTGACGTCATAAGGCGCCAGGAGTTGGCTCTACAACGCGCTGCCGATAAGTTGCGCCAGTTGAGTGACGTTGAGACGGGCGGCGCCGAGGCTGTCGTCGAACTGTTGCGCATTATTGACGAACAGCAGCGCGAAATTGGACGCCTGGAGGCGGAGCGCAAAAATTTCAAAAAGCAAGCAGTGGACCAATCGGTTGAAGGCGTCGGGCCAACGCCATTGGCGTCCATGACTTTATTGTCTAGCGACTCCGATGGGCACTTTTCCATCGACCAATCGGAAACGGAGGCGGGGTCCAGCCGCTTAAGCGCTTTGCAGTCGCAGTACGAGTCAGAAATCGTCATGCTGCGCACCGGGTACGCAGGCGCGAATTTAGAATAAAAGGGGGGCGGTCGCCCGCCCCACATTCGTTAAAGAATAGTTGGAAGCAATACAGCATTATGTGTTTTTTAAATGATGTTAGCCATTTTTATCACGATTTTTCAAATTTTTCCAGCACTCATTCATGACATTTGTTGACCTTCTTGGCATTCTACTTAAGGATTTTTCAGTCCTTACAATGATTCATCGAGTATTTTTCGGTGCTTTGTGCCGATTTCGCACTGATTTTGCGTGTTTTTATTTCTAACTTTTCTTCGTATCACACATGATTCTGTCTACCAAAAGACGAAACAACCGATAAGCATAATGAACGGATTTTTTTGCTCAATTTTTGACACAATTTTTGAAAATTTGGGGTTCTGCCCCTGTCAGAAAATGCTGGGTCTGCCACTGCAGGTACGCTGTGTTGAATGTGAAAGCATTGGTTCGGGAGATGATAGCCATAGTACATGTTTTGGGATTGCTGTGGGATTTGGCCATTCCACAACGATTTCTGACCATAATGTGTACAGCATGAGTATTCTTTGGCATCATCCCAAAAATTTTGAAAATTGTTTTTTTTGGCTGAAAAACAATTGTTAAAGTTCGAAAACACTGTGTTGTGGCGTTCTATTTATAATTGTTTATCTACTCGCGTCAAGCGCTAAAATTATTTAGATTTTCGATAAAAAGATGCAACTTTTAATTATCTTCCCTGCATTATCTCACCTTTGCGAAAAGCTTTTGGGTTCAAGGGGCGGCAATCATACATGTAATGTAACCATACATATAACGGCTCAAAATTTTGCGTGGGGTTCATAGATTATTATAGATTATAGATTATAGATTATAGGTCATAGATTATCATCATTATCTCATAGATCATGGAGGTCATCACCAAAAATTCTGGGGGAGGGGTGCAACAAAGGTCAAAAAATGGTCTTAAAAATGGTGGTACTGGTAGGGCGAAAAAACACAATTCTTCAACGTTTCTCATCGAGCACTATCCATTGGCATCAAAGAATTGCAAAAAATTTCAAAAATTGAATTTGGGGGGAGGGAAAATTCGGACTTCTGGGGGTGCATACTACCCCTACGCCCACGTGTGGTATGAGTCCCCCAGCCGATTTTAGGGGGAGGGGGTAAATGACCTCAAATTTTCAGTCGAAAACGGCCAAATTTTTAAAAAAAATGGGTCAAAAATTTTCTGGCTTTGGGGTGGGGGTAGGGGACGTGCATGTATGCATGTAACGACTCGAAATTCTGGTTGGGGGCAGTGATCGGACCGAGGCCTCGGCCTCGGCAAGCCTCGGCGTTTTTTGGAGCCTCGGCCTCGGCGCCGAGGGCGAAGCTGAAAAGTGCCGAGGCGCCGAGGGTTAAAATCAAATTTGAATAAGTTTAATATATCCGTTAAATATTAACTATTTAGAATGCATCTGCAGTACACAGGCTGTTTCTTACCTATTGGCTTTTCTTATGGTTTTAGGCGCGTACCCAGTTACACCAAGTTACATACAGCAAAGTGCCAATTGATATTCATATGATGACTAACTTTTATTTCTCATGCTCGCTACATGGATCGGAAAGTACAGTGCAGAGAAAATAATCGTAATATTGAACACTTTATCTAACTAAAATAAATGTTTATATGTTTATTGTTGTTAGCCAGAATTCTGATTTTAATCTGATGAAGCAGATAATTCATCATCAAAATCCAGATCATCTGAATCAGAGTTAGCCTCATCCATTTCGCCTTGTTGTGCTATCGCATCATCGTCGTCGTCATCGTTTATCAGATTCTTTAAAGTCACACTATTATAACCAACTGCTTTGAGATTATGCTTTACAAAAAGGAGTTTTTGAACATTTGTCTGTCATTCATTCACCACAGCTTTTCTATTCTTCCACCGCATTGTCATGAATTATTTTTTATTTTAGAGGTTTTGTGTATCAGTATCACTGATTAAGTATCCTACCGACCTTCCTGCATAGCATATAGTTCCTATTTTAACCCTAACGTAGAGCTCAGGCTCGTATACAGGGGGATTGGGGGAAAGTGCCCCTTTCGAAATAAAATGTGAGAATAATCGCGAAAGACTTTTCGCGCTTCGCGTTGAATTTCACAATGATAATTTGTACAACCAAAAGCGTCTTTTTGCTACATGGATCGGAAAGTACAGTCGCTACATGCAGAGGCGGATTTAAGGGGGCGGCCGCTCCCCATTGGCCAAAATATTTGGCGAGATAAAGAATGGATATGCAATCTGCAATGATTTTTGGTCGTCAGTGACCATAATTTCTCAAATTTTTCCGGCGCTGCGCGCCGGATGATACCTATTAATGACATTTATTTACTTTCTTGGCGACAGGGCCCGGTTTCACCATAAGTTTACGACTCCTAAGAGTCCTACGACTTCCGTTTTACGGGAAAATCGGGTTTCACCATCTTTTTACGAGTTATGAATTACGACTACGAGTTATGAGTAACGAGCAACGGGTTAAGAGTTCGTATTACGAGGGTTTCACCAGGATTTCCGTAGGACTCATAAAAACTCATTTTTTACGAGTACTTTTTGGACCTTTTTACGAGTACTCGTAATAAAATGTATATCTTTTCTGTTGCGTATGACATTCTTCGTTAGTCATTGTCTCTGTTTTAAACAGCATAATTATGTAATTAATTGCAGATTTTATGCCGCTCGATAGAAAAACATAGAAAGTGTTAAGAAATGTTTGGGATTTAGTCAACAAGAATTAATAAGCTTCTCAGAAAATTTATAACTTTAAATAAAAACGAAAATAATAATATTAGTAATAATAATAATGACGATAATAACAATAATAATAATAATAATAATACTAATAATAAGAATATTACTAATACTAATAATAATAATAATAATTTATTATTATTATAATACTAATACTAATAATAATCATAATATAATAATAATAATAATATATTATTATTATTATTATTATTATTATTATTATTATTATTATTACTATTATAATTTATAAGCGAAATCAATTACATCAGATTCAGAGACGTTACGAAGCTAAAAGTATATCACAGCGTATTATTTCAATTTTCAAATTCAACAAATCATTCTTAGTTGTCATTAATACGTACATAAAATATGCAGTCGGCTCTTTTCCGAAGGAAGTGCGATGAAATTCTAATTTTCAGAAATCTAATCAAAAATGTCTGATTTCCGCAATTCATGCAAAATGTCTAAGTGATTGTAATATTTTCCATAAAAAAGCTGCGAACATTACTAACAAGGGCTAAAGAAATAAAATTTCGACTTACTACTCAAGAATGCAGCTTAAGAATCGAATTTTATGGGATTTCTCTAAAACATTTTTTGAAAAATATATTATTTTTTTAATGCTAATCTTCTTACCCTTTACATGTGCTGCCAGTATATGTATTATTTAGGTGTGTGCACGAAAGTGAAACAAATTGAGAAAAAACAAACCAGAAAACTATTAAACGCACTAGTCTGCCACTTCTTCACGAGTCCTACGGACCTCTTTTTGATCCGTGATAATATTACAAAATTTACGAATCTTTTCACTCGTAACATTCGATCGTAATATCTGGTGAAACCGCCCAGCCGTTATTCGTGAAAAAACACTCGTAAAAAGTACTCGTAGAACTCGTAACTCGTAGCCCGTGGCTCGTAAATCTCAGTTTTTGGTGAAACGGAAATTTGTAGCACTCGTAGCCCGTACTCATGAAACCGTCACCCGTAACTCCTAACTCGTAGCTTTGTGGTGAAACCGGGCCCTGGAAGCCCTTTTCTGTTCATGTAGGTTTCAAAACAATTTTAACAGCAGAAACAGCTATTTTTGCATAGTTTTCTTCTATTTTCAATAAAAAATTTCAATGTTTTGCATCAAATGCTATAAATACAGGAAATCAAGCAGTAAATCATGCTTCTAGACGTCTATCCGCCTTAATTTTGCAAATTTCTCGGCGCTTCGCGCCAGATTTTTGTTAAAGTCTTAGAAATTTAATGATTTTTTTGCACAAAATTGTCGAAAATTCTAAAATTTTAAGAAAAATATGACTTCAAAAGTGATTTTATGTAAAAGTATACAATGTAAAACACCGAAAAATGCTATTTCGCGCGTTGAGGGCAAAATTTTGGACCTGTTTTTGACTTTTTTGGAAAAGTTTGTATACCGCCCCCCTCCCGCTACTGGATGGATCAGAAAGTACAGTAATTCTCGCATTCGTCTGCTACCATAAAACGTTCAAAGACTCTTTTTTGTAAAGCACAATCTCAAAGCAGTTGGTTATAATAGTGTGACTTTAAAGAATCTGATAAAGGCTGACGACGACGATAACGCGATAGCACAACAAGGCGAAATAGATGAGGCTAACTTTGATTCAGATGATCTAGATTTCGATGATGAATTATCTGCTTCATCAGATTGAAATAAAAATTCCGGCCAACACCAATAAACATTTGTTTTAGTTCGATAAAGTGTTAAATATTACGATTATTCTCTAGCTCATGTACATACAAAATATTCTAAGAGTACTATTTATGGGTATAGGTATATAAGCTTGACCCTCGGCATTACCCTCGGCCTCGGCCTCGGCCGAGGCAAGGATTTTAAGTCGCCTCGGCCTCGGCCGAGGCCGAAGGTCCAAAAAGTACCCTCGGTCCGATCACTGGTTGGGGGTCCCTGGCTATTTTTAGGTGGAGGGGGAAGGGTAGATGGCCTCCGATTTTTGACCAAAAACACCTAAAAACGGCCGAAAAATTTGATTTCTTTCCAAAAATGTTCTGGCTTCGGGGCATGGTGGGACGACCAACTTTGGTTGGGGCTCCGATCTCCTGTTACACGTATGGCGGCAGTATGTCTAAGGAATATTCGATAAATGCTATTTGTTGTGCGTGAATTCGTAGCCTGCTCCAAACGGCATCCGCCTTGGACGTCAACGCTCAGTCGACCGACGTGGAAGACGCTTTGCACACCGTCGATCAGTTGCGCGGCAAATTAAACGCGTTGACGTCGGAAATTGAACAACGCGAGCTCAAACACGGCCATATGTACGATTTTATGTACAAACGCGGCCGAGTCGACGCGCTGAAACGACTCAAATCAGTCGCCGACGTCGGCGGCTTGTGCTCTGACGCCAACGGCGCACCAAACGTCAAATTTACTGGTTTAAGCGACGAGACGGTCGTTTCGTTCGTCGCGGACGACTTCAGTGGGAAAACGTCAACGATTAGCGCAAACAGCGACGCTTTGCCTCCTGCGGCCCTAAGCGTTGACGTTGACGGTCGAGTAGCCATGGGCAGCGTTGCGTTGGCGTCTTCTTCGACGTGCAGTTCGGAATGGATGTACGAAAACGGTTCTAGAGCAACGTCGCTCGATCCGGGTAATGTCGCACGCATGCACACCAGACCTTGACGTGGGGGGTTTGGGGGTATGCAACCCCCTCCAGAAACCACCAAAATAACCTACCCAGAATTGAATTTTTGAATTTTTTTGTTTTTTTCGCAATTTTTCGATGCCAATGGATAGTGCTCGAGGAGAAACGTTGCAAAATTGCGTTTTTCGCCATACCACCATTTTAATGCCATTTTTTAACCTTTGAAAAAATCTTGCACCGCCTAGAACTTTGGTGCTGCCCACGTATGATGCACACTGGGGGAGGAGTATTGGGTGTGCTTTCTGATACGACTTTTGGCGACCATACCCCCTTAGACCATTTTGGACCAAAACCTTTTGCTCGAACTGTACTATGAAAAGCTCCAAATGACGTCTGACAGTTTAATTTTAAGTACATATCCAGTATCTCTATTTTTCGAGCAGCAGTCTGTTCAGTTCATTCATCCAGATAATTTTCTCTCATTATTTCGTGTATATTTCATGTTGCAGATCATTCTATCACCCTTATTGTTATTGTTTTTATTGTTTTCATGCAAATTTAAACATAAATATGCATAAAGAATAGAAAACGATGGATCAAATATGAAAATTTGGCAATAAATACATAGGTAATAAAATTACTCATTTACCCCCTCCCCTATTGAAAACTCGGTTTATCCCCCTGTCAGAACTTTTGACCGTGTGTATGTATGTTATGTCGTAACGTACATAAAAATTGAATGCAAAGAATGATTGGGTAAATTAAAATGTAGCGTGAATGTGAGTAATTGGTAAAATAAATGTGAGTAAAATTTAAATAAATAAAAATTAAATGAAATGCATGAATGTATAAACAATCCGTTAATTTTTGTCCCGATTAGTCGTGGTGCATTCTAACTCACAAGTTATTGACTTCAAACGCACATAGGCGTGTGGAGCGGTCGAAACCACGCATGGGCGTGGGATGGGTTTGGATATTTTGTTTTTTTCGCAATTTTTTGATGCCAATGGATAGTGCTCGATGAGAAACGTTGAAAAATGGTGTTTTTTAGCCATACCACCACCATCTTTAAGACCATTTTTTGATCTTTGAAAAATTTTGCGCCCTCTGAAGTGCAGCTCACATATTATATGCACCCTAAGAAGTTGAAAGACTCCCCGCAGATTACTATAGACCGCCAGAAACAGCAAAGAATTTAAAAAATGAAAATTATTCCATTGGGTATTGATTCAATATTGAAAATTTCAAGACATATGTAATTAAAGTGCTAAAATTGATGTAAACATTTAAAACATTGAATAAAAAATCTTGGGACTTTAAAAAATCGAAATAAATTAATATGAAACGGAATTTGAAGTAATAAATAAAAACTTGACTTAAAATATTCAAATCTTCAGGAAGCATGCCTATTCGTGCTGACGTTCACGCTTCATGCAGCATCACGTCGTCGTCGCATCAGTCGTCAACATCGCCGAGCGTTGGCGTTATCGTCTCCGCCGACGATCCTCCGCAGCCGCCCTGCCCGCCCGTTCATCATCGCTTGACGCTTTGCTCGACGGCGATGACATCATCGACCGCGATGACATCATCGACCGCGATGACATCATCGACCGCGATGACGTCATCGACCGCGATAACGTCATCGACCACGGTGACGTCATCGACTGCGACGTCATCATTGACGGCGTCGTCGCACTTCGATAAAAACGCCGGTCGCCAGCGGAAAAGATCGACGTCGTCGATCGACGCCGCAGCGACGCCGATTTTAGCGCCGTTGACGGAAAATTTGAACGCGTTTTCGAACGTTTTCGAATCCTATTCGACGACGCAGCGGTTTTTGCCGCTGAGCGGTCTCGAAGCGAAAATGGCTTTACATACTAAAGACGGCAGCGACGCGGCGGCGAACGTCGACGACGACGGCAGACGACTGAACGAAGGCGAAGTGCGGCTCAGATTCTTGAGGGATTCGGTTTTTTATTATTTGATGGGCAGAGACGCCGGCGATCATTTGCAGGCTATTATGAGTATTCTTAAATTTTCCGACAGGCAACGACACGACGTTTTGACGGCTAAGCATTTGAAGTAGTGCCACGACGACGATATTTCATTTATTTGCATCCCATTTTTCGTGTCCCTATCTCTTTTTAAAATTTTTTAAATGAAGATTCTTGGGCGAAATTAAGCAAATTTAACAAGCGATCCTATGTATTATAAATTTTTTTATTAATGTCCTAGAGAGATATAGATTTACTCAAACTTCTACGATAATGTATTTTAATAATAATCATTCGTTAATTTTACATTCAAGACGGAAATGAAGCGTGATATGATTTTCGACATAGGTTTTGACGAAATCAACTACATTAAATCAATCTGTGTAAATAAAGGAACTGGTCAATATAAGTACTAATTCTTGAAGTTTCTAACAATTTTTTTAAAATCAGCGAGTGACTTGCTTTGGCAGCACCCAATTTGTCCTCAGTCATGCCCTGGCGTGCAAGTGGGTTTTTCGCGGTCTTTATTCTTAGACGAGAGGAAAAGAAAGTATTGGGAAAATAGACGAAATTTAAGTCCAAAAAAGATGAGTCGTCTCTTTTTACGAGAGTGATAAAGATGATCGTAGCCTTAATGTTTTTTAATGCCATTTTAACCTTTAATCCGCTTTTAATACCATTTTACTTTAAAAATGCCACACATTTCAGTTTTTCTATCGTTGGCTCACTCTTCATATCAGACTTAACGTATGGAGTATATGTATGTGTGTACAGGTAGGTCCCCTTAGCGCCTACCACACATGATCTTGGAGTAGGCGGGGTTTCCCACACTCCATCCCCTCGGAAATTTTTTCACCCCTTCTAGAATTCGCGATTTTCCTAAATTTTTTAGAGAAGGTGCTGTTTTAAGCGTTTTATCGATCTTTTGGCTCAAGAGTGTCAAATGTTAGGCGTTTCGCGACAGACACTCATTTTTTGACTATATTTCGTTCAATTTACTCAAATTTATGGCTTGTTTATTCATATTCAATAATACATGCCATGATGTCACTGTGTGTGTATTTATTTTATGCGCCCTTTCAGTTTTTCTGGTCATTCTTTACTTGAACTGAATTTTGTAGTGAATGATTAAACTTTTTAACTTGAATTTTTTCTTGCCTTGATTAATCTTTACGGACGGGAGATTTCCTTTTTTCGATTTAGTCTTGTTTAACGCGACTCCCCTTTTTTGATCGCTCGTGTTAATTAACAAGCAAAACCGTAAGATTAAATTTGTTTAATTTTGCTGATAAACATGTACTTTATTCGACTCTGATTTATCTATACATATTCAGGTAAGCACATGTTGTCGACGCTAGTGAAACATTTTAATTCACAAATCTTAGTCGATCGAATTGCGGTGACTTTATGATGTTCTCTTTGCTGTGATCTAACTATTGCAGTACGAGATATCCAGATAACTATGACCATACATGGGCAGCAAGGAAATTTTGGGGGTCAGGATGGGGAAAATTGCCAAAAATGTTACTAAAAATAGAATTCTGGGGGTCTACAGTAATCTAGGTGTGGGGGTTTTTCAACTTCTGTGGGGTTCACGTACAACCCCCCCCATACGCCCATGTGTGGATGACTCGTCGGCTAATTTCATGTTGAGCATTTTATTTCTAGTTACTCAGAAAGTATTATTTTGTAAGTTTTATCGATTTCAGACGCCTTAATTATTATGGACCTTTGTATCTTAGTTCATTCGTACAACGTGCTTACTTTTTACGCGCGTATGTAGGGTAAGAGTGATGCGCTTACTCATAAGTTACACGCGTATTTTTGCTTACAGAATGGTGAGAAACTATGAATTTCATGAATATAACATTGGGAGGAATTCTGAGTAATATTAAGATTAAAAAAGGTAGTTCGTCGTAAAAAATGAAATGAAATGAAACGCATTATTTTTATGATTATTTTTATGATTATTTATAATTTTCATTCCTTGCTAACAGTTTTTCGATATATGCGTCACTCTTGCCTATGAATTCCCGCCATTTGATTTTTTCTCGAATAGACGTCGTATTTATTTTCGGTGATTGATCATGGTGACAAAATTTTTTCATTAACAAGATTAATTTGGCACTAATCGCGCTTTCGCTTTTTATATTATCAGCGAAAAACATCATGAATTATTATTGTTTGGTGTGTACATACATAAGTAGGTCATTATATCAGCTATTATGATCTAATACATTTAAAATGACTGCGTTTTTTAGTTTGTCCATTTTAAGCTGGTGCATGACGAACGAAAGAAAATGTATCGTTAGCACTTCGCGAACTCAAAAACTACACTTAAGTGATTAAAACTAAGCGATTTCTAACAATTTTTTTATCTAGAAAGTTCTACTGAACTCTGTTTACGTCAAAGAAATGCCCCTATCATGATTTTTTCGACACTTTTTAGACTTACAATACTTGATTTCTTATAACAACATAGGTCTACGCACGATTTTCATCCTTTGGAAGGTTTACATTACATTGTACATAGATCTTTTAAAATTTAAATTTTCGAGTGGATTAAGCATATAACCACACCTGGGCGTGGGAGTTCGGTGGGTATGCACCCCCCGAGAAAACAAAATACCCCCCCCAGAAATCAAAATCCCCCCAGAATTCAATTTTTGAAGATGTTTATTTTTTCCCCAATTTTTTGATGCCAATAGATAGTGCTCGATGAGAAACGTTGAAAAATGGTGTTTTTTTCGCCATACCACCATTTTTGAGGCAATTTTTTTACCTATGAAAAATCTTGCACACCCACCCACCACCCCCTCCCCCGAATTTGGTGCTACCCACGTATGCATATAACTAGTCACTTCGGTCATAAATTTTAAATTTATCTCCGACAATAAGCAAACAGATTGCGATTATAGCATTGATCTGATATATAATTATCGTAGCTCTTGGCTTAATGTCGGTGAAAATTCTCAGAATTTATGCACGAACTTTTGTGAAACAGACTTTAGTATAGATATATGTATATGCACTGGGGCCAATTCATTTCCACTTGGAATTCCAAGTCCCAAGTTCCAAGTCTTGGAAAAACGTGAAATTTTCCAAGTCCTAGTTTATTTGCTCCGTCATTTTACAAGTCCTTGAAATTCCAAGTTCCAAGTTCCTAGTCTTGGAAAACCGGCTTTTTTCCAAGTTGTGATTTATTCGCAGCTCGGTTTCCCAAGTTCCAAGACTTGGAATTTCCAAGTGTTTTTCCCAAGTAAAAGTGCATTTTTCCAAGTGTCGGTTCATTTGCTTCTGAATTTTTTGACTTGGATTCCAAGTCTTGGAAAATTACTTGGAAAATAGCATTATTTTTCCCCAGTCGATTTTCAGCTGGAAAAATTTTTCCAAGCGCGTTAAGTCGATCTTATACATATTATTTGGCGTTAGTGAATAATTAAAAATCAATAATAATAATAATAATAATAACAATAATAAATAATAATAAAAGTAATAATAATTATTATTATATATATATATATATATATATATATATATATATATATATATATATATATATATATATATATATTAATAAATAAATCTTATGTTTTTTAAATTTATCGGAATAAATCTGTGACATTTAAAAATCCAAATAAATCATTATGCGAGTGTAATTATTTTTTCAATAAGTAACAAGGATAAATTTGAGAAATTATGATCACTAACGGCCAAAAATCATCGCAAATTACATAAACGGCCAAACATTTTTGCCCCCTCTCCCTTAAATCCGATCCTGCTTTGCTTTAACTATACGTACAAAATATCTTATAAAACAGTCTAAACATTTAGAATTATTTCATTTCCGATTTAACTGAATGGCTTTTCACATCTCAAGATCGTGTTAGATGCCGCTTGCAACGCAAATTCGTCCTCTCTTTCATGTTTCAGAAAATTGACTAGATCAGCATAAGATGCTCTTTAAAAAGTTTATCAGCAATTTCTAAATAAGACTAATTTTCTAAAAATCTATAGTACAAATATTGCAAAGTCGAGAAATTTAAATTCTTTTGAATTGCATTATTTAGATTTCATAATATCAATATTAATAATGATAAAAAAATAATAATCACGACAATAATAACTACGACAATCATAATGAAAAAATTGTTCTACGAGTCGCAAGACTGTTCCGTTATTTTAAAGAATGTTACTCAAAATAAGTAAAAAATATACGATTCTGCTAAATATGCAGCCTTATAATGCTAAGTTGCAGTACATACGCGCAATACATTGGATAATCGTGCATAAATAGGCATACAACAATGACTTGCAGGCGTCGCGCAAGATATAATGTAGGTACATAAATGTATATGTCTCTACGATTGTGACCCGCTTGACCCACCGTCCCGCTAGACCCACCGTCCCACTAAACCCACTTTTTCGTCTCGCTAGACCCACCGGAAGTCTCGCTAGACCCACCACGTGCATAATGAGGTGTCCCGCTAGACCCAGCGTTTCACGACCGTCCCGCTAGACCCACTGCCTCGGAAGACCCACTCGAAAAAATGAAGACATACATATTACACGTGAAATGAAAATAGTTATCAAGACGCTTAAGTGAATTCTGCAAAAATTTTTTGTAATCATTAATTAAAAAGCAAGTTTGAGGTGTGCAATAGTCAATAACAAGCGGTTAGTTTGTTTTCATGAATGTGCAATTGTATATAATTACCATAGGTACTTCATTCGAAAAAAGTTTCGTTATTATCAGCTTCACAGACTATATAGCTGACTTCATAAAACGAATTAAAACGAAATTAGCGCGACCGAAATCCATGGCTCGATTCGAAATCAAAATTTCTATATAGTATTTGAAGCGATGAAATAAAGTGAGCACATGCACATTAGCGCTCCTTAGTCCTATTTTTAAAAATAGATTCGGATTTATTGATAATGACCTAATTAACATTTTCGATTTTTTTAGTGAGAATTTGCAACATCCGCTCGGTCCGATTATTGTTGAGCCGTCTTTGTGAAATGCCTACATACTTTTCATCATATTCATATGTGCATATCTGTAATGTTATCGGAATACAGTGTCAAGGCTTCAATCTGTGTGCCTACTTAGTATACGGAAATTCCATGATCGGAGGATACAAAGAGTACAGTACCATTAAGATAATAAGCAAAAAATGCACTCTGAAATGTGTTTGACAATAGTGTATTCCTTGACATACATGAAAAATAGAAATTCATTCTTAAAAAATTATCGACCATGGCTGTCTACTTACCATTGCCACACACGTGCACGCACATATCTTTTTTGCATGTTATAATTTGTAATATACACAATTTCATGCAGTAATATACAAGATTTATTTATTTAATAATTAAATTTAATTAATTACGTGTAAAATGAATGTAATTATTTTTTAATTAATCATTTATATATTTGACTAAACATATATACTTGAATGGATACACTTTGAAAGCATTTCTGTTTTTGCTTTTAAGCGTACATAATTTTCTTCTGGTGGGTCTTCCGGAGCATAGTGGGTCTAGCGGGACACCTCATTATGCACGTGGTGGGTCTAGCGAGACTTCAGGTGGGTCTAGCGGGACGAAAAAGTGGGTCTAGTGGGACGGTGGGTCTAGCGAGACGGGACCGTCTCTACTACATAGTAAAAATTAAATGGACTTCTCTTTTGTTCTCATTTATTGTGATGAATATCTGAAAACAACTTTTTTAAATCCAACAATCATGCAATTTCCAACAAATCAAGGAGGCTAAATAGTAGAGTATTTTGTGTTTTCAGCTTATTTCTACGTACTTCTGAGTACGACTCTACAAACGGATCCACTTTGATGATTCTTGTCGAACTTCCGTAATCAGATCTTGCCAGCATTCATCACGAAGTTTACTCCACGATTTTTCTGAATATTTCGTTAATCCTCGCGATAGCGTTTCATTTGTCTTTATTCGTTAATTGTACAGAAAATACCCAAAATTACGTCTCTTCTTTCCTCAATTGCCTTAAATGCTACTTTTTCGCGCGTTTTATCGTTCGGTGGTTTTTGGCACATTTTTAGCGCAGTGTTTGCAAACACAATGACATTCCACCAAAGACAGCGTTTTCACGAGAGACGCGCGTGTGACACTCCTTGTCGCTTTGATCGAACCTTAACTCACGCTGCAGCGCATTAGTGAACAGAACAATGTTAGTTAGACTTGGAAATTTTGATCCGAGCCCGACTTGGAAACTCCATAGTGCTTGGAAAGTAGCATAAAAGACGGACACTCGGAAGCTTAGGAAAATCCACTTGGAGACTTGGAGAAAAAACGGCTTGTTTTGCCATGTTGAAAAATGCTAATGACTTGGAACTTAGACTTGAGCGAATGAACTGACACTTGGAAACTTGGAAATTCCAAGTCTTGGAAACCTGGAACTCGGCACTCGGATTTTCAAGTGGAAATGAATTGGCTAGAAACGAGAATTGATAAACCGAGTCAACTTTTTATTCTTATGATTTGCGAATCTGATCTACAGTAAGAGGCCCCACTTGTTTCGCAAAACTCGAAGAACTCGTCTGAAGTGCCGCCTAATCTAGTCGTAATCTATAATTCTACTTAGAGCATCTGCTATTTCAGTTTGGGGTTCTGGGGATCCACAAGACTAGCAGTTCTATATTAGACGATTTCGCTACGTCAACAAATTCTTAGAACTTGCAATATCATTAGGTTCAACTTTCATGCTTCCCTTTTTTAACGATAAATTGAACGGATTGGTTGATCTGAAGTACCGAAAAACACGCGTTCCGCGAAGTTCTTTCAGAAAAGGAAGAAAAGACTAAATTCTAGTGTTTTTAATTCTCTCCAAGTAGCATGCTTACTTTTTTCGTCTGCCGACCACTGAACGTGAGAAACCAGATTTGCGAAAACATGCTTTTGAATATCTTTTTGAGATTTTTTGGGGAGCTTTTCGATTAATTTTGGGTCAACAATTTGATCATAATTGTCAAAATTTTGTGCATTTGCGAGAGCCTTATCACGGCCGCAACACGCGAAACTTTCTGCCTTCATAACGGGGTCATTGTCAAATTCTGCGTCCCTATAGCTTTTCGATTGGCAGTAAAACCTTTTACTTTTTGCCTTATCACGGCTCTGTATATGACAGTATGACCTCGCTTCTCATGCCTTTTTGCGGCTTACTGTATTACAGTAGGACGTAGCTGCCTTGTCTTGACTTTCTAAATAACGATTCCGGGGCATGGTTCCTTCGCAAAATTTCTTTTCGTCGCCAGGGTGCACTGGCTTATTTGTGTTTGACGTGCTCATACCACCACGCTTTAAGGTAACTTTAGAGGACCAAACAATATTTTCTGTCGTATTTGAAATAAACGTGTTTGGTATTTGGCGATAAAAATGAGATACGTGCTTTACCTTCGTATTTGGTGGTACGGGCCCGTTGGCCACCCAAGCAGCGCCACCCGACGTGCTTGCGTCTGAGAACACCAGGGAAATTGGTACACCGAGAGTTCTAATCGGCCTTTGTGGAAACTTTCGGAAAAATTGAGACCAAAAAGAAAGCTCGCGCTTCACGCAAGGACAGATGAGAATTTTTCCGTAGTAATTATATTCCGTGCTTTGAAGGCCTCTAATAATGTGATGATAAAAAGATTTCGTTCCTAAGCAAACAAATGGAATCCATTACAATTGACGTAGCTATTATTTTTCCGACACAGGCACAAAGATCTCGTATGGTGCAAAAGTTTGACGAAAGCAAATATGAAATGAAAGCATGTATGTTTAACAATTTTCCGTATGGAATCAACAAACAAAAACAAGCTAAATTTATGTCAATCCCTAGCCACGTCAATTTGTGAGTGGGAGTCCATTGACATTTATCGGGTTGCTCCGCCAGCCCTAATTTATGCAAGTCGCTTTTGACTCTAGCCGACTGTAATATAGCTATGCTTTCGTTTAAACATATCCCTAGACCATCGTCTAAATACAACACAATCATAATGCCCTGCGCTCGCCAGTGATTTACTGACTGGTCTCAGAAATTTAGTGAATATGTACGGAGCGGAAGAAAGCCCGAAAGGAAGCACATTAAAATAAAAGAAATAAGAACGATGACTGAAAACCCATTGAAAACCCAAAAACGGACGAGAATGTTCGTCAATTTGTATATGATAATATCCTTTCTTTAAATCAAACTTAAAGAGAAAACCATTAGGTTCGAAGAACTGTTCTGCAATTTTAAAGTCCTCTAGCTTAAATGATTCCTTTTTCAGAAAAGAATTAACGTAGCGTAAATCTAAGATAAGACGCTTCTTCGAATTGTTCTGAATAGAGATGGAGAGAGGGTTTACAACCACCAGTCTACTTGAGCCCGAGCATAGGGTCACAAGACCATTTTTCAACAGCTCTAGAATAGAGACAGAAACGAAAGAAAATTCGCTTAACGAGCTTGAATTATTTTTAAAAACTTTTGCGGAGGAACCGAAATAAATGGAAGTTTATAGCCGTGTTCTATCAAATTCTGAGAAAAAGAAGACTTTTGAAGTTTTTTCTATTCTATTAGTGAAGAAAAGAGATTTTGATCAATCTTGTAATCTTCTAACATTTCCCATGTGCTCTGCAATAATTTTTCGTCTTTGATGTCTAACAAAACACCAATTAAATACTTGACTTGTAGAGAAAAAATAATGCAAATCGACACACAATTCAGAAAAAAACTCACGGGATAAAAAACTGCTGTTGTGACCTCCGTCGGGACTATTACTTTGGCGCGACCATGCCGGCGAATGGGCACTGCTGTTTCCAGTGGCCAGTTGAGCCGCAGGCGTAGCAAGACGAGGGTCTGGGTTTACCGAAATCGCGCTGTTGAAATGATGGGCGCTGCGAAGGCGCGGTTGTAAGGCCGGCTCCGGATTTTTGCATATGCTGCCAGCCAAACGGAGCCGTTTGCTTTTGGCTGGCTGAGCCGAAAAAACAGGACAAAATTCGCAATTTGCGCTTGCGAATGGCACGGTTTTCAGCTGCTCTGATACGGACACTCGTTGTCTGAATCATCGGCTAATTTGTCTTGCTCGCAGTCTGCAATGCGAATCAGCTTCTGACGATGGACTAGATCGTCGTAGAATTTTGTCGGCGATTCCTGCTGCAGAGGAGTAAGAATGCCTCAAACCGTGGTCGATCATCTCTTGGATCTTGATTACTTGCTTGATCAATGCGTCGTTGAAGTCGTATTGGAAACGATTCCCTCGGGAGCGCCACTCGATCTCCGTCGTTTTGGCCCGATAACTGACGTTTGGACGACTGGTTTTGATCGCCTGACGCTGTTTGGCCAATAGGCGATCCAACTTCCGTTTGAGTAAGACGTCAATGCGATCCGCCGATGACGATGAGCTGCTAGATGACTTCCTTTTACGATCCGAAGGACGCCTGGACGATGAACGAGATTTACGCGAAGGAAACACGTTGTTTGGAATAAGCACATTTCGACCACTCGGATGTCTTCTGTAGCGGTCGTGGGGTTGATCGAGTTTTCTGACGAATCCATTTGAGGATTAAGAACCAAAAAACGGATTAAAAAGGTTTGATGCGCTAAACTCTCGGAAATTCTTAGGAGAATAGGCCGTAGTTGCACTAAGCTATTCAGGTAAGTGTACATGAAACGTAGGCTCCGCCAACTTTAACTACATACATAGCTAAGTCTTAGCTTATACTGTAGGTAACTATGGATTCAATGAAGACTTACGTTATATTCAAATTATTTCTATGCACCGTCAAATAAGTACATATATAAACAGTGTTTCAAAAAAACGAAACCCATATTTGACCTTGTAACTTCCCAACGGCTCGCTCAATTTCAATGCAAATTATAGACAAAAACCTTCGTAAGAAACTTGCTAAGTTTCGTATCCGTAGCTTGCTCTGTTCTTGTGCAACGCGCAATTGTGTAAAAGTCGTTTTTTTCATTAAATACAATGCGTGTTTAGAAATAAATCATGTGTTTGCAAAGTTGTAGCTTTTAATCGAGTAAACATTTTAGAATACGGTCTGCTCTATTCAAAAGCCTGTTTGTCCAGCTGTCAGCCTGTAAATTTTCGTACTATTTCGCTACTTGGTTCGAGAGTAATTGAGCTTTCGCCAAATGTCATTCCTTAGGTCATTCACAAGCGCAAGCAACTCGCTGCTTTTTTTGTCATTGCTGGCTCAATCGCCGAGAGAGTGACCTTAGGCAAAAGCTCAATAGCTCTTGAACCAACAAACAAAATATAAGTAAAATTTAGAGGCAACTAGCTAGATAAATGAGCTTCTGATTGAAGCAAACCGTATTCTAAAATGTTCACTAGATCTAAAGCTACAACGTCGCAAACACATATTCATTTCTTACGACACATTGTATTTAATGAAAAAACGACTTTTACCCAAATGCGCGTTGTACAAGAACAAATAAAGCTGCGTTGCAAGATTATTATGAAGGTTTTTATCTATTGATTAAAGCAAGTTGCATTCGAATTGAGCGATTCGTTTCGAAGTTACAAGGTCTGATATAAGTTTCGTTTTTTCGAAACACCCTGTATATATAGGTAGGCAGGTACCTACATACACACGTGGGCGTGGGGAGGGGGGGGGGGGGGTTTCGGGGGCATGCACCCCCCCAGAAGTTGAAATACCCCCCTCCCAGAAATCAAAATACCCCCCAGAACAATTTTTTTGCTTTTTCAGCAATTTTTTGATGCCATTGGATAGTGCTTGATGAGAAACGTCGAAAAATGGTGTTTTTTGCTATACCTTTAAGACCATTTTTTTACCTTTAAAAATTTTTCACCCCCAGAAATTTTTCACCCCCAGAATTTCGGTGCTGCCCACCTATGCCTACATATATGTAGGTACACACTACGTCCTTACATAAGGTAGACTATCACCTATTGGATTTGAGTAATGGCGAGCATTGGGATCTGGCTGTCCCCTGGGATCCAGCAGAACCCCAAAATTGATTTTGTTGTGCTAGTTTTGGTGATTTCGCCCCATCAGACCCACTCAGAATTTGAGCAATCAGCAGTGCAAAATTATGCCTTTTGCAGCTTACCTACATACCTAACTACACCTATCACAGTAACATCATTGTTGTTCCAATAAAGTTTATTGCTGTAAGACATTAGCTCTTATTTAATTTACAAAATTGCATTGCACTCATTTACATTGAAGATTTTGTATCACACAATGTCAGTTCTTTATCTTCTTGGCATTCTGGCTCCTTTTCGACCAGAAATGGATATATAGAGTACCTACATGAGAAAGATTTTGCGGGGCGGGGCGGGGCGGGCCTAATTTTTGTAACATTACTGGCGGGGCGGGGCGGGGCGGGGCGGGTCTAAGGAGCTGCGGGGCGGGGCGGGGCGGGCGGGGCGGGCTTTATTTTTTCTTGGCGGGGCGGGGCGGGTCCAAAAATTTCGGCCCGCGCAGGGCTCTGCCTTGTCGCCATAGTATTCTTTTTGTAAATTTACGCCGAACTTTTTCAATACAGGTCTTCATTCAATTAAGGGTTCCAAACCACTGTGTTATACTCCAAAATGGGTCTTACATAGACTTTAAAAGCTTTTACCATAAATTCAATATTTTTTGAGACAAAGCATTTCTGGATCACTGATGCAACTCGAGAATCTTTAGACGCAGTGTTTACACAATGAATGCTAGAAGATAGGTCATCACTAATTGTCACTCCTAAATCTTAATAGATCCTTCAGAAACAATTAAGAGAGTCAGTTTCTGTAAGGACCACCTTAACCTTACGTAAGTAAAAAAATAATTTTTCGTAATTTTAACATATATTACACAAATTTTTACGCTGATTCCGAATCTGAAAACCGTTTTACACAAAAATGATTTTTTGCTGACTTATAGGGGTGTAAAGTGTGAAAAATCGGAATATGTGCCGAATTTCATATGTTGATTAATATTTTCCAAAATAATCAACCTTATTCAATGCAGATTTTTTTAAATTACAGAAGATTGAATGGGCTTTACAAAAAGTATAAAAAGTTTGTTTACCGGATCATCCCACGGGATACAGCAGTCAATAAAAGTCAAAAATATGAATTTTTGCACTTGCAACATTTTTACTTTTTTAGCCATAAGTCCAGAGTGGTCATACAGAATCGAACCTTATTATCACCACAATATGTGCCACCTATGTACCCGTTTCTGTGTAAAAAACGAAGGATATGTGATGGATAGTTATTGACCACTTTTGACAAACGTGAAATTAACTCATGTGTTCAAATTTCAAAAATGATACATTTGTGCTATGAAAAATTTAACGTTTCGATCTATAACTCCAGAACTGTAAAACATTGTGCGACCGCATTACACCACAGCTTGTACCATCTATGTGCCTAAGTGCTCGCAAAAGATCATGCGTATACCTTAACTGGTTGTTGACCATTTCTGACAAACGGTAATTGAACTCAATTGGTCAAAGTCGAAAAAATCATACATGTGTGGTACAAATAACTTTCCTTTTGGAGCTGTAATTCGGAAAATAAACATCATCTTGTGGCCACATTACACCACAATTTGCACTATCTATTTGCCTAATTATATGCAAAAATCCATCTATATATGTTTGATATTTATTGACCATTTGTGGACAACGTAAACTTAGCTCCATTGGTCAAAATCAAAAAGTCACACATTAGTGCTTCAAAAAATTTTACTTTCGGCTCTGTTACTCAAGAATTAGGACACATTTTTTAACCGCATTACACCACAGTCTCTACCACACCTGGGCGTGGGGGTTTGGGGGGTATGCAACCCCCCAGAAACCAAAATACCCCCAGAAATCAAAATACCCCCCCAGAATTCAATTTTTGAAAATTTTTTTCGTTTTTTTCGCAATTTTTTGATGCCAATGGATAGTGCTTGATGAGAAACGTCGAAAAATGGTGTTTTTATCGCCATACCACCATTTTTAAGGCCATTTTTTGACCTTCAAAAAATCTTGCACCCCCCAGAATTTTTGTGCTGCCCACGTATGGTCTCTACCATATATGTCCCTAATTGTACACAAAAATATCATCTGCATATTCTACGTACTTATCTATCAGCCATATTTCACAAGTGTGAACTTAACCTAATTGGTCAATGTGAAAAAATGCATGCTTTTGTTTCAAATAATTTTATTTTCTATTTCCAACGAGAAGTAAAATCGATCTGGTGACCATACTACGCCACAGTTCGCACTATCTATTTGCCTAATTGCATGCAAAAAATTCATACATATATGTTGGATTATATTTATTTATTATTTTTACCTGTAGAAAATCCTGACATAAAGGAATATGTTTTATATCGTCAAAATTCAATTGTCAAAACATTCTGAATGAATCAATGTGTCTTCAACGTCATCTGCCTCATCATCTAGATTTGGGTCTGGTTGGAAAAAATCTTCTAAGCAGTCATCTTCATTAGTTTCAGTTGGGACAATTGCTTCTCTTTTTCGTGCTTCCCGCGACCAAAATCCTGCAATTTGCTGCCATGATAAAAACTCAGATTGCTTGAATAGGGGCAATCTTCGCATTTCAGTTGCAGTCTCCCTTGGATCGCACTTTCTTCGAGTCTTAATCCCATCATCAAATTGATTAAGCAAATATTGGCGCTGGTTCTCTGTGAATGCTTTACAAGATCTTTTTTGCCTTAAAGTTCAGCCAGTTGATAATCTTTGGATTGAATCATCATCTGCATACATCTCCCAGAATTGCTGCAAAACTTCATTTAGACTTGGAAGCCGAGGCATTAGCTGCCGATTTTCTATTTGTTTCTTGTACGTTGTAATAGCTGCATCACGCAATGTCAGTCGCTCAGGCTGAAACTGGTGATTTGCTAACTCCATGTGATTTTCAAGGGATCGATGTCTTCGAAATGATTTCACGCAAACAGGAACAGTACAAGCACACGTGGGCGTGGGGTGTTTGGGGGGTATGCACCCCCCAGAAACCAAAATACCCCCCAGAAATCAAAATACCCCCCCCCCAGAATTCAATTTTTGAAATTTTTTCTCTCGTTTTTTTCGCAATTTTTGATGCCAATGGATAGTGCTTGATGAGAAACGTCGAAAAATGGTGTTTTTAACGCCATACCACCATTTTTAAGGCCATTTTTTGACCTTCAAAAAATCTTGCACCCCCCAGAATTTTCTTGCTGCCCACGTATGAGTACAAGTAAGCAGTTGCAAAGATCTTGCTGAGCTGTCTTCTTCTGGTAAAACTGGCACAAATGTTGCTGTTGACTGGTCCCTTGTCATGGGCTCTTCTAGGATGAAGAAACAAGAAACAAATAGAAAATCGGCAGCTAATGCCTCGGCTTCCAAGTCTAAATGAAGTTTTGCAGCAATTCTGGGAGATGTACATATGCAGATGATGATTCAATCCAAAGATTACAAACTGGCTGGGCTTTAAGGCAAAAAAGATCTTGTAAAACATTCACAGGAAACCAGCGCCAATATTTGCTTAAAAAATTTGATGATGGGATTAAGACTCGAAGAAAGTGCGATCCAAGGGAGACTGCAACTGAAATGCGAAGATTGCCCCTATTCAAGCAATCTGAGTTTTTATCATGGCAGCAAATTGCAGGATTTTGGTCGCGGGAAGCACGAAAAAGAGAAGCAATTGTCCCAACCGAAACTGATGAAGATGACTGCTTAGAAGATTTTTTCCAACCAAACCCAAATCTAGATGATGAGGCAGATGACGTAGAAGACACATTGATTCATTCAGAATGTTTTGACAATTGAATTTTGACGATATAAAACATACTCCTTTATGTTAGGATTTTCTACAAGTAAAAAATAATAAATAAATATAATCCAACATATATGTATGAATTTTTTGCATGCAATTAGGCAAATAGATAGTGCGAACCGTGGCGTAGTATGGTCACCAGATAGATTTTACTTCTCATTGGAAATAGAAAATAAAATTATTTGAAACAATAGCATGCATTTTTTCACATTGACCAATTAGGTTAAGTTCACACTTGTGAAATATGGCTGATAGATAAGTACGTAGAATATGCAGATGATATTTTTGTGTACAATTAGGGACATATATGGTAGAGACTGTGGTGTAATGCGGTTAAAAAATGTGTCCTAATTCTTGAGTAACAGAGCCGAAAGTAAAATTTTTTGAAGCACTAATGTGTGACTTTTTGATTTTGACCAATGGAGCTAAGTTTACGTTGTCCACAAATGGTCAATAAATATCAAACATATATAGATGGATTTTTGCATATAATTAGGCAAATAGATAGTGCAAATTGTGGTGTAATGTGGCCACAAGATGAATTTTATTTTCCGAATTACAGCTCCAAAAGGAAAGTTATTTGTACCACACATGTATGATTTTTTCGACTTTGACCAATTGAATTCAATTACCGTTTGTCAGAAATGGTCAACAACCAGTTAAGCTATACGCATGATCTCTTGCAAGCACTTAGGCACATAGATGGTACAGGCTGTGGTATAATGCGGTCGCACAATGTTTTACAGTTCTGGAGTTATAGATCGAAACGTTAAATTTTTCATAGCACAAATGTATCATTTTTGAAATTTGAACACATGAGTTAATTTCACGTTTGTCAAAAGTGGTCAATAACTATCCATCACATATCCTACGTTTTTTACACAGAAACGGGTACATAGGTGGCACATATTGTGGTGAAATAAGGATCGATTCTGTATGACCACTCTGGACTTATGGCTAAAAAAGTAAAAATGTTGCAAGTGCAAAAATTCATATTTTTGACTTTTATTGACTGCTGTATCCCGTGGGATGATCCGGTAAACAAACTTTTTATACTTTTTGTAAAGCCCATTCAATCTTCTGTAATATAAAAAAACTGCATTGAAAAATGTTAATTATTCTGGAAAATATTAATCAATATATGAAATTCGGCACATATTCCGATTTTTCACACTTTACACCCCTATAAGTCAGCGAAAAGTTATTTTTGTGTAAAACGATATTCAGATTCGGAATCAGCGTAAAAAGTTGTGTAATATATGTTAAAACAAAGAAAAATTAATTTTTTGCTTACGTAAGTCACTATTACAGCAAGGTGATTCTTACAGAAATTGACTCTTAAATCTTGAAAACCCAGTTTGTAGTTGTTTCTAGGATTCCCATACCCCAAATACAACGTTGCACATTTACCATAACTTATTTGCAACTGCCATTTTTAGGTCCATGCGTGTAATGAGTCCAGATCCGATTGTTAGAGATCAGCATTACATGAAACATTAAAACGTTTTGCATCATCAGCAAACAACATAATATCACTATGTTTAATACAATCAACTAAATCATTTATAATTAGTGGTTCTTGCTTAAATTTAAACCACTTTTTTAATCGGTTTTCATCGACTCAAGAATAGCGACCCAAGCACAAGGTTTCGTATAACAGAGTGGACGTACATATGTATGTACATACATAGGTAGCGTTTTGTATAATAAGCTAAGTAAGCGAAGTGACTGACTATTTACTTAGACAGACAAGTACCTATAGTCCATTTCGCAAAACTTTGTTCATGGATTAAAATTCTAGTGTCGATGTATATCGATTGAAAAAGTATTTTAAACAGAAGCAGCAATCACGATATTGTGCATACAATTGATAAGCACATGAAGATTTATTACACAAAATTTCATTACAGTAAGCTGTCTAGAAATTACTATCGTAGCTGCTCGATAGATCGCTGAAAATTGATCTCCATGCACAAGGTTTTTTCATGAGATAGACTATATAAAAAATTTGTCAAATATGTCAGAGAACGATTCTTGCTTATTAGATAATCAAGATGACAAGTTAGCACAACACAGCTCTTGTGGATACATCAAAAATCTAGTACTGTAGTTAGAAGGACCAAGTCGGTCGGTCAACGAAAGAGTCAAGAAATCATTTGCGTTTTTTTAGCTAAGTGTTAAATAATTTTTTGAATATAGGGTGGGGTGTGCTGTTAAATTCAAAACTTCATTCGGTCACAGTCTTGTCCTGATCGGTCTTTTGTTTTGCATAATTTAACTTGAGCGTACTCGGGAAAATGGTCATTTACTTGCCTTGCCAATCTTTCAATAAAAAATGCAGGTTGTCCTCAGGCTCGTATGCGAGATTTTGGTTCGGGCGGGAGGACAGCATTCGTTTAGCAGGTTCACGCTTGCATTAAGATAGTCATATCATAAACTCGAAAAAATCAAAAACCTGCGCAAGGACTATGGCAGTTATTATTTGCAGTCAACTGCAAGCAATATAGCACACAATGTAAAACTATATGCAGTCAAAATCCAGCGGCGTAGACTGCAGGCAATCTAGCAAACAATGTAAAATTATATGCAGTCAAAATCCAGCGGCGTAGACTGCAGGCAATCTAGCACACAATGTAAAATATATGCAGTCAAAATCCAGTGGCCTAGACTGCAGGCAATCTAGCACACAATGTAAAATTATATGTAGTCAAAATCCAGCGGCCTAGACTGCAGGCAATCTAGCACACAATGTAAAATTATATGCAGTCAAAATCCAGCGGCGTAGACTGCAGGCAATCTGGCACACAAAGTAAAATTATATGCAGTCAAAATCCAGCGGAGTAGACTG
The DNA here is from genome assembly GCA_036768485.1 of Mermis nigrescens. Taxonomy (NCBI): domain Eukaryota; kingdom Metazoa; phylum Nematoda; class Enoplea; order Mermithida; family Mermithidae; genus Mermis; species Mermis nigrescens. Next base: position 164,830 of record JAVLUZ010000605.1, on the reverse strand, counting down.
CAGGCAATCTAGCACACAATGTAAAATTATATGCAGTCAAAAAACCAGCGGCCTAGACTGCAGGCAATATAGCACACAATGTGATATTATATGCAGTCAAGATGAATGCTTATTGATATGGGGAGCTGGCGCTTAGCTCGCATTTCAACCTGTAGTAGATAGTTTTAGAAGGCACTTTTATTTGAAATGGTCTGGCAGATTTGCTCCTTTGCTAGGAGTGTTTTTGCGCTGCATGGGTAGCAGCTTCAATAGCTGCCCAGTCGCCCGTTAGTGCATTTTGATGGGCCAGCGTAACCAGCGGTTTGCACTTACTTATAGTCTGAGGTAAAACTAATTTTCTCTAAACGACTGCTGAAGGAGGGAAAGTTCGGGGCATTCACAACTTCTTCTTGCAAATTATTCCAAAGAGGAAGGAGTCTATTTGCAAAACAATACATTTTTAAATTTAAGCGAGATTTAGGTATTTTTAGCTTTACCGAGTTAACTGATCGAGTGATGCCATTACACACCGTGAACAACTCGTTAAAATCGATGTCTATAAGACCATGGTAAATTTTATAGCCCATCGATAGATCATGACGGACTCGACGTAACTGAAGTGAGTCTAATTTAGGAAAAATCTAATCGTTCACTATAGCTCAAGTCGGGAAAATTTAAGACCCTTCTAGTAAAGTATCTTTGAACTCTCTTAATACTTCTCACGTCTTGCTTTTTGTGTGGTGACCAAATTACCGTGCAATATTCTAGTAAAGGTCGGATATACGTTTTATAAGCCATAATTAGCAGTTCAGCATCTTTAGCCTTTAATGCTCGAAAAATCAATGACATCCTAAAATATGCTTTTTTAACTATGTGCAATGTGCGGCGAAAAATCCATATATTCGTTCAAAAGAATACCTAAATCTTTTACTTTGTTGTTTTCCAAAATATCCTCCGTTCCAATCGAATATTTTTGCCTAAGATTATGTTTGCAGATCGTTGCATCTGATGAAACGGATGGAAGTCGCTGCCAACCAGATTCGAAATATGGACCTCTTGTTTCATACACCGTTTTTTCCCCAGCGATTTGGTTGACATTATAGACCGAACTTAAAATTTTTTTTCCACTTTTTCCGACTTTTTTACACGTCTTTTGGGAGGTCTAAAAACGTTTAAAATAGAGCGCCTGTGTTGAAAAATCAGTGTTTTTTAAGTAGAAAATTTTATGTAGCGGTGTTTGATGCACTTTTTGTATAAAAATTTCACGCTTCACAAGAAATATCACGATTAGTATACGTTATTTATGTTGAAACTTGAATTTCCTTCCTTCAGTAAAGCATTTTAGCCAATTCTGAAGTCGCTTTTGACAATTAAAACTATAATTTATCAAATGGCGCAAAGCGCCAGAAAATTTTGAAATTTTAGCTCTAAATCATTTTTACATTTCAAAAACTGTGCAGAAGGTAAGGATTTTCAATCGTAGTGGAGTTCTACGTCCAGATTATCGATAAAAATGCTGCAATTGGCGCCACGCTGGCTTAAACATCAATAACAAGTAAGAATTAAATCAATTCGGCGCAAAGCGCCAAAAATTTTTTGTAGTTTCACTTCTCTAAAACGCATTTTTGCATTACAAAAACTAACTGAATCCGTGCAGAAGATAAGGATTTTTAATCGTAGTAAAGTTCTAGATCAAATTGTCGATTAAAATGCTGCAGTTGACGCGGCACAGCTCAAATATTGACAATAAAAAAGAATTAAATCAATTCGGCGCGAAGCTGCGAAAATTTTCTAGTTCCACTTCTCTTAAACGCATTTTTGCATTACAAAAACAAGGATTTTCAATCGTAGTGAAGTTCTAGACCAGATTGTCGATAAAAATGCTGCCATTGGCGCCCTGCGGCTTAAAGATTAATGATAAGTAAGAATTAAATCGATTCGGCACGCAAGCGCCAAAAATTTTTGAAGTTTTAACTCTCTAAAACGCATTTTTAACATTACAAAAATTTTCCACAAATGCCAACCAAGCCCAAGAATTTTTTCTATTTCCCAAAATTTTAGTTGACAAATAGACCAAAAAGTGGAAAAAACGGTGGTTTCAGAGGCACCGCTTAGGTATCAACCAACGTTGGTACCCAATTTTTTTAAAATACCAACGTTGGTACATAATTGTTTCTTAAATACCAACGTTGGTACCCCTAAGCTGCGTTAAGTACCAATGTTTTTCCTTTTAAAAAATTTTTCGAGAAAAACTTGCTGTTCTCGGGATCGATTCCAGGGCTACAAACCACCTTCGCAACATAAGACGGCGCTTCGGACCACTCAACCAGGCATCTGAATTCTGAAATTTTACCTAATTTTATAGGTCAACAACAGTAGGTTTAGTAAGTGGGTTTTATTGTGCTAATGATCTTTCTAACCGTCCTGTTCATTCGTTTGAGCGTGTACTATGATCATTCCGTCTTACATAATAGGCGAAATGCGGCAAAAAATAAAATCTCAAACTTTAAAACGCTAATGCGATCAGTTTCATGGTTAAGAGCTCAAATCGGGCGCAGATTTGGGATTAGGCTACACATTGGCGCGGGAGCTGGGACGTCTGGGGGTCTGAACTCGGAACCTCCCAAAAAGGGTCTGGCTGGACCCATCAGAATCTGAAAGACACCCCCTCCCCAGAAAAATCGATAGAACCCGAATTGAATTCTTGAAGCTAGGTTTTGTCCCATAGGACCTCCAGAATTTGGCTGCTCTCCATCCTACGGTGTAGACCATACACACATGCTGGGATTTGGGTGTGTCTAGACCACCCAATGAGACTTAATGAAGGCCAAAAATGGATAAAAATTGAAAATTTTCTACGAAAGTGCTAGAAATCGATCAGAAACTGTGGCGCAATGTAGCATCAATGCTATTTTAGCGTTTATACCACTTGTTGAGATAATTTTCTCCCAAAAAAGTTTTAAAGTTTCTCTGAGATTTTGTTATTCTTTGTTTTCGCATTTTGCTTATTTCGTGAGACAGATTGATCCAAGTAGATGCTTCAAACGAATGAATAAGATGGTCAGCAAGCTCAAAAGTACAATAAAAACCTATCTACTATCCCTACTGTCGTTGATATATAAAAATAAGTAGAATTCCAGAATTCAGATGCCTGGCTGAGTGGTCTGGAGCGCCGTCTTATGTTGCGAAGGTTGTTTGTAGCCGTGGGTTCCATCCCCAAAAAACAAGTTATTCTCGAAGAATATCTTTAAAAGGAAAAACTTTGGTACTCTAACGCAGCGTTAGGTACCAACGTTGGTATCTCAAAAAAATTGGGTACCAACGTTGGTACCTAAGCAGTGCCTGTTTCAAAGCCCAGAACCTTAACCAATCGACTAACGCTGGTCCTTCCCGATAAAGAACGCTAAGTATTTGTAATGTTTTGCATTGATTTATCTGCTTATTAGGCGTAGGCTCATTTTAAACGCTGGCACCAATATTTTGGTCAGTCATATTGATCTACAGAAATAATCCGAGCACTGCCTTCTTTGTTTTCGACCTGACTCAATTCGAACCAGTTGGGTGGCAGCTTCTACCAAATACGTAAGTTGTCACATTGTGACTGCCTGTCCCAATCGCTATCGTTTTTATCATATGCTGTGTTATTATTCTTATCACGTGTTCTCTTGGGCGTAGCAATAAATCCTTTGTTTGTTTTGGTATGCGTACTTATAACGTGTCCATCTTAATACATATGTGAACCAGCTAAACCAATGCCGCTAGAAACGCTTAAAAGCAAATTTTCTATGAATTATTAAGAAAACGGCGAATTCTGGGGAATGAAAAGAGAATTGGAGGTTGGACCCAGATCTGGCTCCCTTTTGAGGTCGGGTCCGGTTCCAAAATTTTGGACAATCTCGGGTCCGGGTCCAGAGTTTTGTTCAACCTTGAGTCGGGTCCGAAATTTTGGTCGCCCGGGTACCCGGCGTCACACCCCTAGTATTATCCCTATCTAAGGTCTTGGAAAACTAGTGCGATTTAAAAAAATAAAGTTGCTGCAAGTCAATTCTTAAGCTTACTGCGGAAAATGGCTGAAAATTATAATTGAAAACGGTAAAAATATAAAAATTTTGTATTTTATAAAGTTTTGTATTTTTCATTGAAACATTAATTGGCTAAATTTCACCAATAAGGGTCAAGAAACCCAGTTTACCGCACATGACGTGCTACTGTACTACGCTATAGTAACTTAGATTTTATATGTGGAGGATGTAAGTTGACTTATGGGGACCGTATTTGTACTAGCACGAATAGACACTCATCACAATTTACTAGTATGACTATTTTTGGATTCAACCCCTTTGGCAACCTCTACCTTGCTCGTGTTTGTTCCTCTACCTTGCTCGTGTATGTTTCATCCCCAGGATTCTCATACTGTGCGTGTCTGATGGTGAACGTAAAGTATTGTGAAGTGGGAATAATTCATTAACATTCATGCAACTATCTGTATAGCTGAAATATTAGCAAAGCGAAACTTTGAAATAAAGTGAATCCCACAATTTTGGCCTTTCAACTCCTTCAAGCGTGTACCATGGAAATCGATGGCTCCCTTTGCTTTTTCTAAAAATTCAGACGTATTATCTTGTGCTCTGGTAGCAGATTGTCGCACTCTACTTCTAAGTATTTTTGAGCGCTAAATACTGCTGCATATTTCCACATTTCCAAACTTATTTCGGTCGATATTTGTTTTATTCCTCTAGATGATTTTACACAAGGTATTAGCGTATTGCGTGCTTACTTACGTCGCCGATGCGCTTTATTTCCACATTGGGGAAACGGAGAAAAAATGTTTCATTGAAGAAGTACCCGATCAGACTCAAGTCATCAGTGAGTTACTTTTAATTTTTGCGCATAATTTTATCGTTTTATACGGTTTATTAAATTTTTATGCGATACTTTATCACACGTAATAAATTTTATATGTATTTATCAAATTTCTTAAATTTTTACTGCACTTACTCGTCTTTTACGACACCGATGAAATCTAAATTGGAAAGTGTGTAATTTGTACAGTTAATTACAAAGTCGAATTAATCGATCCTCAGTCTGGAAATGCGGTGGAAAATACGGGAATCGGCATGCACGTTGAAGTGAAATCGCCCGAAAACGAAGTTATGTTGTCCAAACTGTACACGTCAGAGGGCAAAGTGGCCTTTGTCAGCAATATGCCCGGCGAACATTCGATTTGCCTCTACTCAAATAGCACTAAATGGTTCGCCGGTTCAAACCTGGTACATACATAACTTGCTTCATTATTTGCTTTTTAATTAATTAATTAATGAATCAATTAATAATTAATTAATTAATTAATTAATTAATCAATTAATCAATAATTAATTAATTAATTCTGATTAAATGGTGATTCTTAGACTAAAACCTTGAAAATCCTCATATACTGACAATCCTTATTGACTGTATTAAATCTCGAGGTCATTATTAAATTAAACCTCCTGAATTTTACGAGTATTCCATTCATTCAAGCAACTTATGTACATGCGAAGGACGGGGAATTTGAAGCAGGGGTGGTGGGGGGGGGGTGGAACCCAAATTTTTTCCTAAGTACCTTTCATGAGCTAGAAAACGCTATTTTCGGCGTTTCCGACAATGATCATTCCTTCTAAAATATCAAACATAAAAACGAGCAATTGGAACAAAAATATGAAAAAAACGAGTTTATGGTGCGAAACGCTAAAAATTTGACATTTTTGAGCCAAAAAATGGCTAAAGCATTCAAAACAAAATCTTTTCTACGATTTTTTTTGTGGAAAGTCAAAGATTGAAAAAGTCAACTGCGCAGGCTGCCTGCCTTGTTCCAAAACCAGGTTGATATTATGATATTAGGTTTGGTCTCGATACTGCCTGAGCGGGGTATGCCTTCCAAAAGTCCTGGTAGTCGGATGGATACCCCACCTACATGCATGCACACAGGGGGCTGAAGGGGAGTATTGCCCTCCTGAAGGGACAGCTGGACAGGTACTGTCCGGCGATTTTGAGCTGATGGAACGTTTTTTTACATCAGTTTTGAGGTGAAAAGCAGTAAAAACGTCAAAATGCTTCCGGCGCTACGAGCCAAATCAGTACTTTTTAGTACTTTTTATTTAAAAAGCGCCCGAAACTGATAAATTTTTGCATTTTTTAGTGTTAAAAGTGATTTAATGCAGTCAAAATGGACTAAAAATGCTTTTAAAATGCGATATTACCACGAAAAAACGTTTTATAGGCTATTTTGACCATTTTGATCGTTGAAACAGCAAACAAAAAATCGTGAACGTTAAATTTACCGTTTTGAATTTTTGGGATTTCAGCCCCCCTGCCGACCATGACCGTGTGCACCTATGCCTACACCCCCAGCGTGCTTCTGCGCGTCCTAGGCAACTCAATCTTGAATAAACCTCAAGGAATGTTTATTGCTCGGATTTCGTGGCGAGAATTGTGGGCTGCGCCCTAATTTCGAGAGTACAAAAACTTCCCAAGGTAAAGAAAAGTATCGGAAACTTGATAATAGGGTGCGAAAACAACATTTAGGACGTTTCCTGTCAAGCTGTATTAATTGGTAACGAAAATTCTGGGGATCTCTCTAATTCTGGATACGGGATAAAAATTATTACGAAGTGATAAACTGATCGAATTACTATAATTAGGCGAAAAACTGACTTAATGTAGTCAGGGACGTAACCAGCGTTGAGGGGAGGGGAGCGGCGGCCCCCACTAGAAATAAAAAATATTTTTATTTTTCACAAGGGTCATCCAAAGAAAAAAATCAAAAATTCTTGAAGTCTATAAAAGGGGCGGTCAAAATGCGTTTCTAGCACACTTTTGAGCTATTAAACTTAGAAATTTTTGCGCTTCGCGCCGAATTTCTTACTTCTATCTTATTTCTTACCTTAGAAGCCCATATTTGATTTCAAAATAGCGAATATGTCAAAAATTTTCGGCGCATCGCGCCGATTTATTATTTCTTTATTAGTTTTCTTTGCAAAAGCGCAAAAGTAAATACAAAGACAAGTATTTGGAAATGTTTTGGAGTCGGGCTTTAACTTTATATTGAGAAATTAGTCAAGAAAATTTATCAATTTTTTAAAATTTTTTTTCTTGAACCTCGTCGAGAAACGCTCAAAAATGCCATTTTCGCGTATCTCCTAACGGCTCTATAGGACTTCAAAAATTTTGGCCCCCCTGAAATAAAATCCTGATTACGCCCCTGAATGTGATTATGACCACACGTGGGCGTGGGGAGGGGGTTTGGGGTATGCACACCTCAGAAGGCCGGATACCCCCAGAAATCAAAGTAACCCCAGAATTCAATTTTTTGAAAATTTTTTTAGTCTTTTTTTCGCAATTTTTTGTTGCTAATGGATAGTGCTCGATGACAAACGTTGAAAAACTGCATTTTTCCGTCATACCACCATTTTAAGACCATTTTTTGACCTTTGAGAAATCTTGCACCCACCCTAGAATTTTGGTGCTGCCTACCTATGATTATAATCCTCCCTGTTACCTGCCAGCGACAAACAGTAAAACTAATTTAACTTAATTTCTATTTCTAGTATAACATTTGATATTTATGTTAGAATGTATAAAAAATCATATAATAAATTCCAATTAGTACATAAAATGAAAAAATACTTTAAATTTAGTTTAAAAAAATCCATGTGTCGGTATATTCACCTATTTGTTTAATTGGTGATTAATTATGATAATTATGATAATTATTATAATTATTATAATTATTATAATGTTTATAATTATAATGACTGTAGTCATAATTATTATCATAATTATCATAATTAATATTGAAGCGCGTGCATTTTGATATACAATCGGGTGAACACGCTCTTGATTATGCTGTGATCGCGGCTAAAGACAAGTTATCGGAAATTCAGTTACGCATCAGGCAGCTGTTGGATCAAGCTGAGCAGATAACTAAAGAGCAGAATTATCAAAGGGTAAATTGAGGAATCGTTTTTTTTTAATTTTTAGAATTTTTTTATCATGAATTCGGAACATGCCGAGATTTTTAGGGTTCAATATCTTACTTTGGCGATTTTTGATTAGCATTTTTTCTGTAAAACTCCTTATACTTACGTACATATTTTTTTGTCCCTTACATAACATTCTGAAAAACCTGCAGAAGCTTCCGGCTGGACGTACACGTGGGAATCACAGGTGGGCGCCACCAAAGTTCTTGGGGGGGGGGGGGTTTGCAAGATTTTTTCAATGGTCAAAAAATGGCCTATAAAATGGCGGTATGGCGAAAAAACGCATTTTTTCAACGTTTCTCATCGAGCACTATCCATTGGCATCAAAAAAAAAATGCGAAAAAGAACAAAAAAATTGAAAATGAATTGTGGGGGTATTTTGGTTTCTGGGGGTGCATTTCCCCCAAACTCCCTACGCCCGGGTATGGTGGGAATGAAATGAAGCCTGGATACACTAAGAAAAATAAAGTTTTTCGGGAAAGTGAAACGAAATCGAGGCCATAACCAGACATGTACCTAGGGGTCTTGGGGGTCTTTTGACTCTTAGAATAGAAAAAAATGGGAAATATTCTGATCACAATGAGGCAAAATGAAGGCTAAAACTGATAAGCATAAAATTTTCTCCAAAAATGCTTGAAATTGTCCCAAAACCGTAGATTAACAGTTTTGACCCTGTTTTAGCATTTTTATCAGTTTTTTACGTCATTTAGGCCCACAAAAACTTTGTTTTTGATCCTTCGAACCAGACATGCACAACATGGGAATTAGGGGGGAGTTGTAGTCCTAAACTTCTTTTTTTGTGGCCCAAAAATGGTGGGTACGCGTCAAAAACATCGTTTTTTGGCGTTTCTGACGGTGCTCTATCTTTCCAAAGCGTAAAAGGATAAAAAATTAAAGAAAAAAATCGAAAAAAGTCAAATAAATCGAACAATTATGGGTCAAAACATTACATGGCGCGAAGCGCCGAAAATTTGGCTTTTTTTGACCAAATAGATAGCTAAAAACTCTTAGAAAGTAGAGCTGTGCCGGGGCCGCCTTTTTTGCCGGGGCCGGGGCCAATAATAGCGTGCTTTACCATGCTCATAGTACGACCCTGCCCTACCCCTTATATGTTCCTATGCATATATTCTTGCTTGTAGATATGCACGTCAAGCGTTAATATTTGTTGGGATTACAAGATATAACAGAACATGGGCATCGGGGGATCTAGACCCCCCAGAATACACATTCTCCCCCCCAAAAATCCGCTACACCCCCAGAAATTGATTTTCAGAATTTTTTCTGTTTTTCTGCTGTTTTTTGATGCTAATGGATAGCTCTCATTGAGAAACGCGAGAAAACGGTGTTTTTTTCGCTCTACCATATATTATCAGGCACTTTTTGATTTTGAAAAATTTTGGACCCCTAGAATTTTTTAGCTGCCTATGTATGGATTTAACTCCTCTGACTTGGATGCGTTTTTCAATGTGCTTTACTTTGCACTTTTTTAGGCTTATTATTCTATTTGTTCTGACAGACGTAGCTGTCTGCTACCAAGCAAGCTGGAAATGCTCGTCTATATGAATTGCAATTTAAAATATGTCAATTTTGATTATTAACTAGAAATTTGCACCAATCTGACATAGTGAAATAAAGATTTGAATTAGCAAGATCTGTGGTTTGCTTGAAATTGAGTTTGAAGGTAAATCTGCCCAAAACTATCAATTTTCTACATTATAATCAACTCTAACATTGGCCCCGGCCCCGGTGCCGGGGCCAGCACTAACCCCGGCACAGCTCTATTAGAAAGGCACTTTTTCTACCGATTTTCAGGAAAGTTTTGGAAACTTTTGTTAAATCGCTAATTCTGAGGTATCGGCGTGTGAAACCATATATACGTGGGCAGCACCGAAATTCTGGGGATGCAAGATTTTTCAAAGGTCAAACAATGGCCTTAAAAATGGTGGTATGACGAGAAAACACCATTTTCAAAGTTTCTTATCGAACACTATCCATTGGCATCAAAAAATTGCGAAAAAAAGAATAAATTGAATTCTTGTAGGGGCATATCTTGGCTTCTGGGGGGTATTTTGGTTTCTCAGGGAATGCATATCCTCCACCCCCCCCCCTCCACGCTCAGGTATGGATGAAACCCCAACCCCCAAGATCACGTATGCTCCAGAATGCATCTATTGTTATAACTGGACAAAAATCAAAACTTCATGCAAAGTTCTGGAGGCTGATGCATGTGCAAATGATCTTAATGTTTAGTGAAGGAAAAAATTAAGGATCTGATTCAAGGGAGGGTCGAAATATAGGGCTTTTTGCGTCGGCAACTTCATTTTATATATTTTCTTACAATACAGTGGTCGCCATGAAAGATGACGCGCTATCGCCCTCAGAATTAAAATGGATGGTGCGTCGCAAGCGCCGCGTTACGTCCATCATGCGCCATCATCTCTTTTTCCTATCCAGCGCCATTAACCTCCATCATTCCGTTAATCTGGCGATGCGGACGGCGCAATTTAGCTATAAATAGCACCAACAAGAAGGAAGCGCGCCAGCATTCACGTGCGCGCTTCCTTGTTAGCGCTATTAATAGCTAAATTGCGCCGTTCGCATCGCCAGATTACGGGATGATGGAGGTTAATGGCGCTGAATAAAAAGAGATGATGGCGCATGATGGATGTAACGCGGCGCTCGCGACGCACCATCCATTATAATTCTGAGGGTGATGGCGCGTCATCTTTCATGGCGACCACTGTAAATATAACTTACAATTAATTCTGATATTTTCTGAGTGATTCGAAGAATTTTCTGCCACATTTAAAATATTAGAATATAAGTTTAGGTACCTATGTAGCAATGAAATCACAAATGCATTTCTTCCGCTGTGTAATGCATCTTATGTATCATACGAGTATTATAAGGAATCATTTAAAAAAATAGCTTACTGTGCACTGTTTTTTTTTGTACGAGCCTCTTTGTACATGTACAAAGATCCCCGGAAAAGTCTTTGTACGAGCGAAAATTTTTTTGTACATATAACGTATAGATATGCAATTGAATGTACACATTTTTACATACTACTAGATTGTTATCCGTGACCCGCACGCTTCGCAAAAGGTGTAACTTTGTCCTAAATTCAGCTGGTTATATTAGTTCGGCCCGAAACGCCAAAATTTTCATGAGACTTAGGTTGAAATTACACATAAAATTCGACTCAGCAAGTTAAAATGACTTGTGTTACACAATTATAAATAATAAGCGGTTGCAATGTGCTGACTGAATCTCATAATAGACACCAATTTGCTAATGAATTTAATGCAACGCAAAGATAAAAGAGTCAATTTTATCTTCAAACGGCAGAAAACAGTGCACAGTTGTTTAATAGTTCTTTTTTCTGCATAAAATCTTTATAAAACAGTGGAAATAGATGTAAACGATGCTTCAATCTGTACAAAGATGCTTACAGATAGATTTTGGAGTGTTTAATGCCCGCGCCTGGAGCTAAATAGAATGTAATTATGATACTCGGCGCGAAGCGCCGAAAATTTTAGAAATTTTGCTAAAAAATACTCAAAAAAACGTTAAAATTACTATTACTTTGCCCCAAAAAGTCTTTGTACATTGTACAAAGATGGCTCCGAAAATCTTTGTACGAGCCTCAAAATCTTTGTCTCGTACAAAAAAAAAAACAGTGTTACTGTGTGCTAAGACCTAGAGTGATAGTCGTATGTTTTTCATACTAGACAAAATAATTCTGCTTTTTTAGCGGAATTTTAAAATGAGCGCTTCATTTTTTATAACTCATGCTCATAGCTGGGTGTGGGGGGTTTGGGGGTATGCACCCCCAGAAACCAAATACCTCCCAGAAACCAACATAACCCCCCCCGCAGAATTCAATTTTTGAAATTTTTTTTATTTTCCGCAAGTTTTTGATGCAAATGGATAGTGCTCGATGAGAAACGTTGGAAAATGGTGTTTTCCCGCGTACCACTATTTTTAAGACCATTTTTTTGACTTTTGAAAAAATCTTGCACCCCCAGAATTTTGGTGCCGCCCATCTATGCTCATTCGAATGCATCACTTGTGTTTGCGTAGAAAAGCTATAATTCAAAAACAGAAAATAAACATGTTTTTTCATCGTTCCTTCTCTCGGTTTACTTTTTCACGTTTCATTTCTTATTTTGAGTTGTACTGGTTAGGTTTAGTTAATCTTCCTTTTACCCCATTTTATTAATTTTTCGATTTTTTCACATGTTTTTTTAACTTTAAAACGTATTTACTCACAGTAGTATTTATAAATTTTTTAAGTACCGCGAGGAACGCTTCCGTCAAACTAGCGAATCTACAAATCAAAGGGTCCTGTGGTGGGCCGTTGCTCAAACGATAATATTAGTTTTGACGGGAATTTGGCAAATGCGGCATTTGAAGGGATTTTTCGAAGCGAAAAAATTGGTGTGAAATATAGCATTAGCATTGTTTGTTTTTGAAATAAGCGAAAATTTGTCGACTTATCGCGGTTTCGTTGAATTGAACGGTTATTGATTTATTTATCGGTGCATTGTGTAAATAGATTTACATTCTCTCGCTCGCAGATAACGGGGAATGGTTGTCGTAAACCAACATTAGGTCAGTTTTTCGCTCACTTATGGTAATTTGATCACCTTCTCACTCGCTTGTAATAATTTTTATCTCCGTTCTTGATTGGTTGCTTGCTCGACCGCGATTGGCTGGTTGGTTTAGTTACTCGATTTTATTGGTTGCTTGCTCGACTGTGATTGGCTGGTTGGTTTAGTTATACGATTTTATTGATTGCTCGCTCGACTGTGATTGGCTGGTTGGTTTAGTTACTCGATTTTATTGGTTGCTTGCTCGACTGTGATTGGCTGGTTGGTTTAGTTACTCGATTTTATTGGTTGCTTGCTCGACCGTGATTGGCTGGTTGGGTTACTCGATTTTATTGGTTGCTCGCTCGACTGTTATTGGCTGGTTGGTTTAGTTAATCGATTTTAATTGGTTGCGATTGACTAATGATTGCTCGATTGGTTGGTTGGTTGCTTTATTTCGTTTAGATGGTTAGTTACGGTCGAATATTGTTTATTATACTTATTCCGGGTTCTTGGCTTAAACATATATGTATGCTTACTGTTTGACTAACTTTTATTGTCCGTTCTATCTTACTTCCTCTTCAGCTTCTGTTGCTTTTTGCTTCTTGGCCATATTGCGGACTCTTTCGATGGCTGATCTCGACTGAGAGAATCAATTTTTATTCAATACAAGCGTAATCGTCTTGGAGAAAATGCGAGTATTACTCTTACATACAAAGAAGCCTCATACTCGTCTGATCCTCTAATTTACAATTTTTCGCCCTTCTCAAAATTTTACCCCAAATTCTATTCAAGCCCCTTCCATCGATTTAATCTTTTGTCAAAATTAGCATTGCTTTCTGAATTAATCATGCGAGACCTTAACTGTAAGTTGTTGAGCTTTTTCAATTTCTTTTGTCGAAAACGTTGCCAAATTTTCTCGCTACACTATTGCTTTTTCCATGCTCTTCAAAGGAGTTCGAGGTGAATGCAAAATTAATCTGATGTGCTTAGTTTCTCATCAGAAATCACACGGTCTTCTTATTAAAGCTCATGCAGTTCGCTCATTTTCGACACATTCTTTATTCACTCGTTTTGTTGACTCGTATTGCTTTGATTGTAAGTCGTACGTTCATTACGTAAACATGCTTTATTGCAATAAAAATTTTCAGTTTCCCCTCGGCGTATGTACTAGTTGGATTGGATGAAATTAATGCCTTTTGTCTTTCCACTTTTATCGTTTCCTGTTAGTGAATTTTGGCAGATTCTTCTGATTGCAGAAACAACATTTTTGAACGATTTTGCTTTTCGATTATGTACTGCAAGCCTTATAGCCTGTGCAACGTTAGAAAGTTCGGTAAACTGAGTGACAAACACATGAGCGTGGGGGGTTTGAGGGGTATGCATTCCCCAGAAGTTGAAATACCCCGCGCAGAAATCAAAATACCATCCCAGAATTCAAATGTTGGAAATTTTGTTGTTGCTTTTTTAGCGATTTTTTGATGCCATTGGATAGTGCTCGATGAGGAACTTAAAAAAATGGTGTTTTTTCGCCAAACGACCACTTTTAATACTATTTTTTGACGTTTGAAAATTTTTTCACCCCCCCCTCAGAATTTTGGTTCTGCCGACATATGGTGATAAACGTTATGTGACTTTTCTCAAACTGAAATATACTTAGGAACTTGCATCGCAATCCAACTCGCTGCCATGATTCTGAAATATACTGAATGATATTCCTATTTAGTTATCCATGTCTTTCAGGCAAAATTCAATGAAACATCTAGTCGAACACTTTACTTTATTTAAATACTTGATTTGTTTTTGAAATCGATTGCTTTGATAAATCAGTCGATTTTTAAAATATTTAATGGGGTAGGGTTAGGGTCGTCAATATTACTGATTAATGGACAACGATTTTGGTCTGCTGGATTTCGCGGGGTTTTTTAGGGGTCTAAATCAATGTAAGCCTGCGTCGCTTACTTCTGAAAATGTGTCGCAATTTCAATTCACTATCTATAGCTGCGAAATAAGCGAACCACGGAAATATCGGTGTGTTCAATTAGCAATGTTATTCTATAGACGATTCGTAAAAAAGTAGGTACGTGCTCGTGACCATATGCAATTTACACTTACTTTTATGTGCCATTCTAGTTGATATATTCGGTCCTCGATTATATCATTCGTAGCATTTTCGTATGCTAATACTGCCTGGACTGGAAGCACGATTGAGTCTCGCTCGTGCTTGTGTTCGGTATTTCGCAATGGATGCAGTAAGCTCATTTTTTTTAGTTTTTTCTTTTTTCTCATCGAGTTTGTCAAGGCGTACTTGTGAAGACTTAAAATTTTGTAGATGTGATCATCTGTCGGTCTTAGGAGATAAACTACCTACTATTTCTGGTTAAATTGACAAGAGAGCACCCAAACATGGCCTAAAACTTAAGTTTTTGCTTAAAATATGGGTGTAAAACATACTTTCTCTGTTTTCGTCTTAAAGTTAATATATTCCGGCTCACTACTCTACCTGCAGTTTGCTCAGACAATTGGTAAAAGGATTCAGAAACGTCTAGAATTTTAAGAAGGAAAAGCGAATAATAATATTAGAATGATTATGTTTTCTCTGAAAACCGTTTTTGCAAACTAGCCTTGCACTTTTAGTCCGTTTTGGAGATCCTTCAATATCTCGAATAATTGCTTCGAGGTTTTATTATTAGGCACAATCTCAACATTAAAAACTAGGATAAAACGAAGGCTGAAAGTTCTTACAAAGCATGATATTATCTTTTACCATCGTATTCCGATACGGGACTTTTCCCTCCATTAAATTAATACATTAAATTATAAAAGTATTATTATATAATTATTAAATTACTCCATTAAATGAAATTAATATAATGAATTACAAAATCATTATATTATTTAATCATTGAATTACTCCACTAAATTAATTTCAATTGAAATTTCCGTTACCTAAATGATGATCAGTGCCCGGTTGCAGTAAGTTCTAGGAGCTAGGAATTGAGTAATTCGGTTTGCAGATGTTAGGAGTAACTTAATCCTAGGCTAGGAGTGTTGGAGTAGATTTAGGAGTAGGGCTAGGAGTAAAAAATGATTATCTAGGAGTAAAAATAAAATTCGGTTGCAGATGTGTAGAAGTATAATTCTATGAGTAAGTTTACTCATAGATCTTGCGTACAATTTTTTAGGATGCTGTTGGCTCTATTAAAAGTCGTTTGCCTTGCAAATCCATTGAAATGCACATTTTCAAAAATGATGCACACGATCTAATTGCATACAGGAAGCTTTTGCTTAGGCCCCGGATTAATTTGGATATTGAGACAATAAACTACACTGAACGATCGATTGATTATATCATGTCTGCTTAGTTCTAGTTTGCTTACTCCTAGGCTACTCCTAGCTCCTAGGTCCTTACTCCTAAATCACTTCTAGCTAGCAGCTAGGAATTCAACGTCGATCGCTCTTTATTTACTCCTAGAATTTACTCCTAATCTAGGAGCAAAATCTGAAATCCGTTTTATGAGACTACAAAAACTTCGCTCTTTAGCAAGACGAACGAATTTTAGTAGAGACAGAATCGTCTTAAAAAATTGACGCAACATCTAGGAGTAAACTCACTCCTATAATTTTACTGCTAGACATCCGCAACGCAACCCAATTTTATATTTATTCCTAGATAACCAGTTTTTTACTCCTAGCTTTGTTCCCAGATCTACTCCTATGTTCTTGAACTAGGAGTGAGTTACTCCAACCCATTTACTCGTTTCTTAGCTCAAAACTCCCAAGAGCTATTAGCAACGGACTCAGGAAATTTCCTTAATTCGTTGATTTTTTTACACGAAAATTGGCGTCGCCTTAAAAGAAATTGTTATAAGGAATTGAATAATATGGTTCATTGTAGTTTATATTATACTTTAATTATTATTGTTTAATATTTAGTATTATGTTTAATATCATATTTTAATATTTAGTCTAATAATTGCATTCTGTCATGAGGAATTGACTTTTTCCCTTCGCAGAAGAAAGTTTGACTGTCTGAATAATATTTAACGTATATTAAAGCGCCGTGGATTAGTTTTGGGTGTCTTTACGGAAAGCCATGATAATAATCAATGTGATGCTGATCAGAAGAACGCGCCCATCATTGCTGATCAATTTACTAGCAATGCTGGAAAATTCAATACCGAAACTTCCGGTCTTCTTTTGAAGCACCTGAACTGGTATTCGATTCCCCGCGCTTAAATATACGTACTAGTAAATAAAAATATTAAAACGTTCATATAGGGAAAAAGTATACTGAAAATACACATTTGCTTAATATGATGCAGGTACACATATTTGCCATTTAATAATGCGCAAAGGCGGACTATATTTTTAATTTAATTGAATAAACGAATTAAATCATTTTGCTGATCCAGAGTCGCTTTGATATTCTAGTGAATGAGATTAAATATTATCGCGAGCTTTCTACTTCCATGGAGTTTTTACCGTGCAAACATTATCACGTACACTGATGTTTCATAACGAGTGATCTTTTGTACATGCCCGTTTCATATGTTAGCCACCACAGGCAGTGGCGGATCTAGGATTTTCCTAAGGGGGGCGGTACTCCTATGGGGGGGGCGGAACCCTGACTTGGGCGGAAAAATTAGCTTTTTTAACCCAAAAATCGCTAAAAATCGCTCAAAAATCCTTAATTTTGCGCATCATTTTGGGCCAATGGGGGGCGGCCGCTCCCCCTCCCCGCCCCCCTAAATCCGCCCCTGACCTTAGGCCTGTATCCAGGGTTCGGCCAAGGTAGAAGGGCAGACCCAACATTAATTGGTCTATATCTCGGAAAATTTGACGGGATAGCTCGCAAAAACCGCATTTTCCGATGGTTTTCGACATGCTCTGTTATTATTTTGTGCTTAGGTCAATGTAAAAGATTGATCATTGTTGGTTTTGGGGAAAATAAGATTGGTTGATAGTTTTTGTTTGGATTAAAAATGATCAAATGTTCGATTTATGGGTCAAAGAGGAGGGGCTAAAAATGCACATCAGGTTCCCTTTGCTTCCCGAATAGGACCTAAAATCGAAAATTTGGGATAAAGATTGGTTGAGGGCATTAGGCACACGTGTGAAGGGGGTCAAGAACGTCCTGTATGAAAAACAATCGTTTCTTCGCCTATTAAACTCAAATCGAGCGTTTTTTCGGATAGTTTAGTCGAAAGTATGAACGAAATTTCGCTATGCGCGTCTTGGAAATGACCGGCCACTTCCGAATGCTTATTTCGTTTTCCGCGCACATGAAGCTCAACATTTTAAACGGGCTAGTTCGGCCAGTTAACAAATTTTTTATCAAAGACGACAAAAGACAATATAGAAACGGCTTAAAAACTAAGTTTGTTACTTCAAAAGTCTGGCAAGCTAAAATATTTGACTTTCGTGGTACTGCCGGCCTACCTTGAGTTGCGGATTCCTCTTACATTCAATTTACATACATTTTTATCATAAATGCACATAGGGGGAGGTGAGGGGCATAGGTGGGCAGCACCGAAATTCTAGGGTAGGGATGAAAAAATTTTCAAAGGTAAAAAATGGTCTTAAAAGTGGTCGTATGGCGAAGAAAACACAATTTTTCGACATTTCTCATCGAGCACTATCTAATGGCATCAAAAAATCGCTAAAAAAGCAAAAAAATTTCAAATTTGAATTCTGGGGGTATTTTGATTTCTGGGGGGTATTTCAACTTCTGGGGGCTGCATACCCCCAAACCCCCCACGCCCATGTGTGGTGAGGAGGTATTGACCTTCGCTGAAGGGTCAGCCAGATAGGTACTGTCCTACGATTTCTTGCTGACGGAGCGTCTTTTTGCATCATTTTTGAGGCCAAAAACAGTGAAGATGTCAAAGAATTTTCGGCTCTTCGCGTCGGATTAGTACTTTTATGTACTTTGCTACCCAAAAAAACGCCAAAAATTGATAAATTTCTGAATTTTTCAGTGTTAAAAGTGATATGATGCAGTTAGAATGGACTAAAAATGCTTTGAAAATGCGAAATTACTACGAAAACACGTTTAATAGGCTATTTCTGACCATTTTGGTCGTTTAAATAACGAAAAATTCGTGAACGTTACATTTACTATTTTGGATTTCTGAGATTTTAGCCCCCCTGCCGATCCTGACCTTGTGCAACTAATATATCTATCGACTTGAACTGAGTATTGTTCGTTATTTAGCAATATTCAGAATTTTGGAGCTTTGGGTGGGTTAGCGTCTGCTGCGTGTTCTCATACACTGTCGTGCCACATGTTTAACGGTTTATCACCTTGGTTTATCACCTAATCATACTTTATCATAGGTATTAATATTTCGATGCCTACTTGTAACAGGGGCCATGGGGATTCCTATAAACTAAATTTGGCCGTCCCTCCATCCTCGAAACTCACGATTGTATGCTCTATTTTTTGCAGAAACTGGCTTTCTCTAGACAATTTTGCCGTTTTTGACCAAAAATAGAAGCCCATTCATCACCCGTTTCTCAAAAATCGATGACTTCCCCAGGCACGTAGCTGGCCGTCCTATTTTGGGGGACCAACACCAATTTTTGGGGGTAAGGGCTAAACCCAAAAAGGCCAAAAATGGCACAAAATAACGTTTAAAAAGTCCTATTTTCCCGATTTTTCTAAATTTTGGGGGGTCCGAACTCCCCCATCCCTCCAGAGATATGTACGTGCCTGGACTTTGCCCAAATTAAAAGTTTCTAACAGCTACGCTCCGTTTAATGATCTTTCGAATTTAGCTGACTCGAAATTTTTTTAGTAGAATAAGCTGCCTGTGCTCAAGTTGTAAATTGTGGACGAAACATAACAATTTCATTCACACTTTGTAATTTGAACTTGCAAAATAGACGAATTATCGCCATTGTCCAGCGGTCTACTTTTGAAATAAATGATAAAACGAAAAAATGCAAACTTTACGCTTTCGCTATATTTAACATGGTAGTCAAGTGCGGATTCAGGATTTTTCTAAGGGGGGGGGGCGGTACCCTTAAGGGGGGAGGGCGGAACCCTGACTTGGGCGGAAAAATTAGCCATTTTGACCCGAAAATCGCTAAAAATCGCTCCAAAATCCTTAATTTTGCGCATTATTTTGGGCCCATGGGGGGCGGCGGCCCCCTGCACCCCTAAATCTGCCCCTGATGGTAGTACATATGTGAAAGAATGCGCCGCCATAGTTGCACAGGTTCAGGGTCGGCAGCAGGGGGGTAAAATCTCAGGAATCCAAAAAAGTAAATTTACCCCCTCAACATAGGTGCACGAGGTCAGGGTCGGCAGGGGGGTTAAATCCCAAAAGTCCGAAATAGTAAATTTATCGTTCACGATTTTTTTGCTGTTTTAACGATCAAAATGGTCGAAATAGCATATAGAATGTTTTTTCGTTGTAATATCGCATTTTAAAAACATTTTTAGTTAATTTTGACTGCATTATATCACTTTTAACACTAAGAAATGCAAAAATTTATCAATTTTGGGCGCTTTTCAAGTAAAAAGTCAGTAATCTGGCGCGAAGCGCCGGAAATATTTTGACGTTTTTACTGCTATTGACCTTAAAAATGATGCAAAAACGTTCCATCAGCCCAAAATCGCCGGGCAGTATATACCTGTCCGGCTGACCCGTCAGGGGGGGTAACACCCTAACCCCCTACGTGCATGTATGAGCGCCACGCAATGAAAATCTAGTTACAGGGCTTTCCAAAATAAAGCTGATTTCGTTTTAATAGACGTTATGCTGTTTTACCTATTCTCTTAAACCATGTTTTTTAAATTTTGTGAGATGGCTTCATTTCTGCTTATACAAGTTTTATCTATTATTCGTTAAATATTCTATCAATTTAGCACGTATCTGACAATTTTTTAATTCGTTTTATCGCGTTTTAGCTCGGAGCCTTTGAAAATTGGCAAGCATAGGATTTTTTATGGACTATCTGAGGTACAAAGACGGGTAAAACTAGCGCTAAACTCGTAAATCATGTGATAAATGTGACAGCTTAAAATCTACATATATTGCAACTTAAGGAGAAATGAAAAATTGGGAATTAACATAGAGAACGTAGAGAAAACAAAAGAAAAGAAAATTGAAGTAAATGCGAAGGTTTTGATGGAAATCTTGTGCTACTTACGAATAGGACGATCACTATTACAGGAGGGTGTTCCGTAAAAAAACAACACATTTGTTTTTGATAAATATTTAATGGAATGTTGTACGTGAAACATGAACAAATGCATCAGAAGAAAGCAAATTTGATTGTGCATCGAACCAGTGGTGGATTCAGGATTTTCCTAAGGGAGGCGGTACGTACCCCTAAGGGAGGGGCGGTACCCCTAAGGGAGGGCGGAACCCTGACTTAGGCGGAAATATTAGCCGTTTTAACCCGAAAATCGCTAACAATCGCTAAAAATCGCTCAAAAATCTTCAATTTTGCGCACTATTTTGGGCCTGTGTGGAGGGGGAAGGGGGCGGCTGCCCCCACTAAATCCTTCCCTGCATCGAACAGTGGATAACTTGCGATCATGCAATTAAAACCTTGCATGCTGGGAAAAGTCTTTGCAAGGTCGACTTGGTTGCATTATTACAAGCGTGAATTTTTCGACAAAATTTTGTGGAGTCAAATTTATTCTACCCTTGGTTCCATCAAATGTTATTCAATGCTTGAAATCATGTGCTGGCTAACTAATTCATTCTGCTGAAGCGAGATCGGGTGAAATGGTGACCATAGGTGGGCAGCACCTTAATTCTGGGGGAGGGGGTGAAAAAATATTCAAAGGTCAAAAAATGGTCTCGATAGTGGTTGTATGGCAAAAAAACACCATTTTTCGACGTTTCTCATCGAGCACTACCCAATGGCATCAAAAAATCGCTAAAAAAGCAGAAAAATTCAAAAATTGAATTCTGAGGGGCTATTTTGATTTCTGGGGGGGGTATTTCAACTTCTGGGGGGTGCATAACCTCCAAACTCCACGCCCATGTGAAATGGTGACCATTTCTTGGTTTTCAAGAAAAATTTGCAATTTTCTTTCAACCATGAAACGGAAAATTTTGAAGCATGTGAAATGGCGCAGAAATGTTATAAGACAGTAATTTAATCACATGGAATTCTGACGAGTAGTTTTTCAGTGAATTCCATGATATTCGGATATATTGGCTGTGTTATCGACTCTTGATTATAGTCAATAAAGTGAATATTTGACTTTCTGCGATTTGACGGCCGCTCCTTGTCACCAAATTTTCTTGGAAAAGATTTTTCATCAAATATCAAGTTGATAGAGGAACATTTCTTTCCAACTATTCCATATCACGTGTAATAATTAAGCAATAAATTATCTGCGCATTTATGCATGACAAAATAATTCTAGAGTGTTCGCTGCGAATTCATCGTACATTTTAGGCACAAAATTTCATGTACACTAGCTTTAGTACAAAGCTTTCGAAATTAGGCCATATATTGCTCAATTCTTATAAAATCTAAATAAAATTCTATTTGTTATTAGAAGAGCGGTTATTCTACACAACAGTGTAAACTGCATGCCTCTAGCTTGTTTTAAAGTTGAGATATTTCAAATATAGAATGTTTAGTTTTTTAATGGAACACCCTGTAATTAATTGATCGATTGTCTAATCATCTGGTTTATTGCCGATTGACATATTTAATCAATTAGTCGTTGTTTGTTCTGGAAACGAAATTATTTTTATTATCAATTATCAGATTATTATTATTATTAATTCTTTTAAATCGAAATAATCCGATTGGTCAATTTGAACGCAAACTGATTGTGTTCATTGGGTACATTCATAAGCGCGATTATTTTCCCTATTTTTAATCTCAAATCATACTTTTTGTTTTGTCGAATCTGAAAATCGTAACATCTCTAGTTTAATAACTTCTATGAATGTACGAGGACTTGTGCAGTGAAATAAAAACATAAAAATAAGTATTTTTGCATCCTCCGCTTGTTGACTTCTCGCAGCAGCCTTATAAATTTTTGTTGATTCATCCTTCCATACTGTTACAGCTATCAGTAAGAGCTAATTATAAGGGAAATTTTAAATCGTTCTAATCGGTTTAGTTTATTTATTTATTTATTTATTTATTTATTTATTTATTTGTTTATTTATTTATTTATTTATTTATCTTTATTTATTTACTTCACTCGTTCATTTTGTTTTCACTCCCGAATTTCAAAAACGTCGTAAACTTCATTAAAAGACGCAATTATTCACTTTTTTCACCGACTGATTTCATTAAATCTCTTTTGAATGAATTTTCTCCCGGGGTACATGAAAAACTGAAAAGAAAAAACAGCTTCCCCTAAAGATTTAACATATAACTAGGTGTTTAGGTTTAAAATTTTAGTCGTCCCTCTTAGTAATTCATAGAAATCTTTTTCAAATTGGAATGTCGATTCGAATTTAGCATAAATTCCGATTAAATTACTAATTTAATTTTGAGCTAAATTATTTTACCGTTTTTACCTTAACTATTTTTTAACTTATTGTGTAAATTGCGATCATGACCGTTTACGTTTCAACAAATTTGGTAAACTTAATCTGTAATTATTTAATTTTACTCCTACAGAAGTATAGCGCGGTTGCGGTGGCCGGATTGGGCAAAAAAAGCGCCGAAGTGGATAATCAGGAACAGTGGCATGTTGGCAGGGAAAACGTCAGAAATGCCACAGCAGGTGATAAAATATTCGAAAAATAAAAAAAAAACATTAAGCAACTCAAGCTCAGAGCCTAACAAGGAAAGTGAAACGTAGAAATTGAAAAATTATCAGAAAAAATAAGTTAAAAAATCAAAATTGAAAAAAATAAAGAAATTCAAAAAAGAAATTAAGAAAAATAAAAAAATCAAAAAAGAAATTAAAGAAATAAAAAAATAAATTAAAAACTCAAAAGTAAAGACATTGGAAAATTAATTAAAATTTAAAGTTAATTAAAATTGAAATATAGAAAATTATCAGCGATATGAGCAAAGATGAACAATATTACAAAAAATTATTACTTTTAAATCAGCTTCAACGAGCTTAGGGTACCTGTTCGAATTTTCAATTTTAATTACCTGTTTTATGGAGGTTGCTTTTAGATTGAGAGCTGCGTGTTTGTACCCGTTTTCTTACCTTTTATTCAATATTTTATTTTTTATCGGATTACTGTATTTGGGACATATTTATCTTTTATTTGTATTTCATTCTTTATCTGCTTGTAGCTGATTATTTATTATCTCTATTGCTTATTTTTACCTGTATTTTCCCCTGTTACGCGTATGTACGTCATCATAGGTGGGCAAGGTAGGGATGGCCAGGGAGATTGAAATTAAAAAGGTCACTTTGTAAACATATATGTCATAATATCGGTTTACCAGCAGGGGCGGATTTAGGGGGCGGCCGCCCCCTCCCTTGTTGGCCCAAAATAGTGCGCAAAATTGAGGATTTTTGAGCGGTTTTTAGCGATTTTCGGGTTAAAACGGCTAATTTTTCTGCCCAAGTCAGGGTTCCGCGCCCCTTAGGGGTACCGCCCCCCCCTAGGAAAATCCTGGATCCGTCACTGTTTATCAGGTAATATTTGGATATTTGCCAAATTAAGCATATTGAAATGCCATTATTGGGGGTATGAAGGCAGATGAATTCAATTCTAAAAGGAATTTCTTTTAAAATGCCAATTTTTATGAATGTATTTAGAGGATAATTCGCTATAACGTGGCAAAAGAAAATACAAAAGTGTAAGACTACGGAAAAATTAATACTTTTACAGTCAGCAACTACGTTGACAGACATAAGTATTGGTTAAATGAGCCGTATTTTTTCACTATAATATCAAAATTTTCCTAGCGGCAACTTATTTTTCACTGGAATCGCCTAACCGTACCCGGTTTATCCAAAATCTGAGGGAGGAGGGTAATACTCCCTCTCACCTCTCCCTATGCCCTTGTGTGTACGTCATTGCGCCTCTACATACATGTGTATATATATATATATATATATATATATATATATATATATATATATATATATATATATATATCTTGTATGATTTTTTTATTTCCTCTTTGAAACGGATATTTTTTGGAACATTGTGTAGCCACTAGTAGTCACATACAAGCACGTGTCTCTTGGGGGGGGGTTTGGACCCCTTCCCCCAAATTAGGAAAATCGGAAAAATAGGACTTTTTAAACGTTATTTTGTGCTACATATTTGTGGCTTTTTGGGCTTAGCCCCCCCCCAAATTGCTGTTGGTCCCCCCAAAAATAGGACGGCCAGCTCCAGCTATGTGCCTGGTCACATACCCAACCCGTGTTCCTTTTTTTATTGTAATTCATCCCTTATTTGATTAATAATAATTGTTTTTTATAAATAGTAATGAAAGAAAAATTAAATCGTCACAATTGAATATTGAGTTTGATAATAAGTAGATAATATTGATTTTTTAAGTAGCCGCAAGAGCACTGCGCGACGTTGGGTGCAGAACCATTGATGTGGATCCTTGTGGATATGCGAACGGTAGCTAATGTTTATTATGCATTTATTAAAGAATACAGTTTATTATTAATTTTTAAAATAATTTAATTTTTTAATTTTTCATTCAATTTTTGTTTTGTATTTTCTATTTCTTTTTTTGATGCTGGATGTCTTTTCCTTTTTTAATTTGTTTTTCATTTTTATTGTATGTTTTTTGAATTAGCCTTTTTATTCGCTACTATGCGTAGCATTTGAAATTTAGCCGCGGGATCTCGAAGTGTCCAGTTCCTAAGCCAAATTTTAGATCAGCCGCATTGTTTTCAACCACGCACAAGCAGTTTCTTCTATGCGAAGTTAATAAACGTAATTAATTTGAAATGGTCTGTTTTTTGAGTAAAAGTTGGAAGATACGTGGAATTTATCCCAAAATTGAAAAACTGCAATTTATTAAAACAAATTAAAAACGAAAAATGAAGCAATTTTTTAAAGAAAAAAATGTCTTAAAAATGTGCTTAATATTTGAAATAATATATTAAAATGTTATTTAATATGTCCTTTAGCTTGGATAACCGAGTAAAATTAATTCAAACTAAAGTTTCTTCCGAAAAACTTTGGGTTCTGAGCATACATGCGCAGTATGGGAATTCTTGGGGGGGTGAAAACCTAAAGTGCCTTTTTTGGGCCCAAAAATGGCCGGTACGCGTTAAAAACATCGTTCTTTGGCGTTTCTGACGATACTCTATTCTTCTAGAGCATGAAATCATGAAAAAAATTTCGAAAAAAGTCGAATAAATTGACCAATGTATCGCTTAAAACATGAATATATGGCGCGAAGCGCCGAAAATTTGGCGATTTTGAGCAAATAGATAGCCAAAAAACCCTTAAAAAGACACTTTTTCTACCAATTTTCAGGTAAGTTTAGGAAACTTTTGAAAAATCGCCAATTCTGGGGGGTGAAAAATTTTTTGCGAGGGGGTGAAAAGGATTCTGCGGGGGTTGAAAACCCCTCCCCCAAATCACTCCCAAGATCATGTATGGTTCTGAGCAATTTTAATAAGATATTAATCCGGCAGAATCAACGCGATTATAAAAACATCGATTTCTGCTGCATGAATTACTTGGAAAAGAAATTAAAGCGATTCATGCGATAGCTGGAACTACTCAAGACCATATTTGGGCGTGGGGGGTTTGGGGAGGGGTATACACCCCCAGAAACCAAAATACCCCCCAGAATTCAATTTTTGACTTTTTTGTTGTTTTTTTTCTCGCAATTTTTTTGATGCCAATGGATAGTGCTCGATGAGAAACGTTGAAAAATGGTCTTTTTCGCCATACCACCACTTTTAAGGCCATTTTTTGACCTTTGAAAAATGTTGCACCCCTAGAACTTTGGTGCCGCCCACCTATGCTCAAGACCCCAAGGTGTTCGTTAGTTATCATAACTCAAGGGCACAAATTGGGGTGGTGTAGTCGTCCTTATTTTAGGGGGAATCGTGCACACTGAGAGGGGGTATGGGCCGTATCCCCCTACCAGGATTTATGGAAACCATACCCCTTCAGGCTATTTTGGACCAGAACCTATTGCTCGAACCATGAAAAAGCGTCAGACGGTGTCTGAAAGTAATGTCGAGTACAATGTACTCAATTTTGAGCAGTAGACTGTTCAATCCAGTCATTCAGACACTTTTCTTCCTTTATTTTGCGCATACTGATTTGATGTTGTAGGTCATTTCTTCGACCTTACTGTCATTTATTTTCATGCGAATTTAGCCACACATATTCATAAAGAGTGAAATACAGCGATTTAAGTATCGAAATTTGATATTACATAACAAAATAATTACCCCCCCAAGGAAACTCGGTTTATCTCCTCTTAGAACTTTTGACCTTGTGCATCCATGGGGGATGACCTTTTGTCTTTGGCCGAAAATAGCAAAAACTCCTAAGAATTATTTGAAACAAAAGGCAATTTTTTCCACCAGTCGGTAGGAGAGGGGGGCGTGGTAAAAAATCTTGGAGGGTACGGCCGACTCTCTCCCCATTTCTTTGTAACATGACGTCGGATTTCGTGAAATCTTGCGCATTTACAAGTATCATTTGGATCACACATTCCCATAGGGGGGGGGGTGAGGGGGTATTACCCCCACCTCAGGGTCCGAGACTTGAATCACTGTCAGACGATTTTGAGGTATCAAACGTTTTCTGCAATGATTTTTGGGAACAAAAGCAACGCAGATGTTAAAATTTTTCGGCGCTTCGCGCCGACTAGTACATATTCTGTTTTATTTACCCATAAAATACCTAGAATGTACTTAAAATGATCTGAAAAGTCAAAATTTTCGATGAATTCTTATATTTTTTACTTACAAGAGGGTGACGAAACCAGTCAAAATGGGACGAAAAGTAATAAAAATGCAGTTTTTCACATTAATACATGCTGTATAGGATGTTTAAAGAGTTTTGCATATTTGACCTGCAAAAAAAGGCTAGAAATCTAAATTTAGTGGTCTCAAATTTCGGGATTTCACCCCCTCTGAACTTTCGACCTTGGGAAACTATGATTTGGATTTATATTAAGTTTCCCTAACACCATACCGTTGCAATGAATTCTGCCGTATTTCGGGCCATATAAATACAGAACGCAACACGATCTTGATCGCTTCAATTTTGCGTTTTAACACCATTCAAAATGAATCTGTGTGCAGGCACGTAGTAGCTGGCCGTCCTATTTTGGGGAGATCAACACCAATTTGGGGGGAGAGGACTCAGCCCAAAAATAGCACAAAATAACGTTTGAAAAGTCCCATTTCTCTGAATTGAGGGGGGTCCGGACCCCCCATATCCCCCAGAGCTACGTGCCTGTCTGTGTGAGCAAATATTAGCTTTCTCATATAATTAAGCATGTGTTTTATTAATTTGTCTGTCAATTGGTTTTGAGTAAGAGCGAATTACATACGGGCTCAAGTATGGCGATTCGATTTTTCTGAATCTTTTTTATAGGGAAGTGGGAATGAATAAAAATAAAAATTTGGAATTAAAATCAAAAAATAAATAATAAAAGGAAATAAAATGTTGTAATGGAGGTTTCTAGAATTTTTAATATTTTTCAAAAGTTTTTTATCTGTTTTCACTATTCATCTATGTATATCGTTTGCAACGTGTTAAATTGTTTTCATTTCTTTCATTTTTAATGATAAGGCATTCACTTCGGGAAATTTAGCTAAGATTTGCTATTTAAGGAGCTATACATACAGTCGAACTCGGATAATGAAAGAGTGTGCATTATCCGACTGTGTGCATCAACTGGAGTGTGAAAATTTCTTAATATTTTCACTTAAACTGAAAAAATCTATCATCCTCTTAATACTATGACAGGATGGAATACAAAGACGACGAATATTGTATCCTCGCCTTTTGCTGTAGAATAAATAGTGTTATAATAAGAACTCTTATCAGTAATCGACGTGTGCATTATCCGATGTCCGCGTGCTCGTTATCCGAGGTGTGCATTAGGCGTGTGCACTTATATACACACTGACTTATATGCTGCGGTTTTGTCAGCCGTGTGCATTACGCATTATCCGAGTTTGTATTATCCGGGGTGTCTTACTACTTTTAATACACTGTTTTTTGCCGGGACCATGTGTGCTGGTGTGCATTGACCGGAAAGGCGCGTTATCCGGGGTTTGCATTATCCGAGGTCGACTGTACATATTTAAATTTGTTAAAATATCATGCATGTAACGGCTTGAATTTCTGGTTGGGGTCCCCGGCAGTGTTTTTTGTATTCGGCAAAGATTTTTCCCGATGTATGAAGACTTTTGACGACCGCCTTTGTACATGTAGGAAAATTTTTGGGAAGACAAAAACTGCAAAAAAGGTTTGAAATTCGCAAAAATTTTGGGGCGGTTCGCGCCAAAATGAGTAATCGTGTGTTCTATATATCTTTATAATGTCAGAAATTGCATTTTGAAAGGGAAAATGTCCAATTTTTCGGCGCTTCGCACCGTTTTGAGAGGATTGTTACTGATTTTTGCCCTCAGAAACCCAGAAATTGCTAAAATACGTAACCAAAGGTCGAACAACTCTGTTTTTGCCACACTAAAATCGCTACTGTACCACATTATAGTACCCAAAAATGTGTGTGTCAAAATGTACAGAAACTTTTAGGGACCATATTTGTGCATGTACAAACGGATCTTGTACAAAAAAGGCTGGTCCCCGGTCATTATTAGGGGGGGAATCAGCCCTACGTTTTGGCCCAAAACACCTAAAAATGGCCGAGAAATTCAATTTTTCCAAAAATGGGAGGGTCGAAAATTTTCCAAACTTTGGGGGAAGGGGATGGGGAGACAACTAACTTGGTTCGGAGATTCCCCATTCTCCTGTTGTTAAATATGAATTTATTGTATTGTTTAGCTGCCGCCGAAGGTGCTACCTTGTCGTTATTTTCTTACGACGAACTGAAAAGTCAGCAAGATTGCCGCAAACCGAGCGTTAACGTTAACTTATATTCACCAAGCGACGATCCTAGCGCCGAGTATAATTTTTTAAGTGATAGGGCATGATGAGCTTTTAGCAGATACTGCACAGCATGGAACCCTGGGGTTGAACCAAAAAATTTGTCTAGAGAGTGCATTTTTGGGCCAATGGATACGCGTCAAAAACATTTTTTTACTTCTCTGGCGATGCTCTATCTTTTTTAGAACGTGAAAAACGAAACGTTTCTATAAGATACCTAAAAATTTGAATAAACTTGGCAAAATTTAGTCAGCGTGTATGGCGCGAAGCGCCGAAAATTTGACACGCACGCTTTAGCAAGCAGAAGGCTAAAAGCGCTTGAAAAAGCGCCTTTTCTTCAATATTTTAGGAAAATCGCGAATTCTGGGGGGGTAAAATCTTTCTGGAGAGCCTTAAGAATCCCTCTAACCCCGAACATATATGGCCCAGCTTTTTCTAGCATTGTGAGTTAATTTAAAAAGTTTTTTGATACATAATGTTTAATATCTTGTTGGCTCTTATCCGGTACACAGGATGGGCCAGAAAAAGATAAATGTCGATTTTAAAGGCTAAACTTCGGCTAACATGTATGAGCATAGAATTTCAAGACTATCTGCGTTAGATAGATAAAAATGTATTTTTTAAACCTTGTAAAAAATTTGGCCAGCTTCGACCGTTTCTTGCGCCACGGCGATTTGTTTATACCTAATTTCGATATTGTTCGATCGCCGAAAGTTTCTATGCTTCTGTCATCAATTTACGCACCCTTTTGACGATATTTTGCAGTTTTTGTATCTAGTAAGAAGAGACATACCCACTCTGGGGTTTTACCGAGGTGCTAATAATTTTTCTGACTAAAAATATTGTCAAAAAAGGGCGCCTAATTGCGTGTGTTAAGTAAGGTGATACACTGCGGTGATTGTGGGGTTTAAACAACATCAAAATGGGGTGTAAACCACATCAAAGTGGAGTGTAAACAAATCGCCTTAGCGCACGGGCCGCTGGCAGCTGATAAATATTTTTATTCGTTTTAATTATTTACTATTTTAATTTTTTTACATTTTTATATGTGTATCTTATGCCGCGTGTCTCAAATATCAATGTTCATAGTAGCCTAAGTTATGACAAGTAGCATCAAGGTGATGACCTTTTTCGGGCCATCCTGTGTAACAGCTTTTGATTCGGTCTGCTCAACTGTACATAAGTTATTATTTGTTGTTTTTGTCTCTAGTGTCCTTGTACTTCTACGAGTAGATGCATACGTATACACATACATATGTACATCGTGTAACAGTTCAAAATTTTAGGAGGGGGTCACCGGCATATATGCACAGCATGGGAATTTTGTGTGTGTGGGGGATGGTGGAAGCATGAAGTGCCTTTATGGGTCCAAAAATGGTAGGTATGCGTCAAAAACATCGTTTTTCAACGTCTCCGACGATGATCTATCTTTCTAGGGCAAAAAACGAAAAAATCTTAAAAAAAGTAACAGCAAAATATAGTCAAAACATGATTAAAATGACGCAAAGCGCCGAAAATTTGGCACTTTCGAGCAGATAGATAGCTAAAAACGCCTAAAAATCAGTGATCGTACGGGGTCAGATTTTCACCCCCGATCGAGGTCGGGGTCGGGGATTAAAAACCCCGGTTTTTGGGGTCGGGGTCGGGGTCGGGGTTGTAGATTAACAATTAACATTGCATGATTACATACCAATTTGAAAAGGATAAAAACGATACCTTCACTTGTTTGTAGAGCATACTAATAAAGTTGGTTATGTTCAACATTTTATTTTCATTCCAAGTTCAAGCATGGTTTTAGCAATTTAGCATTATTTTCAATTTTAATCACTAACCGCTCTCGCTTTTCCGTATTCTTCCACAGTTTTTTCATAACGGTTTTCTATGGCGCACTGATTGTAGAGGAGCCAATAGCGCGAAGCGCCCGAAATTTTCGAAATTTTTACCGTTTCAATGTAGAATTTACGCCTTTTCATTGACAAACAGTTCGGAAATCATAAGTGGCGCAAAGCATCAAGAAATTCAGTCATATTTTACCGCCCTAAGACAATAATCGGCGGTGCTAAGTGCAGGAAAATTTTGACGTTTTTACTCTTTAATCTCAATTTATACCGCTCAAATCATACAGAACAGATAAACTAATTGCGGCGCGAAGCGCCGAAAATTTTTAAAAATTCCTAATCCTTTTACCTTTTCTGTCTCAAGCGCCACCAGTGAGGTCCAGAGCAGAACCCCCGAAAATTTTGTAAAAAAGCACTCTAATTTTTAATTAGTAAACTTAAAATTTTCGCAAATTGGCAAAATCTCGGTTCTGAATTAAGTTCAAAAAACTTAAAATTAATGAACACTTACACTGCACAAAATTTTTGAGCTGAAATGCGTTTTTCGACCTCTGCTAAGTATGTAGCGCAGCAACGGGTCTCAACCAATAAGTCACTGAA
This sequence comes from Mermis nigrescens, assembly GCA_036768485.1. Classification (NCBI taxonomy): domain Eukaryota; kingdom Metazoa; phylum Nematoda; class Enoplea; order Mermithida; family Mermithidae; genus Mermis; species Mermis nigrescens. The sequence continues at coordinate 132,785 of JAVLUZ010000605.1, read as the reverse complement.
AGATGTATCAATGAGAATTTTGTTCTTACCATTTTCAGGCCCATTTGTGGCCTTCTTACCTTCTTATTAACTAGTTCAGAAAACAGAAAATGCGCAAGAACACAAGAAAATTTGGCCTTTCCTTTCATTTAAAATAGAATTATGTGTCCTTGTAAAGAAAGATAAACAAAGCAGAGAATAGATAAATTGGTACGCAAACATTTTCGCACTTTCACTATTATGTTCAACAAGCATGTGCAGTTTCATTCAATGAACTAATAGTGCACTAAATCACTAAAGTGCTGCGAAGTGCTGGATTTTTTAACAGATTCAAGCTTTTAAATTCATTGAATCAGTAATAACAATAAATAATAATGACTCGGCGCGAAGCGCCGGAAAATTTTGACGTTTGTGCCCTTTTAAACTCAATGTTCTGGACACATTGCGCCAGAAAAATTAACGTAATTTCTGAAAAATTCCGGGGGCATGTGCCTCCATTCCCCCCGGCTACGCCTGTGATTCCACAGAAATTTCGGCGCACTTCATAATGGAAAATATGCGAACATGTATGTGCGTCTTAACAACATGGCGACCAGGTGTACTTTTTATGAAATATCGCGAGTGTCGAGTTTAACATATTAATTTTGTTGGTGAATGAATCGTCCTTGTTCCGAATTTATTTGCCATTTATACAATTCTTCTACATATGTATCAACAAATAAAATGCTATATTTCACCCCCGAAAAAATGTTCAACCCCGACTCGAAAAATCATGCCCCCGGTCGGGGGTCGGGGTTTAGGCCGGGGTTTTACGGGGTCGGGGTCGGGGTCCCCGTACGATCACTGCTAAAAATGCATATTTTCTACAAATTTTTAGAAAGTTTTTGGGAACATTCAAAAAATCGTCAATTCTAGGGGGGTGAAAAAATTTTTGCGGAGGATGAAAAGCTTCTTGGGGGGGGGGTTGAAACTCCCCCACCAAAACCCCGAGATCATGTATGGTTACCGGCCGTTGGGAAGGGGTAAATGACCTCCGATTTTTGGTCAAAAATGGCTAAAAATCACCAAAAAGCGCAAGTTTTCGTACAAATCGGGAGGCGGAATAGGGTGAAGGCCGACTTTTGATTCCGCCATCCACCTGTTATGTACATGCAGCCCTGTATCCAGGATTTTATTTCAGGGGGATCGCTAACTTTGAGAACTATTAGAAGATAGGCAAAAATATAGGCATTTTTGAGCATAAATTTCAAAATTTTTTTTAATTTTATTTCATAATCATATACTTCAAACTGTGCGCATAATTGATTCCCCATCATTCAATCCTTGAACAACTTCTCAACTTACATTTTTGTACTCAATCTTTGTGTTTTGCAAACAAAAACAACAGAAAATGAATAATACGGTGAGAAGCGCCGGAAAAATTTGACATGTTCTGTATGTCTGAGTTAACTTTCAACGGTTTAGAAGGCCAAACGTGTACATAAATATAAAATTTGGACGATTTTATGCTCTTGTACTCAATTTTGCACCTTTTAAGATAAGAAATGCAATAAGTTTGATCTCACTAGAAATTTCATCTCGGAAATGATTTTGAAATGTATTAAATAATGATTTTAATTGAATTAATGGCGCGGAGCGCCTAACATTTGAACATTTTCACGCTAGGGAACATCAAAAACTTATATAGCTTCATAGCTGGAATTCTGAAAAAATTTTAAGACCCCCTTTTATCCCCTGGATGTACACCTGTGTACATGTATGAAGTAACACGATAATATATGTAACGGCTCGATATTTCGGTTGGGGGTTCCTCAGCCATTTTTGGGAGAGGGTAAAACAACCCTCCAATTTTTGACACAAAATAGGAAAAAGCACCTAAAATGGCCAAAAAATGCAATCCTTTTCTAAAAATTCCAAAAATCGTGGGAGGGTCAAAAATATTCTGACTTTGGACGGGGATGGGGGATGACCAACTTTGGCTGGGGTGGGCGATCCCCTAACCCCCTGCTACATGTCTGCATACCGTACATGTAACAACTTGAAATTTTGGTTGGGTCCGCGGCACACTTGGGAATGGAGAGATTGGGGGGGAGTTTGTACCCCCTAGTTAAAATACCCTAGATCAATGTAGACCCTCAGAGTTCTATTTTTAGTATTATTTTTAGCAATTTTACACATCCTTGCCCCCCTCAATTTTCTCGCCGCCCACGTATGGTCCCTCCTCCCGGCCCTTTTAGGGGCAAGGGTATATGAGTTCTAATTTTTGGCCAAAAATAAAACCAAAAAACGCGTAAGAATGGAAAAAAGTACAAATGTTTTCGAAATTGTTAAAAATTTTCTGGGTTCGGGGTTGGGGGACGACCAACTTTCGATGGGGGACCCCTCCCATCCCGCTGTAACACATATGATACATTACACATGTAAATAATGTATAGTTCTCAGCTAAAGTATTCATCTTATCCCACCTGGGTTTTTTCATAGGGATTTGTTCCATAAAGGAGTCATCGCTGCCGAGGGCCAAAATTTAGCCCGTAAATTGATGGAAATGCCGGCTAATTTGTTATCTCCGATGAGATTTGCTCAGTTAGCGCAAGATATGTGTTCAAATCTGCCAAATGTCGAAGTAACGCCGAGGGACAATTTTTTCAAATCACACGATACCTAAAATATAACTATCATTTCTAATTATAACTTATGGTATTTTATTGCTATTAATTACATATTTATTGTAATTACTTATTTTCAGTCGACTGTAGTGTTTTGCGTAAATATAAGATTTAACCATTCTGTTATAGTACGAGTATGATGAAATTTAAGAGGGGAGATAGGTAGATCACCCATCTCATAGTTGGTCGTCTCTTCATACCCTCAAAACTAGGAAATTTTTGATCCCCCGATTTTTGGAAAAAATTTGGCCGTTTTAGGCGATTTTCGGCCGTTTTTGGTCAAAAATTGAGGTCATAACCCAAATAACCGGGACCCACTCCCAAAATTTTGAGTCGTTATAGGTCGAATACTACGCAGTTTATTTTCTTCAGTAATTATCTAATTTTATTGTTACAATAATTATATAGATGAGGTTTGTAGGTAAATTTGTTTATCAAAAAAGAAGATTTTTATCGCGTTTGTTTTTTAATTCCCTTAGCAATCTATTATTTTCATGTTTTTTATTCGAATTTTTCTATTATGTATATGTATTTTATGATTTTTAGGGTACGCTTCAGACATGCACAGCATGGGGATTGGAGGGGTGAAATTTTAAAGTGCCTTTTTCAAGCTCAAAACCGTGGATACGCTTCGAAAACATTCACCGGCGTTTCTGAGGACGATGATGATCTATCTTTCTAGAGTGTGAAAAGATGAAAAATTTCGGAGGAATATCAGGAAAATTCGACTTAATTGAACTATAACGTGTTCAAAACATGAGTACATGGCGCGAAGCGCCGAAAGTTTGACAGTTTTGAGCAAGCAGATGAGTAAAATTGTTTAAAACGAAACTTTTTTACGAATTCCTCGGAAAACTGCGAATTCTGGAAGCGAAACTCAAAGGTGGGTAGCAGCCAAATTTTGTGAGGTACTCGTACGATGAGGCAAAGTCGCCAAGAATGGCACCAAAAATTCAATTCTGGTGTTTTTTTCGATTTGGGGCGGGGGGTTTGAGGGATTGAAAGTAGATGCAAAGATCCCCATACGCACGTGTAGTGAAATCCTCCAATCCCCCTCCCGCCCCCAACAGTCATGTACAGTGCTCGCCACGGAATTTGAACAATAAATAACCGATTGAGTGTATTTAGGAATGTTTTTTCATAACCTAATCGCCGGAGACCTAAAGAGTATCCTGACATGCTTTGCGTTAGGAAAACGCGACCTAAACGCTTATGCCGGACCGTTTACGACTCAGCGCGCGTTCCTTAATAGACTCGTGATGATAGCGGGCCTGTGCGCTTATTGCACAATATTATATGCATACGAATTGCGAGAGTATAATCAATATTAAAAGGCTCTACGCGCGCTGAGTTGTAAAACGTCCGACCTAAGCGTTTAAGTAGCGTTTAAGCAGCGCTTTGTGATGATTGGGTCGCGTTTTCTTAAAGTAAAGCATGTCAGGATCATGGATTTTCTGTATTCGGCAAAGATTTTTTCCGATGTATAAAGACTTTTCAAGACCGTCTTTGTACATGTACAAAGATTTTTGGGAAGACAAAAGTGTAACAAGGTGTAAAATTCCCATAAATTTTCGGCGCTTCGCTCCCGAAATTATGTAATTGTTTGTCCGTATATCTTTGAAATGGCAGAATTTGTATTTAGAATGTAAAAATGTCAAATTTTTTGCCGTTTTGAGACAATTTTTAGTAATTTTTGGCGTCAGAAACCCAGAAATTAGCTAGCACTACTAAAGGTCGGAAAACACCCTTGTTTCACCTCACTAAGATGGCATTCGGAAGATTCGCCCTGGACATTTCGCCCCCGACTTTTCGCCCCCAACACTAGCCCCCGACATTTCGCCCCCAGGTATGTTTCGCCCCCGGAACTTTCGCCCCCAGACATTTCGCCCTTCGGATGTTTCGCCCCAAACATTTCGCCCTCGGATGTTTCGCCCCCAAAAAATATCTCGTTATACTGCACCATTAATTTGTCTCTGCAATTTTGTTTGTCCTAATTTTTTTATTTGCCATAACATTCCCAGGAATTCGCTTGACCTTCGTAAGCATATTTTTATGTACCCAATTATAATTTCTCCCGGTCGGCAAGCAAAGACGTAATTTTTTTGTCTATTTGATAAAGATTCGCGGAGATTTTGGCTTGACCTTACATAATTACATTATCTTTGTAGTGATATTTTCATTCCAGGTCCCTTCGTTTGCGACCACACGTTAAGTAGGTCATTCAAAAACTATATAAAGAGGACCAAATGGCAGTAAGTCAGTCGGTTGGTGTAAGATTTGCTTAATGAATTCAGTTATTTCGAAAAGAGGAAAGAAGAAGCTAGTCTACGAAAACTATATTTATGTATTCTCCAAACGAACGGCGGATGACATTCATGCCATTTGGCTTTGAATTTTAGATTGTTCACGTTTTTATTCGACAGCATTCTTCATCTTGGTGTTTTCGTTTTACTTCGCAATTAAAAGTATTGTTTTTATTTGACAATTCTGGTTTTTTGTGGACAATAAAAATGAAGCAGCAATATGCTTAAAATATGGTTAAAAAACTGTTTAAATATGGTTAAAAAATTGTTTGAAGAAATCTAAAAATGTGAAACGAAAATATTGAAAACTCATCAAGATTAAAAATGAAAAAATAAAAATCTATTTAGTTTATATCAAAAAAGATTGAAAATAAAAAAGAAGAAAAGCGGACATTATGTCCTCCCGAATTTTGACGCTGTCCATGTATAATGCATTCTCCCGTTTATTGTACAGCTCACTGGGGGGCGAAACATCCGAGGGGCGAAACATCCGAGAGGCGAAATGTTTGGGGGCGAAACGTACCTGGGGGCGAAACGTCGGGGGCGAAATGTCGGAGGCGAATATTCCCCAAACCACTAAAATCGCTATTGTACCTTATTATAGTACAAAAAAATTTGCATGCACAAAATGTACAAAGACTTTGGGGACCATCTCTGTATATGTACAAACGGACCTCGTACAAAAAAATACACTGGTCAGGATACTCTTTAGGTCTCCGGCGATTAGGTCGTGAAAAAGCGTTCCTAAATAAACTCAATCTGTTCTTTATTGTTCAAATTTCGTGGCGAGAACCGTATGATACACTCCTTTGAAGGAATCCTGGCTTGTGTTCGTTCAGGCACGTAGCTGGCCGTCCTATTTTGGGGAACCGACATCAATTTTTTTGGGGGATTAAGCCCAAAAAGGCCAAAAAATAGCACAAAATAACGTTTAAAAGTCCTATTTTTCCGATTTTTCTGAATTTTTGGGAGAGGGTCCGAACCCTCCCCCATTCCCTCAGAGATACGTGCCTGTTTTTACCACATGATATGCCGCTGTATGTGTTGATTTTTTCGCAGGGACAAAGCGTGGGCCGAACAGGAGAAAATGTTCGCATTTTTGTCCGTCGCTCAAGGCTCTGAACAGCCTCCCGTTTTTCTCGAAGTTAAACTAGCGAGCAAATCTAATCTACGTAAACCACCCGTCGTCCTAGTCGGAAAAGGCGTTTGCTTCGACAGGTAAATGCAAATTGATTGTTCTTATTTATTACATCGAAAAAATAATTTATTTTTTACTGAACGTTTGGCCAAAAATCGTACTTTTTTGTTACGCGTTAAGACTGTTTACTTATAATTAAATTTCAAATTAAAAAGGCTTATCCTTTTCTATTTGACGACGTAAATTTAGGTGTAAAAATTCGTTTTGACCAGACACACAGCATGATACAGTGGCTGGATCACGAATGTTTACGTTTTACTATGCTCCATAGGATGATGGCGATTGTTAAGGCTCACATGTTTAACATGTCGGTCGTGCGTGGGCGGAAATTAGACCGACGTGTTAAAGATATAGCCGAACAATCGCTAGAAACTTATCAAAGCGCAAACATCCGTGGCGAATAGTGTTCCGCGCGGTTTTGAAATTAGATGGGCGGTGTGGGCTCGAAAATTATGGATACGCGTCAAAAACGCAGTTTTTCGGTGTTTTTGGGGATTTTATATCTTTTTAGAGCATAAAAACGTGAAAAATTTCGAAAAATAATCAAAATTCGAATCACAATACAGTCAAAAACTGAAGTATATGGCGCGAAGCCGAAAATTTTACACTTTTGAGCAAATAGGTAGCTAAAAACGCTTAAAGCAGTTTCTTTTCACGATTATTCTGGAAACTTAGAAATTGTGAATTCCGGGGGGATATCTCGGGGGAGCCCTCCTCAACCCCCCAAATCATGTATAGTTTTGACCGTGAGTAGGCAGAGAATTGATTATGCAAGTTGAGTTCAATTTTTTCGTACCAATTCGATACTCGGCAGGGAGCGATTTGGAATTTTTATTAAAGTTATGGCAAAATTTGGAAAGACTAATATTCTGTTTTTTAACCCTGCCCGTATCCGGGAATCGGCCAAGGGAAGGGCGGACCCGACATAAATTGGTCTATATTATGGAAAATTCGGCGGGATAGCTCGCCAATTCGGGGTGGGGTCCCTGCCATATTCAGGGGGTGAAATGACCTTTAATTTTTGGCCAAAAGACGCCTATAAACAGCCAAAAAATTCAATTTTTTTCGAAAAATTGGGCGAGAGTACAAACATTTTATGGCTTCGGGGGGATAGGGGGAACGTCCGACTTTGGGTGTGGGGATCCATCACCCCCTTTACATGTATGTGCTCTATCCATTGAGATAATAAAATCCGAACTTTTTTCGAAAAAAAACTTTTTCCTAAAAAAGCTATATAGAAAATGTCATTTTTTGGTCGCACTTGAGCCGAAATGATGCGAAATGCTTCACATTCGGCGCGATATATGCATTGCCTTTCAAAATTTTTTTCGGCCTAACGGAAGGGGGGGGGGGGTTTGCGGCCCTCCTCGCTCCCTTGAATACGGCCCTGCATATACATACATACATAGGTCGCTTGAAACCATAGTTTCCCAAGGGAGTTCAGAGGGGGTGAAATCCCAAAATTTGAGACCACTCAATTTAGATTTCTAGCTTTTTTTGCAGGTAAAATATGCAAAACGCTTAAAACATCCTAAATAGCATGTTTTAAAGGGAAAAACTGCATTTTTAACTAACTTTTTGTCCCATTTTGACTACTTTAGTCACACTTGTAAGTAAAAATATGCGAATTCATCGAAAATTTTGACTTTTCAGATCATTTTAACTTCATTCTAGGTATTTTGTGGGTAAATAAAACAGAAATGTACTCGCTGCTTTTGTACCCAAAAATCATTGCAGAAAACGTTTGATAGCTCAAAATCGTCTGACAGTGATTCAAGTCTCGATTCTGAGGTGGGGGTAATACCCCTCACCCCTATGGGAATGTGTGCTTGAAACAAGTTATATGAAAATTGCTCATACGATTATTTATGTCACTTTATCTGTATACACAACACATACATACGTAAATTTCAAGAGGTCAAAGAATTTTTTTATTTGAACAATTAAATTATTATATTGTTTAATCACTTAAGAAATCAAATCAAAAATATAAAACTGAGAAAAAAGAAATTCATGATTCGGCGGGCGAAAATTTATCTTTTGCACTTTTCGTTCACCATGCATTAAAAATGCATAAAAATGAGAAGAATTATAAATCGTGAATCTACATACATATAGTCAGTTAAGATGGCGGATTGAGCTAGACGTTGATTCATGAATTCTCCTAATTAGATGCAAAGCGGTCTGGAATTCGTTTTTAAGTTTCTACATCATTTGCCGATATATCGGGAAAAGCTGCTGGTGAATTCATTGTTATCAAGATTAAATTTATAATGAATAAAATAAATAACAATTCCTCAAGATCATACATGATCTTGGGGGAAGATGTTTGGGGGAGGGGTTTCAACCCTGAGAAAAATTTTTAAAGCCGCAAAAATTTTTTTCTCAGAATTGGCGATTTTTTGAAAGTTCCCAAAAATTTTCTAAAAATTTGTAGAAAAGATGCCTTTTAAGCGTTTTTAGCTATTCGCTCAAAAGTGTCAAATTTTCGGCGCTTGTGCCATTATACTCATGTTTGGACTACATTTTGTTCAATTTGTTCCGATTTTTTTTTGATTTTTTAAAATGTTTTTATGCTCTAGAAAGATAGAGCATCGTCAGTAACGCTGAAAAATGATGTTTTTGACGCGTACCTGCCATTTTTGGACCCAAGAAAGGCACTTTTATTGTTTCAGTTTCTCCTCAGGATTCCATGTATGCCCAAGATCCACCGAAAATTTTCAAAGAAACTCATAGCAGGTTTATTAGTACTTCTTAGCTTATAGGATCTTGGAGGTTTTTTGTCTTCTAACCCGCTCAAAACCGCTCAAATTTGAACTTGACATGCAGAATATGTCATTTTTTTCGGCGCTTGGCGCCGAGTTATTCATTATACTGTATTGTTTCTCTCTGTAAAGCACAACGATTAAGTACAAAGGCAAGAGATAAGAATTAATTCGTCGATTAAGTGATGAGAAATCAGCTTAAATGATAAATTTACTGTTTATCAATATGAAAATAAAGTGAAAAATTAAACTTTTTTGAAATTTTTTCTTCCTCATCATATAGAGCTCGCCGAGATACGCTCAAAACTGCCTTTATTTTCGCCTATCTCCTAATGGTTCTCGAGATATCTGGCCTCGAAAATTTTTGCCCCAAGTGCCCCTCCTGTTGCAGTTATTTGGGACCCTAAATAATCTATAGTCAAAGGTTTCCAGTCGTTTTTTGGTCTTTAACTCTTAGTGGCCGTGTTTCGCATCCATAGAGCAGGTTTACACGTGTCTACGTACGCACGCTTTAAGTTTTATTTAACAACAAATGACCTTTTTTTTGGCCAAATATTGCAAAAGAGCCCGTAAACATTGTCTAAAAAGCACATTTTTGCTGGAAAGTAGAGGGGAATAGAAAAATATCAAGCTTTGGAGTTTTTTGGTGGGGGAAGACTCTGGGTTTCCTTTTCCTTGTAGCCTGTTACCATAGGTGGGCGGCACCAAAGTTCTGGGGGGGGCAAGAATTTTTCAAAGGTCAAAAAATGGCTTTTAAAATGATGGTATGGCGAAAAAACACTATTTTTCAACGTTTCTCATCGAGCACTATCCATTGGCATCAAAAAATTGCGAAAAAAACAAAAAAATCTTCAAAAATCGAATTCTGGGGGTTATTTTGATTTCTAAGGGTATTTTGATTTCTGGGGGTGTTTAGGTTTCTGGGGAGTATTTTAATTTCTGGGGAGTATTTTGGTTTCCGGGGAGTATTTTGAATTCTGGGGAGTATTTTGGTTTCTGGGAGTATTTGGTTTCTGGGGGTGGGGGGTGCATACCCTCAAACCCCCACGCCCACGTGTGTACATGACTCAAGCGGCTAGATTGTCTAATTTCCGTTTTTTCAGTTTTTTATTGTGTTTTTAAAATTTTTACATGGATTTTTAAAATCGAATTTTTCGACAGCGGCGGCATATCATTGAAGCCCCCTGCCAAAATGGACGCAATGCGCGCCGATATGGGCGGAGCGGCCAATGTTTTGGCCGCCATTTACACTTTGGGCCGATTGAACGTCAATTTGCCGTTCGACGTGGTCGGTTTGATGCCGTTGGTGGAAAATATGCCCAGCGGCAAGGCCACCAAACCCGGCGACGTATTTTTCGCCAAAAATGGCAAAAGTATCAAAGTATGTAATATTTTACTCTTATTAAGTTTCATTATTTTATTTTTTTATAATTTTATTATTTTATTTTTTTAAATTAATTAATTAATTAAGTGTAGTTCTCGCCACGGAATTTGAACAATTAGCCGTCCTTAAATTTCTCTTAAGGGTCGAGTTGCCTAAATTATAACACAGGACGTCGTCACATGGATGGAACGGCTTGAAATTTCGGGCGTTGACTACCAGACCATTTTTAGGGGGTACATATATGACCTAAAACTTGACCAAAAACGGCCGAAAACACCTTTAAACGGCCAAAAGCGACTATTTTCCAAATTGGGGGGGGTCAAAAATTTTCTGGCTTTGGGGGTTGGTTGGGTCGACCAAGTTTGGGTGGCTAATCATCCGTCCCATCCCCTTGTTCATACATGTAATGGCTAGAAAATTTGAGTGGGTTGTTCCCGGCCATTGGTGGCGCGGTGATCTCCGAATTTTTGGCCAAAAACGGCCAAAAAAGACCGACAAACGGCCAAAAATTCAATTTATTTCAAAAATGGGGGGAGGGGCGTCAAAAGTTTTCTGGCTTTGGGGGAGACGACCGAGTTCGGGTGGGGGACCTTCATCCTCCCGGTACACGTATGCCCCCCTGTGAAATGTGTGCGTCGTCATCAGTGTTTTTTTGTACAAGATCCGTTTGTACATTTACAAAGATGGTCCCTAAAAGTCTTTGTACATTTTGACACACACATTTTTGGGTACTATAATGTGGTACAGTGGCGATTTTAGTGTGGCAAAAACATAGTTGCTCGATCTTTGGTAACGCATTTTAGCAAATTTCTGGGTTTCTGAGGGCAGAAAGCACTAAGAATCGTCTTTAAAATGGCGCGAAGCGCTGGAAAATTTGACATTTTTCCTTTCCAAATGCAACTTCTCTGCCATTATAAAGATATATAGAACGCACCAATTACTCATTTCGGCGCGAAACGCCGGAAATTTTTTCGAATTTTAGACCTTGTTCTGCAGTTTTTGTCTTCCCAAAAATCTTTGTACATGTACAAAGACGGTTTCGAAAAGTCTTTGTACATCGGGTAAAATCTTTGCCGAGTACAAAAAAACTGTGGTCGTCAGTATGCTTTAGCACAGCAATAAACAACATACATACGAAGACATCCCTTATTATAACACGAGCAACCAAATCCTAAACAAAAATTAAGGAATGTTAATTGTCCAAATTAATACGTCATGAATTGTAAATAATATAATCGTATCCTTAGGTCGACAACACTGACGCCGAAGGTCGCCTAATTTTGGCCGACGCCTTGTGTTACGCCGATTCGTTCAAACCGAGTCACGTGATCGACATCGCCACGCTAACTGGCGCCATGTTCGTTTCTTTGGGAGGCGTTGCCACCGGCGTCTTCTGTTCCGACGATGAATTGTGGAATAAAATTCTAGCTGTAAGCATACGTAATCTTGGAGGGTTACATCATACCTGGGCGTGGGGGGGGCTTGGGGTTATCCCCCAAAAATTAAAATACCCCCTCTCCCCAGAAACCAAAATACCCCCCAGGATTCAATTTTTGAAATTTTTTCGCAATTTTTTGGTGCCAATGGATAGTGCTCGATGAGAAACGTTGAAAAATGGCTTTTTTCGCCATACCACTATTTTTGAGGCCATTTTTTGACCTTTGAAAAACTTTTGCACCCCCCCAGAATTTTGGTGCCGCCCATCTATGGTTTTCACAGCCCTCCCCGGAAATTTCGTCAGCCCCAGAATTCGCGATTTTCCAATAATTTTCGAAAAATTTGTAGGCAAGGTGCTGTTTTAAGCGTTTTAGCTATCTGTTTGCTCAAAAGTGTCAGATTTTCGACGCTTCGCGCCATATGCTCATTTTTTGACTTTATTTTGTTTAATTTAATCCGATCTTCCTTATATCCTTCGAAATTTTCTGTTTTACGCTCTGGAAGGATAGAGCGTCGTCAGTTACGCCAAAATACGATGTTTTTGACGCGTATCGACGATTTCTGAGCCTATAAAAGACAGTTCCATCCCTTCCTCCCCAAAATTTCCATGCTCTGCGGCATATGTAGGTGGGTGGCACCGAAATTCTGGGGATGTGCAAGATTTTTCAAAGGTAAGAAATGGCCTTAAAAGTGGTGGTATGGCGAAAAAACGCACAATCCATTAGCATCAAAAAATTGCGAAAAAAAGACAAAAAAATTTCAAAAAATTGAATTCTGGGGGTATTTTGGTTTCTGGGGGCTGCGTACCCTCGAACCCCTTACGCCCAGATATGCTGCGCGTGTCTAACCTTACACTACTCGCCATGAATGTTGACGCTCTAATATGCCTCAGAGGATGATAGAGCTTACCACAGGATATATCTTTTACACGTCCGTCCTGTACATATTTCCGCCCACGCATAACCGACGTGTTAAACATATATCCTTTCCCATGCTCTATCATCCTGTTAAGCTTGTTAGAGCGTCAACATTCATGGCGGGCACTGTAAGTGCAGAAAATTGATTATATTAAAGTAAAATTTCGATCATTTAGCAATTGAATTTAAATTTAAAAAAATTCACCTACTTTCCGAATCGGTTAATTGTTTGGTCGACCTCACTTGATCTTGATTGACCTAGGCTACTTTTATTATCAGTTCTTCCGATTATGAGGTATTATTGAAAATTATCCCGAATTTTATATTGCAATTTTGTTTTAAATTGAATTAATAATATTTTTAAATTTATTCTACGGCTTTTTCTCTGATTTTCTTACGAATAAAGATGAATTAGGGAAATTTATCGTGTTTTCGTTTTTTTCTTAAATTTTTTTAATTCTATTTAAATTTTTTTCCTAATTATTTTATTTTATTTTTTCCTTGAAATTTTTGAATAATTTTTCTGAATTGAATACTCTTCCTTCTAAAGGCCGGCGTTGATTCGGGCGAAAGAGTTTGGCGTTTGCCGTTGTTTAAAGCGTACGGATCAAAGATCAAGGCGGATATGTGCGATTTGGTCAACATCGCCAAGCCGAACGCTGGCGCTGGCTCGTGTGTCGCTGCCGGATTTCTCAAGGTACGGGAATTAGAAAAAAATTTAAAAAAATTAAAAAAATACAAAAAATCAGCATGGGAATTCTGGGGGGGGCTGAAATTATAAAGTGCCTTTTTGGGTCCAAAAATGGTAGGTGCACGTCACAAATATCGTTTTCCGGCGTTTCTGACGATGCTCTATCTTTCTATAGCATAAAAACATGAAAAATTAGTCAACACATGAGTATAATGGCGCGAAGCGCCGAAAGTTTGGCACTGTTGAGAAAATATATAGCTAGAAGCGCTTAAAAAAGTCTTTTCTACAAATTGTTAGAAAATTTTTGGGATCTTTCAAAAATCTCAAATTCTGGGGGGATGAAAAATTTTTGCAGGAAGTGAAAATTTTTCTGGGGGCGGTGAAACCCCTCCCGAATCCCCCCTCCAAGATAATGCACGGAAGTACCTAAAATAAAAATTGTTCTGATAAATATGTGTGCTAAATTAAAAAAATTGTTTAAAAAATCAGATTCTCTAAACACTTTCAAAAGTTTTAGGTTTACTAGTACATACTTATATTTAAAAAGCTTTGTTCAGAAGTTTTAAGTTTACTTAAGCTTAGTCCACCGCTCAAAAATAGTGTGAAATGCTTTAATTGATATTGTTTATAAAGACCGGAAAAAGACAAGAAAATATTTATTGTCCAGGAAAATACAGGAAATTAGGTAAAACAAAAATACATGATAAAACAGCGACTGAACAAAAGGATAAAATATAAAATAATAAAATAAACAAATCTTAATCCATCGCTCGCCCAGCTACATTATGTTTTAAAAGTTCGAAATAGTGTAAAATGGTTTAATATTAATTATAAAAAATCTCGATCTATTTCTCGTCCAGTTTCAATATGAATTAAAAGTTTGATTTTATTTAACCTATAGTCTGTTTCATTTATTCGAGAGCTTTTCAGTTAATTTTTTCAAGGGCTACAGTAAGCGAAACAGAACGAATTACTGTAATTCGGCAGATCAGCTCAGTGAGGGCGAATGGCTGGAATTCTTCCATTTCAATGCACTAATCCGCCCTAATAAATTCAATTTGGACATTTAATCAGTGCTAGGACATACTACAGTACGTGCGCTAAACAAAAGCAATCGGGTGGAATCGAACCCGGGTTGCTTCGATTACAAGCAGACGTTTTACCGCTGCGCTATGCGGGAGTTCGCGGCGTTTCTTAACATCTCAGTCTATTGTGTTTAAAGAGTCAACTTAGGATAAGCTGAATGCTCGATTTTTCTCTGTAGCTTGATTGATCTGCTGGAAGACGGGAATGAATTGAGCCGCAAAGACGTTATTGAAAAACCTTTCTGTGCTACTTTGCCATAGTGAGATCTGGCGACCTACAGTAAGTAAGAAAGAAGCGGTTACTGTAACCTCCGAAAACATTTACTGAAAAAGCTCTCGGATAAATGAAACAGACTATAGTGTCTGATCTTTCTAATTTTTTTCTATTGATTTCTCAAGGAATTCGTCGAATGCAAATCATGGGCTCACATGGACATTGCCGGTGTTATGGAAGCCGATGGGGATATGTCTTATATTCCGAAAGGAATGAGTGGTATGACTTTTCAATCACATTCTCTAAAATTTTTTAGTTTAAATTTTTAAAAAATACGTCATTTGTTACAGGACGTCCGTTGAGACTGCTGATTAATTTGATCAATTCGATGGCCCAGTGATCCTGATCAATCGCGTTTACTATATATATTTTTTTAAACCTTTTTATATTTTTTTCTGCGAATTATAATGCTAACGCTATTTTTTCCTGTTAGTCACCATTTGTTATGTTTGCTATAATAAAACTGCAACGCGAGTCATATTTTTTACTTAAGTTTAGACGCGTGCAATGCGTTTTGTATGTACCAGAAAACTACATCGAAAGGGAAGGCGTAAAAAGTGACAAACATGAAGATGAATACAAATAGTAAAATATTTACTTAGCGAAAGAAGTGCAAGAAGCTCGAAGCGCAAGATTATGATTTTATTGCATTGAAAAGGCAGTCGAATAGCACGATTTTTCACTAACGTTGTATAGGTGGGCGGTACCAAAATTCTGAGGGTGCAAGATTTTTCAAAGAAAAAAGGGCTTAAAAATGCTGGTATGGCGAAAAAATACCGTTGTTCAATGTTTCTCATCGAGCACTATCCATTGGCATCAAAAAATTTCAAAAATTGAATTCTGGGGGGTATTTTGGTTTCTTGGGGGGGGGTGCATACCCCCAACCCCCACGCCCAGGTGTGCTAACGTTTGTTAAAGACATTTATTCGTTCTGCGTTGTATATTGTGTACGCGTTAAAAATCAAATCATAGGCTTTTTATCCATATCTAAGATATGGGTTTTCTTAAATGCTAGCTGAATTAAAAGCTGTCTTTGCTATTAGAAGTTTATGTAATATGATAAACATACACACGTGCAGTATATTTTTAAGTGCATGCGAGAAAGTGTTAGCAACGGTAACTATAAATAGTTTATGTATTTCCCAAAAACATGAGCCTGAATCGTATTCTTTGATGCGGTGCTAACCGATAACAAAGGTGAAACAGGAAGCATGAGTTTTCGCAAAGCAATTGAAAATTGATTAGTTTTGCTATACAAAATTGTTTTACATTAGGCTGCCTAAAAGCCACTTTTGTTGTCATTTTATTGAACGCTGAAAATTGATTCCTGTCAGTGATCCGACCGAGGGCTCGGCACTTTTTGGAGCCTCGGCCTCAACGCCGAGAGTAAGGCTAAAAAGTGCTGAGGGTTAAAATGAAATTTTGGAAAATTTAATATATACATAACGGCTTAATCTGGTTGTTTATCAGTCCTCTGAAGCATCAACAAGACTAAAAATAAATTGATGCTCTAAATTGCGATTAAGATGCTATGTATATGTACTTTTCATGGTTGGTAACATTTTTATCTTATAAAATGCTGTTCATGTTAGAACATTGCATTAACACACGTTGAAACAGTTATTGTAGTCATTTTCTATCCTTTAGTTTTGAGGGCATCATGCTATTTTATTTCTTCACATGATTTTTCAGCAGATAAAATAATCTGTATTGAAATTTTCCGAAATTTTTTGGCGCTCGGCGCCGTATATAATTCTTGCTTTGCTTGTCATCAAACGGACGCGAAATTGAGTGTAAAAGAATAAAAGCGTCAGACATTTTCGACGGTTTGCGCGACATATAATCATTACAATCCAGGCCCATGTCCACGATTATATTTCGGAAGGGTCGAAAACCCGAATATCTCGAGAACCATGAGATGCAAAAATAAAAGCATTTTTGAGCGTATCTCGGCGGATGAAGAAAAATTACAAAAATAGTTTCGAAAATTTTCACTTTATTTCATACTGAAATAAATCTAACGTCTAAACTATCGACACAACTGATTTCACATCATTCAATGGATAATTTCTTAATTTTTGTCTCTGTATTTAACCTGTGTTTTGCAAAGAAAACCAATGCAGGAAATAAATGTTTCGGTGCTAAGCGCAGAAAAAATTTGGTTTGTTCTACATTGGTAGGTATCTACATAGGTGCACTTTAGTGGACTAAATCTACACCTTAAGAATAAATCCTGCGCAAAGCAATGGAAGAAATGACATTTACTCTTACTCCACGTCTAACGCAACTTTGAGTGATTTTGAACGGTTTATAAGGAAAACTATACCTGCATAATTGATTAAATTAGCACAAAACGGCCGATAATTTGGCAATTACTAGCTCAGAAGTACCCTTATAACCAAATTTAGCGGTGTTTTAGACGAAGTTCGAGCATTTTTTCTCTGCGGGGACCCGTGTGAGAATCAATAATTATTTTTTATTTCCGTAGAAGGCCCCCTGAATACGGGTCTGATTGCAATGCTTATCTTCAGAAAGGTGCAAAATTGAAATTAAAATAATTTAAATGTCAATCATTTCTAGCGCTTCACATCAGACGTAATTACTGTGTTGCGTAAATCCAGAAAACTACAAAAATGAGCCTAAAATGATAAAAATATTGAAATTTTTTGGCACCTTGCGCCAGATATTAATTATGTATTGCTGCTACAGGATTGAACTTAAGGAATATAAATCAGGCAAATTATGGGGTGTGCGATGGGACTGAATCGCCAAAAACATCACTGAACATTTAATTCCGGGATCTATCGATTTTAGGGGTCCGTCAGATCCTCAGGGATCTAGGTTCTAGACCCCCAGGTATCTCCACACATACATGATCTTATGAAGGGGTTTTCAGCCCCCCCCGGAAAAATTCCCCCATCCCCAAAATTTTTCACCCCTCCCTCAGAATTGGGGCTTTTTGGAAATTCCCAAAAGTTTTCTAAAAATTTGTAGAAAAGATGCTTTTTAAGCGTTGTTAGTTATCTACTCGCTCAAAAGAGTCAAATTTTCGCCATTTACTCATGTTTTGACTATATTTTGTTCAATTTGTTCCAACCTTTTTGATTTTTTTCGAAATTTTCCTAATGTTTTTATGCTTTAGAAAGATAGAGCATCGTCAGAAACGCTGAAAAAGGATGAGTTTGACGCGTACCTACCGTTTTTGGACCAAAACGGGCAATTTATAATTTCAACCCCCAGAATTTCCATGCTGTGCATCACACCTGGGCGTGGGGGGCTTTGGGGGGTATGCAGAGAAACCAAAATGACCACAGAAATCAATTTTTGAAACTTTTTTTGTTTTTTTTCGCAATTTTTTGATGGCAATGGTGATGAGAAACGTTGAAAAATGGTGTTTTTTCGCCCTGCCACCATTTTTAAGGCCATTTTTTGACCTTTAAAAAATCTTGCACCGCCCAGAATTTGACTCCACACTATAGGTGATAAAAATTTCTGCAGCGATTTTCGTTATCTCTGATCATCCTATTCTTTTACATTTTCAGTCAGATATTAGCGGTAAAGGTTATTTAGTAAAATGTAGACATACTTATTTCTAGAAATCTTGAAATTTTTAACGAAATTTCTGTAAAAAATGATTCTAGAGAATTGGATACGATAAAAGAATAATTTTACGCGTTAATAACGGATTTTTGAGTTTAACCCCTGCAGTTTTCAAAAATCTTGAAATTCTGCCTCGTGTCTAGATATCCCAAATCTGTCAATGAGTGCAGCTTCAGGGCCTTCGTCTCAAAAGTAACGTCTTTTGTCTCAAAAATGAAGCGAATTATAGTCATTATAGTTTTCATCGCGAAAACAAAACGTCAAAAACTGTAAAAACGATTTAGGCTTAATATACTTCTTTTTTATTTAAATCATATTAGTTATTCAATCATCTTTTCAATCCATGGTGCCATTCAACAAGATGAAATTGATTCAGAATCTACATACTAATCTTAGACTCCTGAATTTCACCTCACCGCCGGTCCCGCATACTATACCTACATGACTGATATAGTGCATCAACGCAAACATGTTCACAAAAAAGTTAGAAAAGACTAAAATAAGCCACATGAAATGATTTTTTTCGCTTTAATCACTAAATCTAACGCTATTCCCGCTTGTGGACATTGCAACACGAAATCTTAAGTATGGCTTATTTGTATCCTACGCTCGACATACATATAGCCTCATACCTCATACAACCTTATACATTAGCCTCAACGCGAACCTCGGCCGAGGCAAGGATTTTAAACAGCCTCGGCCGAGCCGAGGGTCCAAAGAATACCCCGGTCTGATCACTGCACAAGGTTTCGTGAAATTAATTAAAGGCAAACTTACATATCACAAAATTAAAACAACTGTTTGACTGAACCGCTGTTCAGACATTAAGAAAGCAAAACTTATACTACTTTACTAGTCCTCAATTAGGAATCTTACCCTGCCCTCATTTTTGAATCTTAAGACCGATTCAAATATAACAGAGATTTTGTGAAGAGGTACATAATTGGTCATTTTTAGGGCGGCTTATCCCTCTTAATGCACTAAATTATTTTTTGGCTTAACGGATTTTATCGGAAAGTACGTCGGTTATTAAATTAATACAGGACCAATACACGAGGCAAGCAAGATCAGCCTCCTAATATTGTTTCGTGAAATAATGGACCCGCATCAGTGGAATTTTATCGACAACGAAACCGAGCAAGAAGTTGTAGCGGATGCAAGTCCTTTTATTTTACCTAAATACTTACATGCGGTCCTACTCCCTTTTGCACCTAGTGGATTGCATAAATATTGATCGCAAGAGCCTTTGCTTTAAAAAATCGATGAAAATGACCGTTTTTCAATAAAAATTGGAGAATTCATCGGCCCTGATTCTAGTCAATACGATAAAGCGCTAAAACGGGCTAAAGCATTGAAGTATCCACAAAATTCGACGGTAACTGAATCCAGGAATTGGGAGCTATTTGGACGACTGCCAAATTATTTACGTATTAATTTTTCTGTATGAGATGCACTTCTCATTCAGTTTTTGAAACAGCTGGTGAATGCGGGGTCGAAGAGTTGCAGTCGCCCATGAAATTCCTTAAAGTCTTTATTTGTAATTATAATCCGTTATATACCTAATGCATGGAATTTAAAAATATAGGCAATTAACGGGGCTACCGTAACTTTCCTTAAAACCACTTGCCGTTATTTCCTTGTGCCAAAATGGATTTTTATGCTCAAATTAGTTACGAGCAGACGTGTACTTGGGAGGTTGGGGGTTTTGACGCCCCCAGCATGGCAACGGACCCCCTTACAAAATGGCTGCGACCCCCAAGCCTCCAGAATTATCGATTTTTTGTAAAAAGCTGGCAAAAGTTGTAAAAAGTGTGCCTTTTTAAGCGTTTTTAGCCAATTTTCGGCTCAAAAATCTCAAATTTTTGGCGCTTCGCGCCATACAAACATTCCTTTGACCATATTTTGTTCAATTTACTCAATTTTTCTGAAATGTTTCTCACGTTTTTATGTTCTAGAAAGAAAGAGCGTTGTCTGGAACGTCAAGAAACAGTGTTTTCGACGTGTACTAATCGTTTTTTAGCCCAAAAAGGCACTTTTTGAAAAATTTCTGGGCCTGACCCCTCCCCTCCTCCTGAATTCTCATGCTGTACATGTATGGTTACGAGTACATATATGCAATGAGGCTAGTGCAAAGCCATGGATCTATCATCTGAAATTATCCGATTTCACATGTAAAAGAAGCGAAGTACGAGAAAAGCTCGTAATGAAACGATACTTGAAATTTCAGGAAAAATTTGGCCGCGATTGCATCATTTGCGCCATAGATTGCAGCGAGCCAATGTTTATGATCAAATCGGAAGATGGCCTCAATCACTTTGAACTCAGCATAAAAGTATAGCTTCAATTTATTTTGCATCTTGAAAATTTATCTGTCATTTTATTTTTTAGTTTCTGACAGTTTCCTGATTACATGAATTTGTCATTTGTCGTAAAATTTGCTAATCAGTCAAAGTAGTATAGTTGATGCTGCCTGGTAGTTTCACTTTATTCTATAGTTTTAGATTTTGTTTGTTATTTTATTTCGTTTACTGATCGGATATGTCATTTGGTGCAAAATATGCAAATCACGTGCATTTATCTATTCTTTTTTCTAAGGTCGTATTCAATTTGTACAATCGGAAATGCCTGACTAACGAACGCGATCTGCTCGGCATACTGCTGTATAATACGGTGATTTTCTGATATAAATTAACATTCGCTTTTATTTTTTTATTCTATCGATCTATCCTCGTAGTTTAAACTGTCTAATTTCGTCAAATTTAAGTACAGTCTCTCCGCGATAGCCGAAAGAAAGTAAACGAGCCCAATCCCCAAATGATAATGCGGCTAATTTTACCAAAAATAAAATCGCTCGCTCAAACCTTGAGTCTGCAATTGCGGTGTCGTTAACAGTGGTCTACAGTAATCTGTTTTTCGAAACAGGCACGTAGCTGGCCGTCCTATTTCTGGGGGACCAACGCCAATTTTTGGGGGGACTAAGCCCAAAAAGGCCAAAAATAGCACACAATAACGTTTAAAAAGTCCTATTTTTCCGATTTTTCTGAATTTTGGAGGGTGCGATTCCCCCTATGTCCCCCAGAGATACGTGCCTGTTTCGAAGGCTAGCATTGGCTAGCCGTTTTTAAGGAGCTCTGTATGACAGGAATAGTTTACATTTTTGTTAGCATATTAGGGGGGCGGTTGTCAAATTTTCGGCGCTTCGCGCCTTATACTCATTTTTCGAAGTATATTTTGTTCAATATGTTCGAGTTTTTTCAATATCATTTCGAATTTTTGTATATTTTTACCTTTTAGAAAGATGGAGTATCGTCAGAAACGCCAAAATAATAATATTTTTGACGGGTGTCCACCATACATGCACAGCATGGGAATTCTGGGGGGGAGTGAAAACCTAAAGTGCCTTTTTTGGGCCCAAAAATGGCCGGTACGCGTTAAAAACATCGTTTTTTGGCGTTTCTGACGATACTCTATCCTTCTAGAGCATAAAATCATGAAAAATATTTCGAAAAAAGTCGAATAAATTGGCCAATATATCGCTTAAAACATGAATATATGGCGCGAAGCGCCGAAACTTTGGCGATTTTGAGCAAATAGATAGCCAAAAACCATTAAAAAGACACTTTTTCAACCAATTTTCAAGTAAGTTCAGGAAACTTGTGAAAAATCGCCAATTCTGGGGGGTGAAAAATTTTTTGCGGGGTGGGGGGGGGGGGGGTGAAAAATGATTCTGCGAGGGGTGAAACCCCCAAACCCCCCAAGATCATGTATGGTGTCCACCAATTTTGAGCCCAGAAAAGGTACTTTGGAAAAATTTTAGGTTTCACCCCCTTTTTAGAATTCCCATGCTGTGTCCGTCTATTTATTATTATTGATTTCTTGAGGCCGAAACGAAGAACAGCCACAATTTCGAACATATCTACGTATTTCACGAACTTGGCATGCCTGGAGCCGAAAAAGTGAAAGAAATCGAAGATCTAATTAAAGGTGGGGTAAATTTCTTGATATAATTTTCTTTTTTAAAGCATCTCATATCTAATTAAAGCAGGACCAGACGTGCGACAAAATTTCAAGCAAAGATTTGGCCACGCCGACTGCAAACTCGACGAAATGTTCTGGATTTGCGCCACAATGTTCAATAATACGTTAGCAGCATTTAGTATATAACGCAAAGAGTTGGCCACAAAAAACGATCTTCGAATCTGATATGCACTTGTGCATTTACTTCCAATATTTTGCTTTGAAATGAGTAGTAAAAAATCAAAAAAAAATCGAAAAATAAACAATAAAAAATAGCTTAAATCTGGGCTAGTCAGCACACATTAGCAGCAGGAGAGGGTCTTAAGAGTCTGGATCGTCAAAATTCAAAAGACTTCCAACCAGACCATCCAGAATCGAATTGAAAAATTTTCGTTCATTTTCGCTATTTTTTGATGTTATCGGATTTTCGCCCCAACCGTCAGTTTTTCGACACTTTTATGGCCCTTGAGAATGTTTGGACCCTCCCAGCTTCAAGCGCTGCACTCATATTTCCGCGT
Organism: Mermis nigrescens; assembly: GCA_036768485.1. Taxonomy (NCBI): domain Eukaryota; kingdom Metazoa; phylum Nematoda; class Enoplea; order Mermithida; family Mermithidae; genus Mermis; species Mermis nigrescens. The sequence continues at coordinate 109,951 of JAVLUZ010000605.1, read as the reverse complement.
TAGGGATACATGGCATACTTTTGATCAAGAACGCTAAAAAACACCTAAACAGGGATAACAAATTTTTTATCCTAAAGTCAGGACTCAAGACCATACCTGGGCAATGGCTGACGGTTCGCCCCGTCCAACTTCCAGCCAAAAGGGTGGGTGGGTCCCTAGGCCCTAAAAGAGGTGGGTCTGTCCCTGAAAAAGTTGGTCCGTGCCTGAAAACGGTGGGTCGATCAGCTTAATCGGTGGGTCAGTCACTGAAGAAAGGTGGGTCCATCGATGAAAAAGGTGTCGAACAGTGTAATAAGATGGTTCCTGTGCATGTTTTGCAAACTGATCATGATATATACTGTATCCAGCATTTCCTTAAATTATCTCCAAAAATGTTCTCCCTGTACAAAACATAGCCCCGTCCAAGTTACCCCTTCGCCCCGTCCAAATTTTGGTTCGCCCTGTCCTGGGGCATTTCCCAGGTGTGCTCAAGACTGCACCTACTACGATCCTTCAGTTTTTTTAATCGCTTTACACTGCTTGTTTACAATGCGTTACAATAATTTTTCTAGGGGCCTGAGAGAAGGGACCAAGCGAATTTTCCTATTCACGAATTGTGACAATCCGCACCGTAATGACATCGACAGACAAGTATTGTGCTGCTAAATCGATAGTTTATTTTACGAAATTATGTGTTAAATTGGCAATCGTTAAGTTAGTGTTAATCGGCTTAGAGTTTGGTTTAAACTGAAGCAATGACCATGGTATTTAGACAGCAAATAATTGCAGAAATTATTTATAGAAAATTATTATTAAGCTATCGTTTCTTTCTGAGTTTTCGAGTTTTTTTTAAGTTCATTTTTGTAATTTAACTTTAATTTTTCTGTTGAGTTTTCTTATTTTGAATATTCGTATGTTTTACAATCGCATTCGCTCAGAAACGAGTTCATCAGAAGATACAAGATTTGAGGGAGCAGATGGTCAACATCGAATTGCTGCCAGTCGGACGAGATTTTTGTTGGGAAAATTTCTACGCCGTGCGTTATATTAATATTTTATTAAATCATTTTACACATTAATATGGCGACCGTACATTATCTGGAGGCTGGGGGGGTCTCCGCCCCCAGGAAAATTTCCACCCGCCCTCCAGAAATTTTTTCACTCCCCCTAGAATTTGCGATTTTTCGCAAGCTCCAAAAAAATTGCTAAAAATTCGTAGGAAAGGTAGTTTTTAAGCGTTTTTAGCTATCTATTTGCTCAGAATTGTCAAATTTTCGGCGCCGCGCGCCATATACTCATGTTTTGACTATATTTGTTCAATTTATTTGACTTCCTTCTGATTTTTAATCGACGTTTTTTATGTTTTTATGCGCTTGGAAGAGAGCATCGTCAGAAATGCCGAAAAACGACGTTTTTGACGCATAATCACAATTTTTGGGCCCAGAAAAGGCACTTTCAAATTTTTTCCCTTGGATTCCCATGTTGCGCATGTCTGATAGCGACTCTGAGCTGATTGATGTATTATTGTATCACGTGAACCGTTTCAGGTTAATTTAAAGGGTTTAATTGCAATTACTCACATGTTGCGTCGGGTTTTGCTTTTTCCATATTACAAATTTGAGCGCAAATTGTTTTATTTAAAACATGTTTAGTTTAAGCCATACATGTAACAGGGAGGATGGGGGATCTCCCCACTTAAAGTCGGACCTCCCCCACCCCCTTCAAAGCCAGAAAATTTATGACCCCTGCCTCCCCCGATTTTTGGAAAAATATCAAATTTTGTGGCCGTTTCTAGGCGTTTTTTGGTTGTTTTTGGCCAAGAATTAGAGGTCAGTTACCCCCCCCCAAATGGCCGGGAACCCCCCTCAAATTTCGAGCCGTTACACTGTATGGTTTGAGCTCAAAAATTTCAGATTCATTCAGTAGTGTAGCTTACTTTATATTTATTGCCAGTATACTTGTTGAAGTTATTTTATTAAGACCACACGATAAATTAAAAATCTGGGTCGTTTTCGTAATGAATCTTCAATTTTCAAAATTTGAATAAAACTTTGAAAGTTGCATACCAATTTATGCTTTACAAACAGAAACCTATAGCGTATGCCTACTTGATTGCAATTCTTAACCTCAAAGTGAAAAAAAACGCCTAAAAAAGGCCTTGAAAGTCATATATTTTCTCTAAAAATTTAGGGAAAATCTTAATTACTCGGGAAGCGGCTGAAATTCCACGATGTATTTCTTATTCTTGTATCCGTTGTAGCCTTAATCTTTGTTAAATTACATACATATTGTACTTAATTTATTTATTACATATATTTTATCCAATTATATTTATTTTAATTATCCTGTGTACGTTTATTTTATTCATGCAACCGTTTGAGATTTTTCAGCTGGAAACTACATAACAACATAATTATCTACATATTCCATTTATTACAGGCGGCTTTATTTGACGATGACAAGAAAGTGAATCCGAATCCGGCCGATAAATTCGATGAGTTGATGAGCAGGTGAAATTTAGCAGTATTCAGCATTATTTTACGTAATTATGATTTGGTAGAAATTAATTTTAATGATAATTTTCATTTAACGTATTTGAAAAAAACGAAAAAAATAAAAATAAAAAGTAAACCAGTTTTAAAAGCGTTTCGCGGTAATTATTTCCGAATATGTGAAGACCCGACCTCGTGTACTCTTATGTATGTACCTATTTGCCCTTAAATCATAATTTAGCTATTACGGCCCGTTTTTTATTTTTCTATATTTGCTTATGAAAGGTTTTAAAACTTTATAGAACGCTTCGGAAGCAGTATAAGAAACGAGCTATGGCTACGATTCCATTTTCGCTTGCTCCTGGCTTAGAAATATCTTGTTCGCTGTGAGTTTGCTATGCCACGTACATACGTATAGCATTTTTTTCGTGTTTTGTATAATATTTTAGTTAATGCGTTACAGACATTTTGTTTACATGTGTTTGTGAAAATTTATTGTGTATGCACGTAGGACGTTTTTATGCATTATATATGTTTTTCTGATAAAATATGTACACAAATCATAGGTAGCGCGTTAGCGCGTACCTATAATATACTTGGGTATTCCCAACATATGTCTACCCCGCTACAGCTATAACGGGACATCCTGGAAGTGCGGCTTTTTTTAAAAGATAGATAATGAAATAATTCGCTGTCAGTGTTGTTTTTGTTATTCTTTACACTTTATATCCTGCTTATAATGAGTATGTAAAGTTTTTGAGTGACGTTATAACATATAGAAGCTATCAATGGTGTTTTAGTCGGTTCGTACACAACTGAGTCTAAATGCCTCATACAATTCAATGGCATGGAATTGTAGAGAATAAAATTTTCTAAAACCGCTATGTTTTTGTTTTTCGAATTTCGCATTATGTAGTTCTTGAGGGGGAGTGTAAAGAGTGTAATAATATGCGGGTGTAAAGACAGATTTTGGCCCAGTTCTGGACTGGTTTTTGTTTGCCTAATTCTTTGTTTAAGAGTCCCCGATAAACCTAGTCATGGAAAAGTACTAAATTTGAAGGGCTATGCGATGAACTTGACCGCGTCCGTATATCCTTAATACGGAAGCAGTTCTAGCGCTTTAAAGTTTACACTCTGGTGGTGTACAAAAATGTTTTTACCTTTTCTACTTTATTAACTTCGCCGGTTATAAATCAATGGGCGCAAAGTGCTCTAAAAATAAAGTAAGTGCGTCTCAAGGGTCACACGTTACATTTAGACACGTTTCTTTAACTCAATGCAGAGTTAGTTCTAAAGGTGTTGAGTTTAAACATTGGTGTAAAAACACATCTTTTGCCGACTTTTTGTCAGCTAACTTCTCCGGTTGCCAATTGGGTTATGCGGACTATTCTAAAATAAAGTAGACGTCGGCGGTTACAAACCACACTTGGTCGCGATTATTGACACTCAGTACGGAAAAATTCTGGAGGTGTAAAGCTCTATGGTGAAAAAAACGTTTTTGCAATGATTCTGCCTGCTTAGTTCACCGGTTATGAACTGATATCTTCGGATTAATGTAAAATCATAAATAACGTCTTAAAGGTTAGAAATCACAGTTTGATGAGTTTCTTTACACTCAATATTCAGTTAGTCCTGGAGGTGTAAAGTTCTAATTCTATTTGAAAAACTCCTTTTTCCGTACTTTTTGCACGTCATGTCCTTCATTATGAGTAGCGGCATGATCTCAACTCTAAGAATGCTTAACGCTTTAGAGTCACACATTCTACCGAAAGAATTATTGAACCCAACATAGAGGTAAAATAGTTTACATCAAAGGGTTATTTTGCTCTCAGAGTGTAGAGCACACCTGGGCAATGCCCCATATCGGCCCATCACCAGGACGGGCCGAACCAAAAAGTTGGACGGGGCGAAGGGGTAACTTGGACGGGGCTATGATTAGTACAAATAAAATTTTTGGAGATAATTTTAGGAAATGCTAGATACAGTATATCATGATCAGTTTGCAAAACATGTACAGGAGCCATCTTATTACACTGTTTGACAACTTTTTCATGGATGGACCCACCTTTTTTCATTGACTGACCCACTGATTAGGCTGAATGACACACCTTTTTCAGGCATGAACCCACCTTTTTTCAGGGACAGACCCACCTTTTTAGGGCCTAGGGACCCACCCATCCTTTTGGCTGGAAGTTGGACGGGGCGAAGCGTCAGCCATTGCCCAGGTATGGTGTTGAGGAGGGTCAATTATTTGTAAAACGTTATCCGTAACATCGGGATTACGAATCAGATTTTGAACTTTCTCTACACTAAACGGTTGCGTAAAGTTTACACAAAAAATTATCTTTAGCTACAGAACATTGTCGAAGGTCAGATTTTTTTAAATGTGTTCCGAAACATAAGGTTTTCTCCATACTATCAGGATAACGAAGTTGACTGCAATTTTCTTTCCACCTGCTAGTTATATAAACTTTACACTTTGGGTTAATTTATATATAAGAGGTTGTACTTTTTACAAGCTAAGTTTTCTACCAACAGCTCTCCGTAAAATCGGTATTGCGAATCTAACTTTGTTTTTTGTGACTTAATTGCTGTGTAAAATTTAAACTGATAATTGATTTTAATTTCGAAACGCCGATGGTAATTCCGGTAAAATATCTGCTAAATAACATCATGAACACAAGTTAGAAAAGAATTCTTGTTTGGAATGTAGATGCTGATATGGATGAAGAATCTTTTTTCCTGTGTTGTTCCAGTGTTACATTTCATTTGGCAAATTACCTACGAGTTTATTTTTTCGATTCACTTGAATCATTCTAGCTAAAAGTAGATTACTAGCAAAGGAAGATGCTCCGATGGATGAAAAATGACAAATATACTTGGGATGGCTTATTATTGAATATTAACGACTTAAAAGGACGGGACTAGGAAAAAGTCACCTATGTGCGCAAAAATCATAAGAATCTGCTAAAAAATCTGACTTTCTCTAAGCAACACAAAAAGCGAAGAATATTCTGCGGCTTCTGTAAAAGAAGGTGTCCTCTCTTAAAACATTTCTCACTGCTTTGGTGAAGAGCTTGGAAGGAAAGTTTGACCTGTGCTGAAAAGCCGATTTAGTTCGATATCAGTATCGCATTTTCATGACAATGTATAATCAATATTTACTTAAAAGGCTTAACGGATGAATTATGACATTCGCATCATGCTCTGCTTATTATGGCTCTGCAGTTACACATGTTATGCTATCGAAACGAGATAATGTAGGGACATTCTCCTGCTTCTACACTCTACATATATGAGCAATTAAAATTTCCGGTCTATCATTATGCAATATTGCATTTATTTACGCGATTATCTCGCTCATGATTCTTGCGCCGTGTCCTAAATTCTTTGGTGCTAACCTTTTTCCGCGTGTTTAATGCCTTTCCGTCATGGGCGGATTTAAAAGGGGAGGGCCGCCGCCCCCATCGGCCAAAAACATTTGGCGAGATAGAGAAAGGGGCGTGTAATTTGCGATGATTTTTGACCGTCAATGATCATAATTTCACGAAATTTTCCTGCGCTTCGCGCCGGTTTAGACCTATTAATGACATTTATCTACTTTATTTGCAGTCTGCAAGCCATTTTTTGCTCATTAAACAACTTTTAAGACAATTTGAAGGGCATAAATAGATATTTTAGCATGATTTTTTCTATTTTTGAGCAAGACTTTTGAATAAATTTCTAAAGTTCGACGTCAGATGCTATAAATGCAGAAAATCGCGCGGTGAATCCAGCTTCTAAATGTCTTTTAGTCGAAATTTCGCAAATTTTTCGGGCGCTTCGAGCCGGATTTCAGCTGAAGTCATAGAAATTTAATGATTTCTCCGCACAAAATTGTCGATAATTTCAAATTTTTCCGGAAAATATCGCGTCAAAAGTGATTCTAGATGAAAGTAGACCGTATAAAAAGCGTAAAAAACGCTATTTTGCGCGTTAAGCGCGATTTTTTGACCTATTTTTGGCGGTTTTTGAAAAAGTTTGGGTACCGCCCCCCTCAACAAAATCCTAGATCCGCCACTGCTTGCCGCACTTATGTACCATTGCAAGTGCGGTCGTGTGGACTTGCATTCATTAAAGTTTAGTAAACACAACGATATGTCATTTCCTTTTATTCAGATTGATCAATTCTTTTCAAGAATGAACTGTTGTTTTATTCATTCGTCAAGCTGAATTGAATCCACAATTATCATCTGTAGGCCATTCGATTTTCGTGTTGCTTGGAGAGAGAGTCAGATTTTTAGCAGATTCTTATGATTTTTCGCGCGCATATGTGACTTTTTCCTAATCCCCTCTTTTTTATGTCTTTAAAAGTCCGCTATTCCAAGCAGACCCGTATCCAGGATCCGGCTGAGGGAAGGGGAGTGCGGACCCAGCATAAATTGGTCTTTATCTCGGGAAATTCGTCGGGATAGCTCGGAAAAACAGCATTTCTCGAAGTTATTCGACATGCTCTATCCATTGAGATCATAAAATTCGAACTTTTGAAGATTTGACGGCAAATACATGCAATTTTTCCATCTTTCCGTGCGTTTGTCTTTCCTTTCAAAATGTTTTTTCTCGGCTAAGGTACGGCCCTGATTCCAACTATATTTGTCCTTTTTGTTGCGTCGCAGCATTTTTCGTTGCTAATATTCTGTATGTATGTAAAAATGTAAATACGTGTACTTATACTATGACTCTTACCTATCTTACGCCGATAGCTCTCTTATAAGGATAGCTTGCAACTATCGTAGAGTAGCTCTACGTCAAATAAGAGGGAAAAACTGAATAATCGGTGATTCTTCGACTCTGACATTCGATGTACATACATATCCACAAAACCATATTTAGGGGACGGGGCGGCCACCCTTTCTTTCTTGGCCCAAAAAAATTTTCTGAAAGGTAAGATAATGCACGAAAAGATGGAAAATTGCATGTCGTTTATGTAAAATCTTCAAATTTTCAGCGCTTCGCGTCATGTAGGGAGTATTTCCCTTGATTTTAATTCAAGCGTGACCAAAAAAAACGACACTTTTTATAGTCTTTTCAGTATGAGGAAAAAAATTTTTCACAATAATTCGAATTTTATAATCTTAATGGATAGAGCGTGTAGAAAAAAGTCGAAAAAATGCGGTATTTGTGAGCTATTCCGACGATTTTTCCGAGATATAAACCAATTTATGTTGGGTCCGCTACCCCTCACCCTTTGACCGAATCTTGGATATGGGCCTGCACAAACAGATACATAGGAAATTTTAATTGTTATCAAAAGATTACTGTAAAATCGTTAGCTCTTTTTCGATAATGATGAATAATTTTCCGACAATTTCGAAGTAATCAATGTTTGATCGATAAGTGTTTCTGAAGATGCCTGAGAAGTACATAATAAATTAGGCATGGTACAAAATCGATATATGCATAAGCATATAATTGAATTTCCAAAACATTTTTGGTATAATAATCGCTTAGATTCAATATGATCGCGCCAGCTCGCTTACCTCTACCGATTAAACTTGAAAAAAGGACGAACGAAGAGGTGAAAACCGTGAAGGCATTCGTTGATGTGGTGAGTGAGAACGAGCTATTGTGCTAAAAGAGAAAATAGAAGTGAATGTCCAAAGATATTTATTTAGAAGAAGGAAAAATTGAAGTGATGTAAATACGAAAATTATTCCAAAATAGACATACATAATAAAAATAGTGGCCTAAATGTGTTCATGTGTACCGTAATGCATATATCGTCCCCTTAGTGCTAAAATGTACTATCTCCATTTTTTCCATTTTTGAGTTATCCATGCTATTGTTGCCATGGAAAGGTTATTTATTAGTGCTAAAAAGTTCTATGTACAGTCTGTGATATATACTGCAGCATTAATAGTTCAAAAAGATGCTATCTCCAAATTGACCAACTTTAAAGTGCCAAAACATACTAACTGTCACATAGTACATTTTTGCTTCATCTCATCTGTGCAAAAATGTACCATCTCCCACATGGTACATTTTGTCACATAAGTTGACTATAATGTTCTTGTACATAGCACTTGTCGTTGCTTTCTGATTGGTGTTTTAATTCGGTCTACCGCGCATTAGTTTGTCACTTATGTCACATTCTGATATCTTACCGTTACAGATAAGTGGGGTACATATGTGGGCAGCACGTAAATTCTGGGGAGGGGGGTGCAGAATTTTTCGAAGGTTAAAAAATGGCCTTAAAAATGGTGGTGTGGCAAAAAACACCATTTTTCGACGTTTCTCATCAAACACTATTAATTAACATCAAAAAATTGCGCAAAAAAACGAAAAAATTTTCAAAAATATAATTCTGAGTGGGGGGGGGGTATTTTGATTTCTAGTGGGTAGGGAGCTATGTTGGTTTCTCAGAGGGAAGGGGTGCAGACCCCCAAATCCCCTCATGCCCAGTGGGGTTATGAGTGGTTCAGGGAATGAGGTTGTATCCATACGTGGGCAGCAAGAAAATTCTGGGGGGAGGTGCAAGATTTTTTGAAGGTCAAAAAATGGCCTCAAAAATGGTGGTATGGCGATAAAAACACAATTTTTCGACGTTTTTCATCAAGCACTATCCATTGGCATCAAAAAATTGTGAAGAAAACGAAAAAAATTTTCAAAATTGAATTCTGGGGGCGGGTATTTTGATTTCTGGGGGGGGGTATTTTGGTTTCTGGGGGAAGTATACCCCCAAAACCCACCCCACGCCCAGGTGGGGTTGTATCCCCCTGTGGGGTAACTAAACTGGCAGACATCTAACAGCTCCGACCTGCTGGAAGGAAGGGGGTGTAAATCCAAAACATTCACAAGACAAAACGCGATTTTACTGCATTTTTAGGCCACTTTTCCATCCTGGGGAGGGGTATGGAAAACACTTTTCGGCTTTCTGGGGGTGCCCCCTTCCTGTTACATGTAAGGTAACTAGACAAGCACCAAAAATTAATGCTTTGAAAGTTTCATTTTGCAAAGAGTGAACCTAGTGTGATACCACGCCACTTCCACAATTTTTACAAAGCTTTACCATGTTTTGAGGCGATTCGGATGCTTGCCGATAGGGAAGAGGAATCCTGTACAGACAGTGATTAGATGAACATGTTTTTTGTTTTCTTGAAGTGAAACATAATTTGAAAAATTTTTAGAAATAGTTTTTTGTTTTGTGTGCAAAGTTTGGAAACCATGCCAAAATGTACTATCTCCGAATAGCATTTGTTTTAGCTTGAAGGAAAAGGTTTTTCCAATTGAGATTTTAGCTATCAAGAGACTTTATAAGTGTGTATATGAATACCAAATATTGGTTGAAGGCAATGAATGAGTGATTTACTGCATTATCACAAACATTAAAACTCGTTTTTCTCAAAAACTACTTTTTTGGACTTGGAACATTTTAGCACTAAGGGCACGATATGTTTGTACTTATCAGGCACGTAGCTCTGGGGGAATCGGGGGGGGGTTCGGACTCCCCAAAATTCAGAAAAAACCGGAAAAATAGGACTTTTTAAACGTTATTTTGTGCTATTTTTGGATCCCGGACCCCCAAAATTGGTGTTGGTCCCCCAAAATAGGACGGCCAGCTACGTGCCTGGTACTTATGTGTTTGCATGTATGCATGTAATATGATATGTAGCAAATCGATTAAACTAACGTGGAAAGATTAAATAATTAAAAAGTGGAAGATGGGTAGGGTAGGCAGGGAGACACTAGAGATGCACAGGGGGTTTCTGAGATTAAGACCCTCAGAGTGGAAAAAAGGAAAATTTTGTAGGAAAAATGAGGCAAAATTATGACCGAAATGGGATGGAAATTGAAAATGTTCTTCAAAAAGTGCTTGATATTGACTATAAACTGTGGAACAAAGCAGTTTTAACGCTATTTTAGCTATTACGCAAGTTTTTGCGGTCATTTTCGTCTCCAGAAAAATTGGTTTTTCAGTCTTCCACATCGACCATGCTGTGCATCTATGGTAGAGAGGGACTACGGAAATAGGACTGATTAAATAAAACTTAAAATTTTATCTACGTAAATTATTGACGACATCACGGCGTAACTTTAGTTCTTTTTTTGCAGGAAAGTGGAAAAGTCATCTCCCTAACACAAGATCCAATGGGAACGCATATGAAAAATTAGATCAGATGAAATAAAAATGATAAGTGAAGATAAAATAAATTAGAATAAGATTTAACCACCGCAAATCTCCATGCAAATTTTTATCGGGAGATCGTCCATTTTTGTTTAACTCAAAACGATGTGTTTAAATTATTAATATTTTCAGTTCCTTTTGCCATACGGTAAAGCCCTCTTTTCAATTCTTATGCATTTGGCTGCATTGGCTTGAAATTCTTAAAATAAAAAAAGCAAAAATGATCCGATTTTCGATAATTCTCATTTTCGCATATTTTCTACGTTTTTTCTCAAGGAAACTGGCGAAAAATTGCTGCCGGTCGATTTGAAAAAATTTCAAACTTACGGCGGTTCCAAAATTGCTATGGAGCCGGACGAAGTGGAGCAAATGCGAAAATTGTGCCCACCTGGTTCATTTTACGAAAATTTTGGCGATTGACTAAAATAAAAATGGAAAATTTAATTTGATTTAAATTTTAACTATTTTTTTTATTTTTTCGTTTTTTTTGTACTTATCCGATTTTGTGAGCCTGTTGATAAGCGCCATTTAGCTGATCAGGAATCGGAATTGCAATGAAATAATTTAATTTTCTGCTAGAGTCCGAATCTTTTGTTTAAAAAAAGTCTTAAACGACTGAGAAATCAAGTGTTTCTCGGAAATTTTTGGAATGAATAGGAAACAGCCTATTTTGATTATGGGTAGAAAAATTATTGTGCGTCAAGGGCGTCATGCCCAGCATGAAAATTCTGGGGGAGGATTGGAACCAAAATTTTTCAAAGCGTTTTTTGGTCTCAAAAACGATGGGTATGTGTCAAAAACACAATTTTTTGACGTTTTTGACGATGATTTTTCTTCATATAACACAAAAACGGAAAATTTCTAAAAACATGAAAAATTCGAGTAAATTGGACAAAATGTAATTAAAGATTGAGTATAACGCGCGAAGAGCCGAAAATCCGACAATTTGAAGCCAAAAAGGGCTAAAAACGCTCAAAACAACGCCTTTCTAAGATTTTTTTGAAAACCAAAGGTTTTGGAGGTGGCAGAAATTAGATTTTTGGGTAATTTTTGTTTTTTTATTGAAGTTACCCCCCCCCCCTCTTCTGCCGAAAAATGGCCGACTACCCTCATCCTAAACTTTGAGTCGTTACACGTACATCATACTTGTAAGCGGGGGATAGGGAATCCCCTACCCAAAGTCGGACATCCCCCCATCTCCCCAAAGCCAGAAAATTTTTGCCCCCCTGGATTCTTGAAAAAATTGAATTTTTTAGCCACTTTTTTGGCATTTTCTGGCCGTTTTCGGCCAAAACTTGAGTTCATTAAGTCTCTACTCCCAAAATTGTCCGGGGACCCCCACCCGAAATTTCGAGCCTTTACATGTATGACGTACATATACAATAATTTATGAGTTATGTATATGAATAGCGGAAAACATTTGGTTAGCCAGGACTCGAACCTGGGCTTCCTGGTTACTGGCCTAGGGTGCCACCAACTACACCATCTCAGAGGCGTAGTAGCCAAGGGGGCGTTCAGTGGGGTCAATTGATCTCTTCCCCAAAATGGAAAAGTTGAGAGAAAAAGGCAAAAGAGGGAAAGGAAAATGGACTGCTTTCAGGTTGAATTCGTTAATTTTTCCGAAGCCGCATAATTTTCGGCGGTGCGCGCTTACTGAATATGTATTTCTCAACGCTATATTGTTTACATCAAAATTAAAAATTCGCTTCGCACATCCAATCTCGCCGTATCATAGTTTACTATGATATACTTAAAAAACTAGCCAAAACCAATGTTGCGAGAGTGCGTGAAAGAGAGGTAAAATTTCAGAAATTTTTCGGCACTTCGCGCCGGATTTTGAGTATTTAGGCTTTATGAAATATTCTTGCAGTGACACAGTGTGCAGGATAAGGATTGTAAGCTTTTTTAAGTGTAATTCATCAGATATTCTTCAGAATTTTCGGCGCTTCGCGCCGTATTTCATTAAAATTGTGCATGCATATATATATATATATATATATATATATATATATATATATATATATATATATATATATATATATATATATATATATATATATATATATATATATATATATATATATATATATATATATATAGTGATGTCCCGGTGCCGCTTTTTTTACCGGTGCCGGTGCCGGTACCCCTGTACCGGCGCCGGTGCCGGTGCCGGTGCTACATTAGCATATTATACAGTGTACTATGCTTCTTCAAAAAGGCGCGCATTAAATTCGCTACCTATTTTTCATCGGATATACATATCAAGGGCAAAATTTCATTTGGCTAGTAACGACTTCATTATTTTTAATTTATGACAAAAACTTTTTGAGGTTAAATTATTTGAGTTTATCATTTCACATTTTCAATAGCCTTTGAAAACAAACATGGGATATATTAGATTCAAAATGACGTACATAGAAGTTCATTTACAAAGTTTTAACAAGCTTGCTTTCTTAATAATTTGCAGGAAAAAGTTTTGCATAAAAACTGTTTTAAAATTCTAGCTGCGTTTTACGGTCTTCTGCTCACGAAATGGAAAAATAAAAATGGATTTGATGAAATTAAGTTGAAAACTACTCTGTAGTACTCATCCTTCTTGCCTACAGTATGGTGGAATTAGAAGTACTTTCCACTCTATATGTCGATGTTTTTAATTTTAATTTACTTTATTTATTAGTGTCCACGCTTCTTGCTCTTAATTGATGATTTCAATAAGATGTGTTTCTTCATGTTTAAAGCTCGAAGACTTGTTCTGAAGTTCAGTCAAAATGCTTCACTATGCTAATCAGAAGATTTTATTAACAAAATGCTACCTTTTTGCACCTTTATTCATTAAATTGGTGATAAATGAGCTTCAATTATTCTTTTTACACAGCACCGGCACCGGCGCCGGTACCAGCCTAGCACCGGCCCGGTCGCCGGTGCCTGGACTATCACTGTTTTTTATAATTCAAATTTTAAATAAAGCCTAAAATCTGTTCAAGCGTGGATAAATTAAATCCTAAACGCTACGAAGTTGTCCTTTTGTCCTTGCATTAATGCAACAATTTTCTGAGCATATTTCAACAGAAATTCTTGAAAAAATTTTGGCGCTTCACGCCGGAAGCATATTTCATCAAAAATGCTTTAAAAAATTTTGGCGCTCCGCGTCGGATTTTTCAAGCTGTCTTAAAGGCGTCCACTCTACGCTTTATGAAATTGCTAATGCATTTGCAACATGTGGGATTCTGAGCTTTTTTACGCATATTTCATCAGAATTTCTTAAATAATTTTAATGCTGCTTTTATTATAACTGACTACTTAACTATAGCCGCGCACTCTAAGCACTATGAAATTGTTGTTGCATTACGCTAACCTGTGCTATTAACGTTTGTTTCATCAAATTAATTAGAATACTGCAGTCTGTTTTTACGATAAGCTTTCTAATATAGAGGGAAATTTATTAATATTATTAACCCTGTACCAAAGCCTTTTCCAGCTCTAAAAATGTAAACACAGATCATTGACTTGATGGTAAATTTGCGTTAATATACAGAGCATAATATAAACATATTGGTTAGCCCCCTTCACTGTTTTCTTTTTTGTAAAAAGAACTTTGACTATTTTTTGTACAATCGAAAATCGGCCAAAAACTGCCTATACTTTGTGTACAAATATGTTCAAAGATCGCTCCAAAAATCTTTGTACGAGCTTCGAAATCAATGTCCCGTACAAAAATAAAAAACAGTGGCCCCCACCAAAAAATTCCGAAGACCGGCTCTAGAAATGCACAATTAACAACGTAAAAATGCTCTATTGAGCTTGAAATGATGCCTTTGATTGACCATTGACAAGTACACTTCATTTTTACATCAAAATTTCAAAACTAGGCTTTTTAAAATTTTACCCCTTTTTTTGAACCCCCTTAAAATGAAATTCTGGCTACGCGCCTGCATATAGCCGTAATTCGAGAAACAAACTTTAAGCCTGTGATACAAAGAAATATGAGAGAAATCTCCACCAATACTAACCTCAACACCGTGTGCTGAATGAATAGCGAAAAACATTTGGCTAGCATACGTGGGCAGCAAGAAAATTCTGGGGGGTGCAAGATTTTTCAAAGGTCAAAAAAATGGCCTTAAAAATGGTAGTAAGTATGGCGAAAAAACACCATTTTTCGACGTTTCTCATCGAGCACTATCCATTGGCATCAAAAAATTGCGAAAAAACGAAAAAAAATTTTCAAAAAAACTGAATTCTGGGGGGTGTTTTGATTTCTGGGGGGTATTTTGGTTTCCTCGGGGGTGCAAAAAAGATGCAAAAAAGGGGTGCTCCCCCAAACTCCTCTCCACGCCCAGGTGTGTTGGCTAGCCAGGACTCGAACCTGGGCTTCCTGGTTACCGGCCAAGCGTGTAATTAATTATTAAGAAATGTGCTTTTACTTTTAGCTGTTGATAATTGGGCATTAAATAGTTGGAATTATCGCACAGCATAAATGTTGGAATTAATAATCGTGATTTAACATCAAACGTAACGCCTTACCATTAAAATTTCGTAAAAAGCATTAATCATTCTCGGTGAAGGTTAATTTATCATCCTGAAGGGCATAGTCGAATCAAAGTTTAATTAGGTACTTTACTTAACTAATTAATCAGTAATTAATTAATTTAATTAATTAATTTCCTGAATTAATCAATTAATTAAACTTTCAATCAATTAACCCATTTCTTTGAAATCATTAATCAACGATTCACATTTAATTTGATCAAACGTTAATTGCCCTGTGTTGATAAATTTCTTTTTGGATCAGAGCAGAAAGATCTGAACAAGATAAAAAAATGAATTATCTCCGAATATTAGGGAAATATAATTTTAATTTTTGACGCTGAGAGACGGCTCGCCTTGCGCAGGACCAATTTCTTATTCACAGTCTCAAGCACGAGGATTTATGCATGATATTCCTTATGCAGAAAACGCGAAATTTCGGGGGTAAACGAGGAAAAAGTTAAGTAACAAATGAATAATGATTGTTTTTCATACGCGCTTGACGTCACGCATTTGAGTGGGTAGTTCTGGACCTTTTCAACTAAGAAAGCCACCCGGCAGAATCAGAGACATTTGACAGCACGAATTTGAGTAGGGTGATTTGGGGTGAATGACCTTCAATTTTTGGCCAAAAGCAGCAGAAAATACTTTGGAAAACTATTTTTTTTTCGAAATATCGGGGGGGGGGGTTGGTGGTGAGGAATCTCAGTCTTTGGGGGATGGGGGGCAGCAGACTTTTAATGGGGGACCCCATATCCTCTGTTACATTTAGTCTGGGAATACAAAAGGTACCCCGAATTTGATTTTCGAAACATTTTTCGTTTTTTTCGCGATTTTTCGATTTTAGTGGATAGAGCTGGATGAGAAACCTCTGGAAATGGTTTTTTAAGCCCATACCATACTCTTTTTCCATACAAGTATCAGGAATAAAGCTGTTCTTCTCGCAATTTTAGTAATTTTAGCCATCCTTTGGTCAGAGTTTGAAATATTCTTGCAAAATTTATGCGTTTAAACGCCGTTTTTCATGAATAAATTTTAGTAAAATAATCCTTGTTTTAGGCAGAATTTCCAAAATATTCTCATGGTGTTCAATGAACGAATGATTGTAACTATTTTTGACTATTTCGGGAATATTTGGGTAACGAGAATCGATGCTAGATAAAAAAAACTCTTTTTTTAAAAAAACTGCCTTTTTCTTTTGTTTTCAGTGATTCAATAATATTCGAGTGCATTTTAGGATTGGTATTGATTGGTTTTCTGAAAAAGACTGTCGTTAAGCCTTATCATCACATACGACAAAGCTTATTCATGTATCCGACTGATTCGGTTAGTTTTTGTGGACTCGTTTAGTGCTATCAGCAAAAAATGGTCGAAAAACGCTTTTGTACCGATTTGGAAATTTAAGGGTACTCGTAAACGGTTTAATCAGATGAATAATTATCGATTTCTCGAAAAAAGGCGGCGAAGTACACAAGTGGGAAATTTCAATTTGGGAAAACGAATATGTATTGAACAGGAGAATAAATACGAAAAATTTAATCGAAAATTTAATTATAATAAAAATCGCGAATTTCACAAGACTATAATTAAGGAAAATTGATAATTTTATCAACGATTGAAAACCACCTTTTGATAGGCTCTGCATCTTCTGTATTATATACATATATAGTATCTACAAAGTAAACATAATCGAATTTGACATACAATTTCACAATTTGATTGACTAATAATAATCGGCTTTCTGTTTAAAATACTACTGGCTAGCAGACATTGTGCTCAGCTGGGGAATTTTTTGAGGGGGGTGGTTAAAGTAGTCTGTTGGACTCAAAATAGTCGAATACGCGTCAAAACCATCCTTTTTCAGCGTTTCTTGTGATGCGCTCTACTGGAGCCCAAAATCATTGGAAAAATTTCGACAAAAAATCGATAAATTCGATTAAATTGAACAAAATAAAGTCAAATAGTCTGTGCGAAAATTTTACGCTTTAAAGCAAACGGATAGCTAAAACGCTAAAAAGCAGCTCCTTTTGTACGATTTCTTTCTGAAATTTTTCGGAATACCGCGAATTCTGGGAGGCGGGTGAAAATTTGTATGGGGGATGAGCCCCTCCGCCCCCAAGACCATGTGTTCTGTCGCGACAGGAAGCCTCACACGCGGTCATTGTAAAACATGCACATCATGGGAATTCTGGGGGGGTGTTAAAATTCTGAAGTGCCTTTTCTCGGACTCAAAAATGGTGTATAATGTATCAAAACATCGTTTTTTAGCGTTTCTGACGATGCTCTATCTTCAGGCACGTAGCTGTAGGGACTGGGGGGTCCAGACCCCCCAAAACTGAGAAAAAATCGAAAAATATGACTTTTTACACGTTATTTTGTGCTATTTTTGGCTAGGAACCCCCCCCCAAATTGGTGTTGACCCGTCCTCCCCAAAAATAGGAGGGCCAGCTACGTGCCTGTCTATCTCTCTAGAGTATAGGAAAAAATTCAGGGAAAAAGTCAAAAAAAATATGAACAAGTTGAATACAGTATAGCCCAAAAGTGAGTAGTTGGCGCAGAGTGCGGAAAATTTGACACTTTCGAGCAAATAGATGACTAAAAACGCCTAAAGTATCACATTTTCTACGAATTTTTTTGGAAGATTTTGAAAAATCGCGAATTCTGGGCTACGCAGGGGGGTGAAAACCAGCCAGACCCCCAAGATCGTGTATGGTCATTGCTCTGTTTTTTCTTAAGTTATATAAAGTATATTTTTTAGTCTGTGAAAGGAAGCACTGCCTTGTTCACGTGTTTATTGGAACGTTGTTCGGCAAAAGACGTAGTAGCTATATGTCGGCTGACCGCCAGGGCCAACATGGCCCCGCGGCTAGTAGCCCTTGTGCCTCAAGTAAGACCATAGTAGTCAGACGTGCACATGAGGTCCTGACTATACGTGGGCAGCAAGAAAATTCTGGGGGTGCAAGATTTTTTGAAGGTCAAAAAATGGCCTTAAAAATGGTGGTATGGCGAAAAAACACTATTTTTCGACGTTTTTCATCGAGCACTATCCATTGACATCAAAAAAGTGCGAAAAAACGAAAAAAATTTTCAAAAATTTAATTCTGGGGGGGTATTTTGATTTCTCAGAGGGGGTGCATACCCCCACGCCCAGAGTGTGGTCTTGACCCCAAGATAGAAAAAGATGAAATTTTACTCGGAAAAAACGCAAAAGGAAGGTCAATTAAACACCTGATGAAAATACAACTTTTTGCGCAAAAATGCTTGAAAATGATCAAAAGCTGTTGTTTTTACGGTATTTCAGCATTGTGTAAGTTTTTGACGCTATTTTGCCCCTTAATTTTTTTTCTTTTCTCCCTCAGATCGTTCGTGCTTCGCATCACTTTTCAAGAAAAATTTCCATTTTGAGTGGCCCATAAAAAAGGCTCTATTCCAATTTAACAGATGATAACTTCGGCTGATATGAACATACAAATTCGAGACCCTCTGCATTAGATAGATGAATATGTCTTTGTTTAAACTGCGGTAAAAAGTTTGGCCAGCTGACATTGGTTCGTGCCTTACAACAATTTGTTTACACCTCGCTTTGACATTGTTTAAACCCCAGAGTTTCTGCCTTCTTTCACATAACTGCGCGCGTTAGTACCCTTTTTTTGACATTTTCAACAATATGTATATTCAGTCTCAAAAATTGATTGAGCTCATTCTTTACACTCCCAGAATAGAGTCGCGTCCTACTAATTGCAAAATTTTCCGGATATCTCAAAAGAGGGCGCAAAGTAATGGCGGGACCAATGACGCTATTGGCACTCGACAATATTGAAGTAGGGTGTGTAAACCGTACATGCACATTGGGGTGGTGAGCAGTGATCGGACCTAATGTACTTTTTGGACCCTCGGCCGAGGCAAGAATGACTTAAAATCCTCGCCTCGGCCGAGGCCGAGGGGTAATGCCGAGGGTCAAGCTAATAAATAATAAATAGTAATAAATAAATAGTATAAATAGTAAAATTAAAAAAATAAAATAAAAAATCCCATAAATAGTACTTTTAGAATATTTTGTATGCACATGAGCTAGAGAATAATCGTAATATTAAACACTTTGTCGTATGTCAAACAATTCATTCTTATTTTCAATAATAGTAGATTAAATGTGTGAAGGATTTATTGAATAAAGTTAGCAGCATGAAAGCATCTTTAATTTAACAAGTTGCCGTTGAAGACTTGGAAATGTTAATAAAAAATATGGCTGAACAAGGAGTTAAAAGTTTTTATTACTATAAATAAGAAAATAGTGTCGAAGAAATAAACTAACAAACGAAATAAGCTATGTGAAGACAGAACTGCAGCCAATGTTGTGCTCGCTTTTGCAGTAAAGTATGTTTAAACACGCTTTTTCAGTCATCCAATTCCGGTGTGGTTGGTAATATGACGGAAACTGCGCTGTACTCTCCGATCATAGTTTCCCAAGGTCCAGAGTTGAGGGGGGGGGTGAAATCCGAAAATGGGGGACCAGTAAATTAAGCAGTGTATTATTATTAGCCGACACTATTTTTTGTACGAGCTTCTTTGTGCTTGCACAAAGATCTCCGAGAAGGTCTTTGTATTAGCGAACAAATTTTTGTAGATATATAAATATATTTCAAACATACAATTTTTACATACTGCCAGAGTGACCT
This sequence comes from Mermis nigrescens, assembly GCA_036768485.1. Classification (NCBI taxonomy): domain Eukaryota; kingdom Metazoa; phylum Nematoda; class Enoplea; order Mermithida; family Mermithidae; genus Mermis; species Mermis nigrescens. The sequence goes on along the minus strand of JAVLUZ010000605.1, from coordinate 90,116 downwards.
GCAACCGGCATGCAGTCCTAAATAATGTTTTTTGCGCAAGATACCTTTGTACATGTACAAAGATGGTATCCAAGTCTTTGAACATTTCGTACATGCAAATTTTTGTGTACTATATGGCACAGTAGCTATTTTATTGTGGTAAAACAGGGTTTTTCGACCTTTGGTAGAGTATCTTGGCTAATTTCTAGGTTTCTGAATATTTGACATTTTCCCTTTCTAAATGCAAATTCTATCATTTTAAAGATATACAGGACAGACAATTACTGATTTCGGCACTGCGCCGAAAATTTTTGGGAATAACACTTTTTTCACACTTTATGTCTCCCCAAAAATTTTTTTGCATGTACAAAAACGGTCCTGAAAAGTCTTTGTACGTCGGGAAAAACCTTTGCCGAATACAAAAAACCATGGTCCTAAATGTGATGATTCGGCCTGAATTTAGTTGATAATATTAGTTGGGCGCGAAGCGCCAAAATTTTTATGAGCTTTTGATGGAATTTACACATAAAGCTCGACTGAGGAAGCTAAGAAAACTTGTACTACAAAATCAGAAATTGTATTATGTCAAGTAAATCTTGTAAGAAGCACCATTGCGCTTATAAGTCCAATGCAACATTAGGATAAATTAAACAATTTTATCTTTGAACGGCAAAAGATTGCAGTTATTAAATGGTACTTATTTTTTGCATAGCATTTTTAAAAACAGTATAAATAGATACAAAAGATATTTAAATCTGCATAAGAATTCCCAGATTATACAAAAAATGGTTTTGGAGTGTTTAATCCCCTTGTTTCAATCTAAATACAGTATATTACTGATATTTTGCGCTAAGCGCCAAAATTTTTTGAAATTTCCTAAAAATACTGGAAAACGATAAAGTTAATATCACTTTGTCCCAGAAAATATTTTAACATTGCATAAAAATGGCTCCAAAAATAAATGCGTGAGCCGAAATCGATTTTTTGGCGAAAAACCTGCATTTTTTGGTCATCTTTAGGTGCGTTTTTGCGATTTTCAGCCAAAAATTAGTGGTCATTTACCCTCCCCCTCAGAATCGCCGAAAACCATATCTACGTGTAATAGGAGGCTTTGGGGGATTCCCCACCCACCCAGAGTTGGACATCCTCCCCACACTCCCCCCAACGTCAGAAAATTTTGACCCATCCTTCCCATTTTTGGCGAAAACTTGCGCTTTGTTGGCTTTTTTTTAGGTGTTTTTGCCATTTTTGACCTAGAATTGAAATCGCTAACCCCCTACCCTCCACTAAAAAAGGTCAGGGACCCCCAACCCGAAATTTCCAACCGTTACATGTAGGTCGAGGAGCCCCTCATCGAAAATTTTGAGTTGTTACATACATGCATGTTTTATAGTGATAATGTGTCTATTTACTCTTGCATACATTCAAAAATACTGTATCACTTCGCGAAATTCTAATAATTAGATGCAATTTTGCCGTACTAAAAATTAACTTCAAAATATTCAAAAGATCTTCAGCAAAAATCGTCTGACAGTAACTTGAGTCTTGTACCCTGATGGGGGTAATACCCTGCCTTAACCTGTCTACGGGAATGTGTGTTTCCGATCCATATAGCGAGCATGAGAATAAAACCTTAGTTATCATATGAATAATAAATTGGCACTTTGCTGTATGTAACTTGGTGTGACTGGGTACGCGCCTAAAAGCATAATAAAAGCCTATAGGTAAAAAACAGCCTCTGTACTGCGGATGCATTCTAATTAGTTAATATACAACGGATATATTAGACTTATTCAAATGTGATTTAACCCTCGGCGCCTCGGCACTTATCAGCCTCGCCCTCAGCGCCGTGGCCGAGGCTTTAAAAAACGCCGAGCCTTGCCGAGGCCGAGGCCTCGCTCTGATCACTGGTGGTGAGAGAGGTATTACTCCCCCCTGACGGGTCGGCCGGACAGGTACTGTCCGGCGATTTTGAGCTGATGGAACGTTTTTTCACCATTTTTGAAGTCGAAAGCAGTGAAAAACGTCAAAATTTATCAGGCGCTTCGCGCCAGATTAGTACTTTTGAGTACTTTTTACTCAAAAAGCGCCCAAAATTGATAAATTTTTACATTTTTTAGTATTAAAAGTGATATAATGCGGTCAAAATGGACTGAAAATGCTTTTTAAAATGCGATATTTACCACGAAAAAACGTTTTATTGGCCATTTTGACCATTTTGATCGTTAAAACATCAAAAAAAACTCGCGAACGTTAAATCAAGTGTTTTGGATTTTTGGGATTTCACCCCAGCTGCCAATCCTGACCTTGTTAACCTATAGTGTAAATAAATTGCCTTAGCGCCCAAACCACTGACATATGACCTAAATTTTTTGTGGCGTTTTGAAAGAAGAGACTTTTATCTATCTTATGCAGCTAGCTTGAGAGTTTTATGTTCACTTCAGCTGAAGTTATGACCTGTCAAATCAGAATGTAGCCTATTTTATTGGCCACCCGGAGTCCCATGAAAACTCTACATTCCGATTCAACAGGTCATAACTTTGGCTAGTCTGAACATGACACTTCAGGATTGGCTGCTTCAGATAGCTGAAAGTGTCCTCTTTCGGAGAATGTGAAAATTTTTGTCCAGTCTTCAACGGTTCAAGCGCTATGGCGATTTGTTTACACCCTACTTCAATTTTGTTTAAACGCCAATAGCGTCAGTGGTCTTGCTATCAATTTGCATCCTCTTTTAACGATTTGCTGAAATTTTGGCGCTCAGTGGAATGCTATCTAATCTAAGGGTCTAAAAAATGTGCTAATCAATTTTTGTAACAGGATATATTGTCAAAAATACCAAAAAAAGTATGCCTACATACACTACTCGCCACGAATGTTTACGCTTTAGTAAGCTTCTAGAGCTTGTTAGGGTTTTATCTTTAACACGTCGGTCCTATTTCCACCCACGCACGACCGACTTGTGTTAAACATATATCCCTTAATAAGCCCTATTATCCTATGGAGCATATTAAAACGTAAACATTCGTGGCGAGCAATGTAACGCAGTAATGTGATTCAATGCAGAAACTTTGGGGTTTAAACAATGCCAAAGTGAGGTGTAAACAAAGTGCCGTAGCGCCCGAACCTCTGGCAGCTAGCCAAAATTTCTAACGCGCTCCAAACAACGACATGTTTATCTATCTAGTGCAGCTGGTCCTAAAGTTTTATGTTCACATTAGCCGAAATGAATGACCTATTAAATTGGAATGAGCCTTTTTATGGGACACTGGGACACCCTGTATATGTGATAATTACAAATTTATAGCAATATAAATTATTGCGGTGATTAATTTATTAAATTATTAAAACAACTTATCGAAAATTGTTAAATTCTTGGAAATCCTTACAATAAAATAATTTGAATTATTAAATAGAAATAGATTATATTAATAATTAATTAATTAATTAAATAATTAATTAATCAATTAATTAATTATAATAACTCTGAAGTTGGAAGAAATGGACGCGAACGGCTACCAAGAAGAGCCGCCCGGTTTTCACGTCGTTTTTTTGCCTTACGCCGACGACATGCGAGATTTGGAACGAAAAATTTACGGCCAAGAAAAGCCTAAAGCGGACCGGGACCAAATCGAAAAAGCGAAGGAAATTATCGAAAAATTGACCATCGACTACGACCCGGACACTATTACGAATCCGGGTAGAAAATGAAAAAAATATATTAAAAATTAGCAAAAATTATTTTAAAAAAATAAAATGGGAACCAGTTTTTTATCGCGCTATTTGGTGTATAGAAGCGGAAATCGCATTGTAGGGAAAGAGTACATAAACGATTATGCGCGGGTTGTCCCAAAAGTTCGTTTTAGCTGTCTAACAGTGGCGGATCTAGGATTTTACTAAGGGGAGGTAATACCCCTAAGGGGGGGGGGGGGTGGGCGGAACCCGGAACCCTGACTTGGGCGGAAAAATTAGCCGTTTTAACCCGAAAATCGCTAAAAATCGCTCAAAAAATGCTTAATTTTGCGCACTATTTTGGGCCGATGGGGGGGGCGGTCGGCTCCCCCCTAAATCCGCCCCTGCTATCTAATAACTTTTTTTGTATAAGAGATATCAACATGCGGTTTTTTATGCATTTCTAAAGTCACCATTTTGTTCCATCTTCTTCCGCCTTTTCCAGAAAAATTTTTTTAATTATGAACTTCACTTTTTGGTAAGAAAAACTACTTTAACCTTGTTGCAGCTAAGCATAGGTGGGCATCACCATAATTCTGGGGGGTGGAAAAATTTATAAAGGTAAAAAAATGGTCTTAAAAGTGGTCGTATGGCGAAAAAAACACCATTTTTCGACGTTTCTCATCGAGCACTATCCAATGGCATCAAAAAATCGCAAAAAAAGCAAAAAAAAATTCAAAATTTGAATTCTGGGGGTATTTTGATTTCTGGGGGGGGGTTATTTCCAACTTCTGGGGGTGGTGCATACCCCCAACCCCCCCCCCCCCCACGCCCATGTGGGCAGCTAAGGCCCTGATTAGCATCTGGTCTCAAAATTTCGTTAAAACAAAGATAGTTTGTGGCTTTCATTGATGCACTAGCGAAAATTCCATTGTGATTCATTTTTTTCTTTTCTATTGCTTCATTTTTCGCTAAAACTCAATTTTTGCTGATTTTGGCGAAAAATTAGCTTCATAACCAATGCACGTTCCGTGAACAAAAAACATTCCGAAACGTGCTATTTAGACTTAGATTCTCTCAGCTAAAATATTGGCTTAATTCGTCGAAGAATGAACTCATGGGCAGGGGTGGATTTAGGGGAGGCGGCCGCCCCCCCCCCATTGGCCCAGAATAGTGCGCAAAATAAAGGATTTTTGAGCGATTTTTTGCGATTTTCGGCTTAAAAACGGCTAATTTTTTCCGCCCAAGTCAGGGTTCCGCCCCCCCCCTTAGGGTTACCGCCCCCTTAGGAAAATCCTGGATCCGCAACTGCTCATGGGACCTTCTGTTTTGGGCTATTTTTCAGTATTTTTAATGAGATTTTAATTTGTGATAAAATAAAATTGTACCACTGGAAAACGGAAAAAAAGATAAGAAGAAATGAATGGAGTTCATAGATGTATATAAAGGAGAAGGTGCAGAACAACAAGCAAAAAAATAAGTTATTAGAACTATTTTAGCTAAAACGAAGTTTTGGGACAGCCCTCGTATATGTGCAGACATGCTTAGCATCGGAGTTTGGTGGGGGTGAAATTTTAATCCGCTATTTTAGCTCGAATACGGTAGATAAGCCTTTTTTAAAGCGTTAAAAAAATTTGCGGACAATTATCAGAAAAATTGGAATAAATTGAAGAAAATATAGACAAAAAAATGAGTGTATCGCGCGAAACGCCAAAACTTTATCAGTTCTAAGCAAACGGATAGCAAAAAACACCTAAAACAGTACTTATACGGATTTAGGATTTTTTTGGAAATTTTTCGAATAATTGGGAATCCTGGGGGCTTCATCCAGACATGTAACAGGGGGATGGGGATCCTCACCCAAAATTGGTCGTTCCCCGTCATCTCGAAGTCGGAAAATTTTTGACCCCTTCCTCCGATTTTTTCGGAAAACAATTCGAATTTTTTGGCCCTTTTTTAGGTGCTTTTCGACCGTTTTTGGCCAAAAAATTGGAGGTCGTTCCCCCTAAAAATGGCCGTGGGGACCATAGGCTATGATCTGGGAGTGGGGGGTTGGGGAGCTTTTACCCCCCTCCCTCTCCAGAAGAGAATTTTCACTTCCCGCAAAAAAAAAAAAAAAAAAAAAAAAAAAAAAAAAAAAAAATTTTTTCCCCTTCCCCTCAGATTTGGCGATTTTTGAAAGTTCCCAAAAAATTTGTAGAAAAGATGCTTTTTTAAGCGTTTTTAGATGTCTATTTGTTTAAAAGTGCATAAATTTTCGGCGCTTCGCGCCATCATACTCATGTTTTGACTATATTTTGTTCAATTTGTTCTGACTTTTTGATTTTTTTTTCAATATTTCTTATGTTTTTATGCTCTAGAAAGATTGAGTATCGTCAGAAATGCTGAAAAAACGATGTTTTTAATGCGTTCACCTACCTTTTTTGGACCCAAAAAAAAAGGCACTTTAAATTTCACCCCTGCCTCCCCAGAATTCCTACGCTGTGCATATATGCCGGGGACCCTCCGCCCAAAATTTTGTGCCGTTAAGCATGTATGCCCCCATCTCCCAAGATCATGTATGGTTGTGCAAAGTCCAGTCAAAAAAAAATGTAAACTCTGGTACATACCATACAAAGTAACGAAAATTTGCCGAAAATCCTAGCCTCTTATTCCCACCGGACGACGTTATATTATGAATGCGCTTTAGACTGATTTTTGCTCAATTATAAATTGCGATAACCAGTGTAAATCAGTATAACATTCGTGCATATTATAATCGATGATTCATAGTGTAAAGTGCGGTATAAGCGCTTATTTGGCATTATTACGTTGATAACGAATGCTAAAAATTGGCTGGGACCGCCAAATTAGTTTGGCTAATCGTTATAATATCTTAATCTCGCTTTAAACTTCGCAATTTCGTCTAAATTGTGCTTGAGTACATTTTATCTTTATTAAACTATCGGTACGTTATACATTTTGTGTTATTAATTTTTTCACATGATTATGGAATATTTCTCAAATTATTTTCTAATTCCCCTAAAGTCTGAATTCGAGAGTTAATCTAAAAATCCAAATTATTAAAATTTCGGTAATTTCGCGCAACAGGCGTAACTTTTAAAGGGAAAGTTAGCTCTTTTAGAAATTCGCTTGATTTTCTGCACTTTCAAACAGTTTTTAGATTTCGAAAAATTCAAAAAGAAATCGAGTAAATTGGACAAAATGTAGTCAAAACATGTGTATATGGCGCGAAGCGCCGAAAATCTGTGAGTTTTGTGCCAAAAATGGGCTAAAAACGCTTAAAAAATCACACTTTTTACAATTTAAAAAAATTGATAGTTCTGGGGGGGTCACGGCCACTTTGCGCGGGGGGGTCAGTTGCCATTTTGGGGGGGGGTTGAATCCCCCTCAGAACACGTCATGGTCTGTCTGAACCCCTAGAATTCAAATGACCCCGCCCAATATCTGAAGACCCTAGAATTAGACTTTTTAATCTTTTTCGTTTTTTTAAGATTTCTTATGTTAGCTGGATGAGGAACGTCGAAAAATTGTGTTTTGCTCCTTAAAATCAATTTCTAGGCACTCTTTCACCAATGAAAATTTTTTAATGTAGGCGGTGCCAATGTGTAAACATATATGGTGACGACCATATGCACGCGTAACAGGGAGGATGGGGATTCCCCCCACCCAAACTTGGTTGTCCCCCATCCCACCAAATTTAGAAAATTTTTGACCCCGCCCGATTTTGAAAAAAATTGAAGTTTTTTGCCGTTTTTAGGTGTGCTTAACCAAAAATTGGAGATGAATTCACCCCCCCCATTCCAATTTTTGAGCCGTTACATGTATGGTGACGACTATAGGTGGGCGGCACCAAAGTTCTGGGAGGGGTCGCACGATCCTGTCAAAGGTAAAAAATGGCTCTAAAAATTGTGGTATGGTGAAAAAACACAATTTTCAACGTTCCTCATCAAGCACTATTCATTGGCATCAAAAAATTGCGAAAAAAACAAAAAAATGGTAAAAACTTAATTTGGGGGGGATTGGTTCCTGGGGGGTATTTTGGTTTCTAGGGGGTGCATACTCTCAACCCCCACGCCCAGATATGGTGACGACTATAGTACTACTGTAGTCTGTTCCATTCCAAACGGCATATTTTCGCTAAAGTCTTATTACTGTATTAGTTTGTAATAACTTCCATTATGCTCTCGTAGCGGCTGATTGCTCTAAACTTGTCTTATTCATGTTTAACGTGGTTTGTTTGACATGTGACGTGTCTAAAGCATACGTGGGCAGCAAGAAAATTCTGGGGGTGCAAGATTTTTTTGAAGGTCAAAAAAGACCTTAAAAAATAGTGGTATGGCGATAAAAACACCATTTTTCGATGTTTTTGGCATCGAAAAATTGCGAAAAAAACGAAAAAAATTTTCAAAAATTGAATTTGGGGGGGGGGTATTTTGATTTCTGGGGGGCATTTCGGTTTCTGGGGGGTGCATACCCCCAAACCCCCCACGCCCAGGTGTGGTCTAAAGAACAGTCGCAACAATCAAACGGTAAAATATTCCACTACAGTAATAAGCCGTTAAGCGAAAATGGGCCGTTTGGGATGGAACAGTCTATAGTTACATACACATATTCAGGTTTTTTATCCCGTTTCAAGAGACTAGTCGTCCACACTTCCAATTTTCATAATTTTTTAGCCACCTTTTTCTACTTCCTACTAATTTTTCTTTAGAATTTCCCTAAACTGTGTATAAATTTAAATTTTCCGATTTTCTTCCATTTTGTATGCGGAAATTATCGAGTTTTTTTGACCGTCGGTCTGAACGATTTCGCCAGTAAATTTCAAATTTTAGGTAAATTCCTTCATACGTATTTAATTATTTGGACCCTATATAATCAATAACATTTTTTCATTAAAATGTTGTATGTAATATAACATTAGTGTACCTCGCAAAACATTTCAGTTTATTAGTATATTCCATTCTACTCAATAAAGTACATACCTACACTTAAACTTGCACTCATGTAGGTATATAGCTTCGCTGCCTTAATAAAAAGAAATGCATAGTTAAACGTTCGCTTATAATGCCCAGGCACGTAGCTCTGGGGCGAATGGGGGGTCGGACCCCCCCAAATTCAGAAAAAATCGGAAAAATATGATTTTTTGAACGTTATTTTTGTGCTATTTTTGGCTTTTTTGGGCTCAGTCCCCCAAAATTGGTTTGGTCTTCCCCAAAATAGGACGGCCAGTTACGTGCCTGATAATGCCTATGATTCCCTTGATTAAATAAATTTTTAATAATCTGCCCAATAAAGTGCACTTAAGCGCTTTATTTTGCAGTACTGCAAACTCATTACAAAGCCATAGAAGCATTCGCATTGGATCGCGAAGAAACCGAACCAGTGCCGGATCATACAAGTACATACAACGTACATTTAATTGGATGCTCAATTTTAGTAGTCAAGCACATACGTGCACAGCATGGGAATTCTGGGGGGGGGTTGAAGTAATAAAGTGCCTTTTTTGGGTCAAAAAATGGTAGGTACTCGTCAAAAACATCGTTTTTCAGCGTTTCTGACGATGCTCTACCTTTCTAGAGCATAAAAACATGAGAAAATTTCTGAGAAAATCAAAAAGTCGGAACAAATTGAACAAAATATAGTCGAAACATGAGTATTAAGGCGCTGAGAGGCCGAAAATTTGGCACTTTTAAGCAAATAGATAGCTAAAAACGCTTAAAAAAGCATTTTTTTCATAAATTTTTAGAAAATTTTTGGGAACTTTCAAAAAATCGCCAATTCTATGGAGGGGGATGGGGTGAAAAAATTTTTTACAAAGAGTGGAAATATTTCTGGGGGAGGGAACCCCTCTCAAACCCCTCCCCCAAGATCATGTATGGTCAAGCGTCGACAAAAATAACCCTTCATTTTGTTGTTTCAACGACATTCCAGTAATTTTCTGAGGAAAACGAGGCGAAATCAAAGTCAAAATTGAATTAAAATCAAAAATTTTCCGCAAAAGGTCTCGTCATTGGTTAAACAATTTGGATTAGTGTGCATATAGTTTTTGTGATATCCTAGTGTTTATGCCGATATGCTGACCCCTAAATTTAAGGAGGGGTCAGACATGTAACGTTATTGCTCGAAATTTCGAGAGGCAAGTAACCCGATTACTTTTAGGGGGCCTTAAATTTTTGGTCAAAAATGGCAAAAACTGCGCCTGAAAACGCAAAGTTTTGCCGGAAATGAGTGGGAGCGAGGTAAAAAATCCTGGTTTTCGGGGGGGGGTGGGGGTTGAGGACGACGACCAACTTTGGGTGGTGATCTACCATCGCCCTGGTTACATGTACATCTGGAGGTGTAGTTAGCCATTTCTAGAGGAAGGGGATACATTTAGGATAAAAATTGTTGGCTAAAAATGGCAAAAAGGCGTCTAAAAATGGCTTAAGATCAGTGGCGGATCTAGGATTTTCCTAAGGGGGGGCGGTACCCCTAAAGGGGGGGCGAACCCTGACTTGGGAGGAAAAATTAGCCATTTTAAATAGAAAATCGTTAAGAATCGCTCAAAAATGCTTAATTTTGCGCACTATTTTGGGCCAATGAGGGAAGCGGCCGCCCCCCGCCCCCTCTGAATCCGCCCCTTTTTTTAAAGGAGTCGGGGAGGAGAGCCCTTAATCTGAATAATCTGTTCTCTAACTATTTTCAGACGAAAATAGAAAGATCGTTTTCGCCAATCTGATTCTCGAACTCTTTGGCTAGCCCAAAATTTAATCTTGTCGCATGTAGACGATTTGACTTGTTGTTCCGGTCATTGCTCATTCAATTATTTTGATAGATCTTCACATTCTAACATTTTTTATCGTCATTAAATTTTTCAATTTATTAATTTAATTTTTAAATTTTTTGAATGACTTTGCAATTTTTGAATTTTTTAAATTTAATTATTTGGTTTAATTTTTTTTGATTTATTTTAAATTTGAATTTTTTGATTTTAATTTCAATTTTTTCGTCAGAGCCGAATCTCGATTGGATGTTACGCAAGGCGCGTCAGCCGATACAAGAATTTTCTCGAATGATTTATCCGGCCGACTACATTCCTGGCAGTTTTAGCGCCAAAAAGAGGGTATTAATCGAAAACTTACTGAAAATCATTAAAATATGCAGAATATGCGAAAAATTTGATAATTTTTTCTTTCCATGTCTTTTTCTTCTTTTTTTCCTTTTTTGAAACATCATTTTTTCTCTTTCTAATCATGTTTTTCCTTTCTTTCTTTCTTTCTTTCTTTTTTTCCTATTTTTGTGTCAGTTTCATTGAAGCTTGTGTATTTAAACTACGTTTAAAGTTGAATGTTGCTGTGTAGTAAAGATCTATGAATGCATTGCGCGGCTTTACAAAATAGAATTAAATAAGCAGAAAATCGTTAATAGATTAAGAATTATGCATATTTGTTGTTTTTGACGATTTTTTTAAAATAAAATTTATTCCATGATTTGGATTGTTGACATCTTAATATATTCTCTCGAATTTGGACTATGTAAACAATTAACGCGCAAACCTGATTAAAAAAATTATTCGAAGTAGCGGAAGATGCTTCGTTAAAAAAATTGAAAAAATACATAAATAATAAAAAATTTGAAAAATAAAACGCTTTTGCCTATTATACATGCATATGTGCCACTCGAATATCAAAATATGTGGTCAATATGCATAACAGAGGAATGGGGTATCCCCATTCAATAATAATGGACGTCCCCCCACCCCAAGCCAGCAAATTTTTGGCTCCTTCCCGATTTTTGGGGAAAATCGTATTTTTGACTGTTTTAGGCGTTTTTTGGCCGTTTTTGACAAAAAATTGGAGGTCATTATTCCCCCCCCCTAAAAATGGCCATGACCCCCAAATTTCGAGCCGTTACATGTATGGTAGTCAATATGACTAAAATTTACTGAAAATTACAGATTTCCTTTTTGGGGCGTAATCGAGGCTAGAATGGACTAGCAATGAGGCGTGAGGTCTAGATTACGCGCAAGAATAGCCAAAATTCTTGCTTGCAGTAATTTTGAGTGGGGGATTGATATTCAGAGCGAAATATATTTTCGATCTTTCTCACGAATCTCACTCCAAAAATATGAATATTTTCAATTATACCCACCCCTTAAAAAATGATGAAATGACGGAAAATTTGTTAAAAAAAAACAAATTTCTGGGTTCTAGCTGATTTTGCGGTATTTTATTAGAATTCTTGATAATCAACCTCTGAAATGTGCCGCATGTCCTTGTATGGCATAGAACTATACAATATCTTGGGGGTTGGGGTTTTTTAGCCCCCCCAGAAGAACTTTCACCCCTTCTCGGAATTTTTTTCACCCCTTTCCCCCAGAATTCGCTATTTTTTCGGAAGTTTCCAAAAATTTTAATAAAATATGTAGAAGGGTGCTTTTTTAATGCTTTTATAGTCATCTATTTGTCGAAGGTGTCAAATTTTTCGGCGCTTCGCGCCATAGTACTCATGTTCTGTTGTTCGTGACGTTCCGGACCGGCGACTTCGCCTTTTCACCCGGCTTAAGCAAAAAAGTAAGTAAGAGAAGTTGGGACAAAAATTGAATATCGAGATTTTGCGGAATTCTTAAAAATCACGCGCAAACTATCAATTAAAGGTAGTGTCACTATACCGGAGAGTGGGAGGCGTGTTTAGGGGGTATGCACCCCCCAGAAACCAAAATCCCCTCCCCCGAATTCAATTTTCGAAAATTTTTTTCGTTTTTTTGCTATTTTTTATGCCAATGGATAGTGCTCGATGAGAAACGTGGAAAAATTGGTGTTTTTTCGCCATACCACCATTTTTAAGGCCATTTTTTGACCTTCAAAAAGTTTTTGCACCCCATCCCCCCAGAACTTTGGTGGCGCCTACCTATGAGTGTCACTGTTTTTTGCTCAAAGATCGCTACAAAAATCTTTGTCCGTACAAAAAAACAGTCGATTTGTTATATTCTAAGACTTAGTTCACCCTAAATTTTTTAGTTAAAAAAAAGTTTTTTTTAAAGCTTTCAAGTCCTGAATATTTTTAAAGTTTTCCTTAAGCTTTACTCTTTAAACTTTTGACCTTGTCAAATTTCTTATGCTAAACGCACCAGGAATCAACCGTTCCCTCGGATCGGTTATGCTCCTCAACTCGATGCAATCTATGACGGTTTATACAGTGGCGGATCTAGGATTTTCCCGAGGGAGGGGGCGGCACCACACATGGGCGTGGGGGGTTTGGGGGGTATGCTCCCCTAAAAGTTGAAATACCCAACCAGAAATCAAAATCCCCCCCAAGAATTGAAATTTTGAAATTTGTTTTGCTTTTTTAGCGATTTTGTGATGCCATTGGATAGTGCTCAATGAGAAACGTCGAAAAATGGTGTTTTTTCGCCACACGACCACTTTTAGAACCATTTTTTGACCTTCGAAAATTTTTTTACCCCCCACCTCCTAGAATTTCGGTTCTGCCCACCAATGGGCGGCACCCGAACTTATCCAAAACTTACTGACGCATAGGTATTGAAATTTGCTCCTGACAAACAAGCTTTTTCGGCGTTTTACATCGTATGCTTTTACTTAAAATCACTTTTGGCTCTATTTCTTTCGGAAAATTTTTGAAATTTTCGACACTCGCCTAATATTTTTTGCCAATGGGGAGGGGCCGCCGCCCCTGAAATCCGCCCCTGGTTTTTTTTACATGGAACTTATTAGATTTTTGGCTTCCAATTATTACTTTTGCTGACAAACAGCAAGCTCGATTATTATTTTTTCATTGCACTGTGATCAGGGAGATTAACCGATTATCTCATCGACAGGGGCGGATTTAAGGAGGGACGCCCATTGCCCCTACATAGTTGGCGAGATGAAAAACGGTCACCCTAGTTTGTGATGACTTTTGGCCGTCGCTGATCGTAATTTCTGAAATTTTTCCAGCGCTGCGCTGCGGATAGTTTCTATTAATGGCATTTTTTACTTTTTTAGCGGAATATGGTTGCAGGGGTGGATTTAAGGGAGGGCGGGGGCGGCTTCCCCTTCCATTGGCCCAAAATAGTGCGCAAAATCAAGGATTTTTGAGCGATTTTTGGGTTAAAACGGCTAATTTCTCCGCCCAAGTCATGGTTCCGCCCCCTTAGGGGTACCGCCCCCTTAGGAAAATCCTGGATCCGCCACTGTATGGTTGATATTTTCGTAGTAGAAACCAGTGTTTTTTCTCGGCAAAAATTTTTCCCGATTTGGCATTCATCACTGGATGCATCGTTTAGCTGAATTCATCGTTTTTATGTAGATCTCTCGCTTACCTGCCTCTATTATGCATAGATCATTTTAAGCGAGTTATTTTTATAGCTGGAGATCCGATGTGTTTTAAGAATAAGTTGGTAATTAAGTAAGTAAATAGCTAAGAAATTAATTAGAAATTAAATGTTTTTTGCGGTTTGAATAAGACTTAATTTTTTGTGACGTGCATATGTTTATATTGGTACGAATCCGAATCAGGAACATGGGTGTTTTGGAAGATGAGATGGTATTGTTTGACCCCCAAAAATTCTGGCAACCCCGCAAAATTTTGAATCTTGCAAACCCAAGAAAACTTCTGTTCTTATCGTTTTTAGCCATATTGTGACTCAAAAGCAGGGGCGGATTTGGGGGAGGGCGGGGGGAAGCGGCCGCCCCCCTTCATTGGCCCAAAATAGTGCGCAAAATTAACGATTTTTAGCGATTTTCTCGTTAAAACGGCTAATTTTTCCGCTTAAGTCAGGGTTCCGCCCCCCCCCCTTAGGGATACCGCCCCCCTCTGGAAAATCCTGGATCCGCCACTGCTCAAAAGTGTCCATTCTTGTCGGCGACTCGCGCCATATGGTCGCTTTTGACGACATGCATCGTTCGTCTTATTTTTTTAGAAGCTTGTCATATTTTTATGTTTTTATGTTCAATAATGTTTAAAAAAAATCATGTTTTTGAAAATTTTTCGAATTTTCTCTCCATCGTTTTTAAAAGCAGAAGGGCATTTATGGAAAAATTTTCGAGGTTGTCTCCCGAAATTTCCGTGCTGTATGCACATTATAGCTGGGGGTGGGGGGAGGGATTTGGGGGTATGCACCCACCGAGAAACCAAAATATCCCCCCCAGAAATCGAAATACCCCCTAATTCAATTTTTGAAATTTTTTTTGTTTTTTTTTCGCAATTTTTTGATGCCACCATATTTTAGGCCATTTTTGACCTTTGAAAAGTCTTGCACACCCCACAGAATTTCGGGGCTGCCCACCTACGATGCACATACTTGATCACTATCGGAATTTTTTCGGTAATTAAAGGGTACTGGCGCTTCGTCAGATGTCGCCTCTAAGAAGCCAAAATCCGAGGGTACTGTAAGCGTCAAATTGGAGGACGAAGCTCAGGCAGGCCGTGTAAGCTTAATAATACTTTCTTACGTGTAATGGCTCAAAATTTTGAGTATCACACATGGGCATGCGGGGTTCGGCTGGGCCGCAGATGCACATCATGCCCACCTGGGAAGTCAAATAGTGACTTTTTCGGATTAAAATTACGTCAAAATACTAAAGTAGCGATGAAACTACGCTAATACACTCTCACTTACCAATTTTAAGCATTTTGAAGGAAATTTTCGATTTTTGTCGGTTTTTATCCTTCCATTTGCCTGATTTTTCTCAGAAAATTTCCATTTTTTAGGAGGTATAGTTCATATATGCACGGAATGGCCGATCTGGGCTGTCAGCCAGTCCGCGGGGGATTAAAGATTGAGCTTTTTAGGGCCAAAATCACCTCAAAAACTGGTTTACATGCTAAAAATTACGTTATAACTACGTCATTCCACAGTTTCTGGTCAATTTCAAGCATTTTTGGAGAAAATTGTCAATTTTCGTACAATTGTTCCCTAATATTCCCGAGAAAATTTCCCCTTGCCTGTATTCCGGCGGTCTGGGGACCCTTCAACCCATAGCCCACGTGCATGCCTGTTCCTAGACCTCCCCAAAGCCCCCAACCACATGCGAGTGATAATATTGAAGCTTCATGCAATTAATTTTTATTACGTGCAAAGGTAGCTACGGAAGTGGCTTCTAGGTATATGCTAAAAACAAT
This sequence comes from Mermis nigrescens, assembly GCA_036768485.1. Taxonomy (NCBI): domain Eukaryota; kingdom Metazoa; phylum Nematoda; class Enoplea; order Mermithida; family Mermithidae; genus Mermis; species Mermis nigrescens. The sequence continues at coordinate 74,363 of JAVLUZ010000605.1, read as the reverse complement.
TTATCGGCAAAATAAAACTATTATTATATTACTGTACATAAGAGTCTGCAAACTGGGGAGGCCTGAAGGTCCGCCACTGATCGGTGTACGGTTGCTTTCGCAAGCCGAATCAGCGCTCAAACGAAAATAAAATCGGATTGAGTTAATTATGACCTTTTGAAACATAAAACCCACGGGTTAAACGATAAAGATCGATTAACCGACTGCAGCGCCGTCAATAAGACGTTGACAGCGCCGTTCTGTTGCAGCCAACGGAGGGAACGTAAATAAATGGCTCGGCCTATTGGCTTGCAGTGATGCCTGGTGAGCATGATGGGCTCTTGCCCATCGAGGCTCGTCATTGGCATGTGCCTGATAGGCAGAACCCCCTCATAGGCGTTTGAACCGGAGTTCAGGTCGTGTAACTAGCCATAGTTACATTATTATATTATCATCATTATTATAATAATGTTATAGCATTGCAATCGACTTTTTTAGTCAATGTGCATCGATTAAAAACTTGTTCGCGATGCACAAGGTTCCTGTGCGTGGGGGAGAGGGTTTGCACCCCTCCTCAGAAGACTGCATACCCCGAGAAACCTAAATATCTCCCGTCCGAATTCAATCTTTAAAATTTTTATTGTTTTTTTCGCAATTTTTTGATGCCAATGGATAGTGCTCGATGAGAAACGTTGAAAAATGGTGTTTTTTCGCCATACCACCATTAAGGCCATTTTTGACCTTTGAAAAATCTTGAACACCCCTCCCTTCCCAGAATTCAGGTGCTGCCCACGTATGGGTTCGAGAACAGACTAGCCTTCTTGGGTCATCTGCCTAATGAAGCAATTAAGGCGCAAGTGCTACTTTTTGCAGTACCAACTATGACATAGGGTACAGACATTAGTTTTTCTTCTTCCAGCTCAACGGCTTGACGGTCCCCGTTTTGAAGGATTTGTGCGCTAGGAACGGAATTAAACTGACTGCGAGCCGGAAGGCGGATATTATTGAACAGATTAACGCGCATTTTGGTTTATAGTTGTGTAAAAGCCTTTCTATCGGTTGTACATGTTCAATGTTTTTATGTAGGCATACATGGGCAGCGACCAATTTGTGGAGGGTCGGGGTGGTGTAAAACTGGCAGAAATCATAAAAAATGCGAAAAAGCAATGCTAGGGGGTCTATCGTATTTTTATGGGGTCTACTGGATTTTTGGGGGTCTCTCCCAAACCCCTACGCTCCTGTGTGTATGTATGTAGGTATGTTATCTATCTTGTACTAAGTAATGTTTTGAGCCTATGGTCATGTATGATCAATGTTAAAGAGCTGCATACTCACGAGTATTCATGTACTCTGACTACGGAGTTATCTGCTTCTTTTCGCCCTGGCTGCGCTTTGCTTAATTTATTCAGAGCGAAAATGATTCAGTCTTGCAATGGTGTGGGGGGAGGGGGTAAGGCTGGCACGAAGGAATTATCCTCTTTCATTGAATCACATTTATCTAGCTTACTGTAAAGAAAACTGCCTAAGGTTTAGAAATATAAAGCAAAGAGAGCTTCCCAAAAATGTATTACGTGAAATATAATCTGCTTCATTTCAAACGGCCCATTTTTAGCTAAGGTCTTGTTAGTGTAATACATTTTCGCTGCACTAATGGCATCTTCAATAATGCTCTCGTAACAGCTGTTTGCTTTAATTTCTTCTCATTGTTATACCCTCGCGTTCCCGTGAACTAGGATGGCGTCCTAGCCGATCACTTTTTGTGATTTTTTTCGGTGTATGTTTTGTATGACTACAAAACTTTGTCTAGCTTCATTCTAGCCTACATCCTTTTATATGTTCAAGCTAGTAAATAAAATTATACATCCTAAAAAATTGGCATATTTTCATGATTATCACGCAAAAACTTAAATTACAAAAAGTTTTGGTCAATGATTAGTACAAGATTAGTCGGCTTCTACTTTTTAGCCAGCACTACAGTCCTAAAATGATATTTTAGTCCACTCAAAATATACTATTTGTATTTATTTTATGCTTGTCCACCTCATGCCTATGCTTAAGTATAGTCGCAGTTTTTTAGTTATTAAAAAACTGCTATTATACTTAAGCATAGGCATGAGGTGGACATGCATACAATAAATACAAATAGAATTTTTTAACTGACTAAAATATCATTTTAGGACTGTCGTGCGTGACTGATTAAAAAGTAGAAGCCCACCAATCTTTTACTAATCTTTGACCAAAACTTTTTTGTTTTGAGTTTTTACGTGATAATAATGAAAATATGCTAATTTTTTAGGATGTATAATTTTATTTACTAGCTTGAACATTTCAGATGATGTAACTAGGGCTAAAATGAAGCTATACAAAGTTCTATAGTCATACAAAATATACAATGAAAACAAATCACAAATCCTGGCATTCATGGGAACGCGAGGGTTAACTCTGGAAAGGGCGGCGTCCTAGCGCGGTAAGCTTTGACTTCAAAAAAAACGGGAACGCGAGGGTTGTGCCTTGCTTAATATGTGGCGCATCTATAGTCCGCTTCACACAAGTTTGGGCATAAATTTAAAGAATTTTTTCGAATGTAAGCCGATGGATTATGATTATTATATATCAAATCAATGATATCGCAATCTGTCGGCTTATTGTCGGACATAGGTACATACATATTTTTAAACTTTATGCCCATACTTGTGCTAAACAGACTATAACAGGTTGTCGCAGCAGCCTACCTTGAAATATTTTGCTACAGTAACGAGCCATAAAGCGGAAATGGGCCGTTTGAAACGGAACAGACTATAATATAGAACATGGAACTATTAAAAATCTTAAGAAATTAAAGTGAATTGAAAGAATATTGTCAAAGTGAGTAATGGTACGAAGCGCCGATAAAATAACGATTTTGAATCAAAAGTTAGCTATTTAGGGTGAAAAACGCAAGTATTTACTATTTTTTGCGGAAAATCCATAACTTCGGGCTGGGGCGGTAGTCTCATTAAGTTATAGTCTGCTTCGAGGTTTTTTAAAAAATTTAAAGCACCTACAAAAGGTGATTTTAAGTAGCAGTATAGTTGTGATATTCTACAGGGCGAGACGCTTACTATTGCTGAACCGTATCACTATAACAAAAGTTTAAATCACTTCTGTAGCCTGATTCATGCGGATTAAATTTTAAAAAGCCACAAAGTTAAATGAAGACTGTAGCCACTCTGTGGGATTCAAAATCCCACCGCCAATTCCATTCAAGGATGCGCATAGTCATAAGTCGCTGAAAATGCGCCAGAAGGTCAAGTTGTTTAACCGCTGATTAATTACAGCAGTGCGCAGGAAGAATCGAATAGAAGCGGTAGCATGTGGCGGCGTCAAGCTGTAAGTGTTAGCCTTCTTAGATTAACTTGTTAAGACATTGAATAATTACTGTTGCTTCATAAAGTTTTCGTACCCGCGAATCATGCCGCGTCTTTCTTTACTATTATTACCAGCATAGGCGTAGCTAGATTTTTCGCCGGGGAAGAATACCGAAAATTTTTTGCCCAGAAAGCCAATAAAAACGGTTGGGGGCCATTGAAAAACGTGTTTGTTTGGGCTTTACATCATCCTGCACTATTTAGAAGAAGAAGAAGAAAGAAATTTTATTACTAATAAACCGAAGTGATAAAATACGGAATGACGAGTTACATAATGGATACACATTTGGAAATTGAACAATTTATTTTTTAAAAATTCTTAACGCTTTTGGCGGAAAAAATGCTTATACTTAATGCGCGCAAAGTGCTAATTTTCTGACTTTTCCTGTAATAAAACGATAGAAACTGTCAAACGATGGGTCGTAACCAGTGATCGGACCGAGGGTACTTTTTGGACCCTCGGCCGAGGCCGAGGCCGAGGGTAATGCCGAGGGTCAAGCTTATATACCTATACCCATAAATAGTACTCTTAGAATATTTTGTATGTATATGAGCTAGAGAATAATCGTAATATTTAACACTTTATCGAACTAAAACAAATGTTTATTGGTGTTAGCCAGAATTTTTATTTCAGTCTGATGAAGCAGATAATTCATCATCAAAATCTAGATCATCTGAATCAAAGTTAGCCTCATCTATTTCGCCTTGTTGTGCTATCGCGTTATCGTCGTCGTCAGCCTTTATCAGATTCTTTAAAGTCACACTATTCTAACCAACTGCTTTGAGATTGTGCTTTACAAAAAAGAGTTTCTGAATGTTTTATGGTAGCAGACTAATGCGAGAATTACTGTACTTTCTGATCCATCCAGTAGCGGAAGGGGGCGGTATACAAACTTTTCCAAAAAAGTCGAAAACAGGTCCAAAATTTTGCCCTTAACGCGCGAAATAGCATTTTTCGGTGTTTTACATTGTATACGTTTACATAAAATCACTTTTGAAGTTATGTTTTTCTTAAAATTTTAGAATTTTCGACAATTTTGTGCGAAAAAATCATTAAATTTCTAAGACTTTAACAAAAATCTGGCACGAAGCGCCGAAAAATTTGCAAAAGTAAGGCGGATAGACGTCTAGAAGCGTGATTTACTGCTTGATTTCCTGTATTTATAGCATTTGATGTGAAACATTGAAATTTTTTTATTGAAAATAGAAGAAAACTATGCAAAAATAGCTGTTTCTGCTGTTAAAATTGTTTTGAAACGTACATGAACAGAAAAGGGCTTCCAGGGCCCGGTTTCACGACAAAGCTACGGGTTACGGGTGACGGTTTCACGAGTACGGGCTACGAGTGCTACAAATTTCCGTTTCACCAAAAACTGAGATTCACTAGCCACGGGCTACGAGTTACGAGTTCTACGAATACTTTTTACGAGTGTTTTTTCACGAATAACGGCTGGGAGGTTTCACCAGATATTACGATCGAATGTTACGAGTGAAAAGATTCGTAAATTTTGTAATATTATCACAGATCAAAAAGAGGTCCATAGGACTCGTAAAGAAGTGGCAGACTAGTGCGTTTAATAGTTTTCTGATTTGTTTTTTCTCAATTTGTTTCGCTTTCGTGCACACACCTACATAATACATATACTGGCAGCACATGTAAAGGTTAAGAAGATTAGCGTTAAAAAATAATATATTTTTCAAAAAATGTTATAGAGAAATCCCATAAAATTCGATTCTTAAGCTGCATTCTTGAGTAGTAATTCGAAATTTTATTTCTTTAGCCCTTGTTAGTAATGTTCGCAGCTTTTTTATGAAAAATATTACAATCACTTAGACATTTTTTCATGAATTGCGGAAATCAGACATGTTTGATTAGATTTCTGAAAATTAGAATTTCATCGCACTTCCTTCGGAAAAGAGCCGACTGCATATTTTATGTACGTATTATATTAACTAAGAATGATTTGTTAAATTTGAAAATTGAAATAATACGCTGTGATATACTTTAGCTTCATAACGTCTCTGAATCTGATTTAATTGATTTCGTTTATAAATTATAATAGTAATAATAATAATAATAATAATAATAATTACAATAATGATTATTATTAGTATTAGTAGTACAATAATAATAATAATTATTATTATTAGTATTGTAATATTCTTATTATTAGTATTATTATTATTTTTATTATTTTTATTATTATCGTCATTATTATTATTACTAATATTATTATTTTCGTTTTTATCTAAAGTTATAAATTTTCTGAGAAGCTTATTAATTCTTGTTGACCAAATCCCGAACATTTCTTAACACTTTCCATGTTTTTCTATCGAGTGGCATAAAATCTGCAATTATTTACATAATAATGCTCTTTAAAACAGAGACAATGACTAACGAAGAATGTCATACGCAACAGAAGAGATATACATTTTATTACGAGTACTCGTAAAAAGGTCCAAAAAGTACTCGTAAAAAATGAGTTTTTATGAGTCCTACGGAAACTCTGGTGAAACCCTTGTAATACGAACTCTTAACCCGTTGCTCGTTACTCGTAACTCATAGTCGTAATTCGTAACTCGTAAAAAGATGGTAAAACCCGATTTTCTTGTAAAACGGGACTCGTAGAACTCTTAGGAGTCGTAAACTTATGGTGAAACTGGGCCCAGGTCGCCAAGAAAGTAAATAAATGTCATTAATAGGTATCATCCGGCGCGTAGCGCCGGAAAAATTTGAGAAATTATGGTCACTGACGACCAAAAATCATTGCGAATTGCATATCCATTCTTTATCTCGCCAAATATTTTGGCCAATGGGGAGTGGCGGCCCCCTTAAATCCGCCTCTGCATGTAGCGACTGTACTTTCCGATCCATGTAGCGAAAAGACGCTTTTGGTTGTACAAATTATCATTGTGAAATTCAACGCGAAGCGTGAAAAGTCTTTCGCGATTATTCTCACATTTTATTTCGAAAGGGGCACTTTTCCCCAATCCCCCTGTATACAAGCCTGAGCTCTACGTTAGGGTTAAAATAGGAACTATATGCTATGCAGGAAGGTCGGTAGGATACTTAATCAGTGATACTGACACACAAAACCTCTAACATAAAAATAATTCATGCCAATGCGGTGGAAGAATAGAAAAGCTGTGGTGAATGAATGACAGACAAATGTTCAAAAACTCCTTCTTGTAAAGCATAATCTCAAAGCAGTTGGTTATAATAGTGTGACTTTAAAGAATCTGATAAACGATGACGCGATAGCACAACAAGGCAAAATGGATGAGGCTAACTCTGATTCAGATGATCTAGATTTTGATGATGAATTATCTGCTTCATCAGATTAAAATCAGAATTCTGGCTAACGACAATAAACATATAAACATTTATTTTAGTCAGATAAAGTGTTTAATATTACGATTATTTCCTCTGCACTGTACTTTCCGATCCATGTAGCGAGCATGAGAAATAAAACTTTGTCATCATATGAATATCAATTGGTACTTTGCTGTATGTAACTTAGTGTAACTGGGTACGCGCCTAAAACCATAAGAAAAGCCAATAGGTAAGAAACAGCCTGTGTACTACAGATGCATTCTAAATAGTTAATATTTAACGGATATATTGAACTTATTCAAATTTGATTTTAACCCTCGGCGCCTCGGCACTTTTCAGCTTCGCCCTTGGCGCTAAGGCCGAGGCTCCAAAAAACGCCGAGGCCGAGGCCTCGGTCCGATCACTGGTCGTAATGTAAAAATTTTATACAATCAGCTGAATCGTGGCTGTGAATTCAACCTAAAAATGGTCAAAGTTCATCAGCCAATCTATAATCATCGCCGAAAAATTGCTGTCATTCTTGCTTCTTGAAAAAATCTCTAATACTAATAGTAATACTTTATTTGGAATAGACGCAAGGATAAAACGTCGCATGAAATAAAAAGACGGAATACAAAACCCGGGCATTGGTGTAGCTGGTTCACATGTGTAATAAGCAGGGTTGACAAGGCTGGGTTTTTGAACTTGGGTTTTTTGGGGGTTTTCTGTGGGTTTTTTGGGTGCAAGAAATCGTTGGGTTTTGGGTTTTTTGGGTTCTTTATCCACGTAATGGAATTAAATACTGTGTATTGTCAATGTTTTTTGTATCATGGTTGTTCCTTTTACAATTGCTTGCGATGCACGAGGTTAAGTGTCCATCCATTCTCATCCTCTCCTTCTTCCTGTTGCTGTTTTTCTCCTATAGTATATACTTTTCAAATGAGAAAAACCGCCCAATAAAGGCTATGTGGCAATGTGGCATGGATTTTTCTACTAATATGGCAAATTTTTTGTTTTTTTCTTTGAAGCAGAGCAGAATTTATGAAGAAATTTTAATATTATGCATTTAAAAATTGCTCTGCCCAATTTTTCATTCTGTTCATACAGCATGGATTGTGCTTGTGAATGACCAATTTTGTTGTTGAATTTTGTGTATTAGCTGGATAAAGTTGTTGTTTACTTGTTTTGTTTTGTGTCTTGAAGCTGTTGAAGTATTCTCAGCTACTATCTATAGCTCGAGCTAGAATTTTTATAGAAAAAACCATATAAAAAACCCTTAAAAAACCATTAAAAAAAACCCTTAAATAACCCAAAAAACCCAGACAAAGTCAAAAACCTAAAATTCGAAATTTTCAAATTGGGTTTTCTCTATCCCTATTAGTAAGATAGCCCTGTTATAAGTACATATACAGCAAGTAGTATCCGGTGAAAGCTGCCACCTAACTGGTTTGATTTAATTCAAGTCGAAAACAAATAAGGCAATCCTCGGATTTTTTCAGTAGATTCATGTGACTGAACAAAATGTTGGTGCCAGCGTTTAAAGTAAGCCTAAGTCATGGGATGCAACTCGCGTCGCTCGCTCCGCTCGTCGCATCCCATTACTCAGGCTTATTTTAAATGCTGGCACCAACATTTTGGTCAGTGCATGATACTAAGCCTAAGCCTAATCAGGTGGTAAACCAGCCAAGCATTACAAATAGCTTGCAATCTTTATCGAAATTAACCAGCGTTAGTCGATTGATTTTTGTTCTAGACTTTAGAGGAAGAGGTCCATGTTTCAAATCCGACTGCCAGCAACTTTCCCTCATTCCCTCAGATGCTACCGACTGCACACATCCTTGTTTTGAATCCGGTTGACAAAAACTTTTTTCATTCAATCGGATGCTACCATACCAACTGCATAAATATGCCTTTATAATGTGACCATCTTAATACATATGTTAACCTGCTACACGAATGCCCGGAAATTTTTCAGCAATGATTATGAATTAGCTTATGAACTTTGACTATTGTTAGTGTGAATTCTGACCCGTTTTTGGCTAAGTTTGTATAAATTTTAACATATACCTGTGGCAGGTTGACACTTTTGTACGCGAACTGAAAAACTATACAAAGCTGTGCCTATGGATCGACCGGAGGTCCATTTTTTTCCTCCAGGCCAGAGCCGGAGCTCCGGCCATCATCACTTCCGGCTGGAGCCGGAGGCCGGAGGTGAACTTAGAATTTTAAGTGAACTGGAATTTTCACAAGCAGTAAATATAATTCATATGATGTACAGTATATAGGTTTGTATAAATACATTGCTCATGGATAAGTAAAAGATCTGTAGCAGATATATCTGTGAATCAGGTTGGTTTTCAACGCAAACTACATAACATATGAAATTTATTATTCATTCCATAATGTACCTATTTAATCGAGCTATGCGGAAATCAAGAAGACTAACATGCAATAACGTTCTACTAGTTCTCTCCTCACCTACTACACATGTTCTCAAATGACTGGTCTGGCAGCGGCGGTTGGGTAATCAAAAAAATCATTTAATTAGCATATTTCTATTTTTAGCTCCAATCTCACTGCTTTCTTGCTTGCCCTTATTATTGTCTGGATGCACTTATACTCGAAAAGTACCCAAATGAACATAGCATAAAGAGCTTAGCAATGTGTCTGTATGTACTTATATCTACAATCTGTAATAGCTCAAAAAGTATAGTGCTGGCCTCTAAAAAAACCAGTCGATTTGTAACCTAAAAAAACCATCCCTTTTTTCCATAATCAAAAGAAGATGACTGATGATATTATACTGGCGAACAAGCTATGCTGTGAGGATTACAATTGACCCCTGGTCGCTTTCCGGATCATTCAGAAACTTGAGATATAAATTTGTCAAAAAGTTCCTAAAAATTGCCATTTTTATGATTTTTTTAAAGCATTTTTGAGGGTCAGTATTTCTACCTGTATTTATATTTGCTGGAATTTTTTATGTTTTCGCGTTGGGCTCCCTTGCAGACTAATGTCAGAAAAAATTTAGTTCTCCTATGTCATCCACATAGCTACAGTATACCTTCAAAGTCAAACCTAAAAAAACCAGTTGTGACCTAAAAAAACAGCGCTAATTTTTACAAAACTTAGCAGGAATGTGCCTTGTTGCACCTTTCATGATGCCTGATATTTATTTTTCACAAAAAATAAGAATCACCCCAAAAACTGCCAAAAAAGTTCGATTGTAACCTAAAAAACCACTGTAACCTAAAAAAAGACCAATGCTAAGTATACGTTGCCATGGCAACGAAATTACTTTTCATCAAGTTGCATAATTTTGCACTGATTTCTTGTAGAGGATGTAGAAGAGTCTTACTTAGAGTCGTTTTTATCACTTGAAGACTTTATTTGTGAAATTTATAGAACTTTTAATGAAATTCAGAAAAAATTATTGATTTTCATATAAATGTGATAAAATGAACTGAAATATCGTAAAAAATGAATTTTTCTTAAGAATGTGATCATTTAAGGTCAACTAACTGTGTTACGCTGCAAACCATGCACTTCGCACAACATTTTGGGGGTGGTTTTTTTATTTCCCATGGTTTTTCTTTAGGAAAAAGTGGTTTTTATTCAAAATTTCGTGTTTCATGCAAGCTTGCTATGAAATATGGCGCTTAAAAATTCTTCCATGCAGCAAGTTATAGGCCTAGGGCAGCTGTCAAAAATAGGTCTTTGTTGACTTCTTCAATGCAATTTGTTCTGAAGTTATAAGCCAAAAACATGAAAATGGTTTTTTTAGAGGCCAGCACCACACATGGGCGTGGGGGGTCTGGACCCCCCCAGAAACCAAAAGACCCCCCCCCAGAAATCAAAAGACCCCCCCCAGAAATCAATTTTTGATAATTTTTTTCGTTTTTTTCGCAATTTTTTGTTGCCAATGGATAGTGCTTGATGAGAAACGTCGAAAAATGGTGTTTTTATCGCCATATCACCATTTTTAAGGCCATTTTTTGACCTTCAAAAAATCTTGGACCCCCAGAATTTTCTTGCTGCCCACGTATGGCCAGCACTATAAGTGAGCAGACTACGTTGCACCAAGTTTGTTATTCTGTCACTCGAAAGAAATTTATATCCATTTGTGCGCTGAATTAATGCGGACTCGGCTCGCTTTGCAATCTGATATATTCTCGTTCATTATTAAGCAAAGTATGTGATAATATTTCACCAATGGTGCATTCACAATGCCACATTGGTGTTCACATTCACAGCTTCACTTATTAAACCTGTGTTTGTACACATTCACAAAATAGGCAATCTGAGTGCTAAGCTTCAAAAGAAAGGAAGAGCGTTAAAGCATTGAATGATTTGGTTCAAAATACTTCCGGCCCCTTTTTTGTACCTGTGGCTGCCAGAGGCCGGAGGACCGAAAAATGGCCAGAGGAGCCGGAGGCTCGAGCCAGAGCCGGAGCTCTGGTCAATCCCTAGCTGTGCCCAGTGCCTGAAGAAATATCCGTGCTTCACAGTTATCCATGCGCTGCTTTCGTTAATGACATTTACAAACTGCATCATCAAACGCATAAGCGAGTAGGACAAATGTGATTTGCGGAATGCTGGGATTAAAATCTATTTATTTGACGACTTTAATCAGTGGGATTACCTGATTATTAGGCTTAGGTTTAATTAGTGCATTCATGATTGACCAAAATGTTGGTGCCAGCTTTTCAAATAAGCCTGAGTAATGGGATGCAATGAGTGAAGCGAGTGACGTGAGTTGCATCGCATCCCATTACTTGGTTGGCTTATTTTAAACAAGTGATGTTAAATTTGTATCCCACTAAAAGTTCTGATAACTTACACTATTTATTATTGGAATAAACCAGCGTTGGTCGAGCAGTTAAATTGCTGGGCTCTGAAACAAATAGGCAACACATGAGAAGCTTGTGGTTCAATTTCCTTCATTGACAACCTGTTTTGGTCGAAAATGCACATTAAGCTCTTACGCTTCTGCTATAACAACTCCGTATATTCATGTACAAAAGGTGGTGTCAACCAGACGAGCGTACCCGTTATGATTCGAAATTAAAGTGCTCTTTTAACAATGTTTTCAAGGACTCTGGTCCTGACTCCGCTGGGGGCCCTTGAGCTCGCCAACCCAGTTCATTGATTTCTCATTGTATTTATTGTATTCAGATGGCAAAATTCGCTAACCGAAATTCATCCTTTGGTCCCCCTAACTCTCTTTCTGAAACAAAACCTTGGATACGGACCTATTGTCCTAAATAGAGTTTTGCCTTATATATTATTTAAGCCTAACCTTTTCTATATTTACGCGATTTCTCTTAAAGCCAAGAGCGCGACATATTTTTATCGAACCTAAAATTATGAATTATAATGATATTCAAAAGTGTATCCAAGATACAGAGCGGCTTATTCGCAAGATACAGAATTTCCAACAAATGTTGGTTGTGCGCCGAGACGATTTCCTGGAGGAAAATATTGAATTTCATCAGCAAATATTGCGCAAAGTATGTGAATTTTAATATAAGCCTACGAAATTTGATTTTTGTGCTGTACAATACACAGGAAGCGTCAAATACATAACTGACAGCTATACGTGCAACGGCCCAAAATTTTGGGTAAGGGGGGTCTTAACCATCACTAGGTGAATGAGGGTGAATGTTCTCCGATTTTTGGTCAAAAATACATAAAAATGGCTAAAAACACAAGTTTTTTTCCTAAAAATCTAAGGCGGGATCAAAAATTTTCTGAGTTGGGGATAATTAAAGGGACGTCAACTTTTGGTAATGGAATCCACCCAATCCTTCCCCCGTCCTCTTCATTGTATGGTATCAACTCAAAATTTGTTATATGTATTGCGTGCATGTAGCAGCTCATAATTTTGGATGTGGGTCGGATAAATGACATATTTTTGTCGAGAAATGGTAGAAAAAGCACCTAAAAAACCCGGAGTAGCAAGTCTGAGTTTTGGGGTGGAGTGGCGACCGGTCGACCTCGGATGGGGATCCCCGACGCCATCCCCTCTGTTACATATATGTATGGTTGGAGTAACCGGCATACACGATCTCGGGGAAGAGGGGGTTTCAAGTTTCAACTCCCCCAGAAAAATTTCCACCCGCCACAGAAATTTTTCACCACCCCCCCCCCCTAGAATTCGCGATTTTCCAAAAAGTTCCTAAAAAATTTTCGAAAATCCGTAGAAAAGGTGCTTTTCTAAGCGTTTTTAGCATCTATTTGCTCGAAAGTGTCAAATTTTCGGCCCTTCGCGCTATATACTCATGTTTTAAGTATATTTAGTCCAATTTGTTTGACTTTTTTGATTTTTTCAACATTTTATAATGTTTTTATGCTCTAGAAAGATAGAGCATCGTTATAATCGTCGAAAAATGATGTTTTTGATGCGTATTTATCATTTTTAGGCCCGAAAAAGGCACTTTCAAAGTTGCGCATGTATGGTAACCGGTCATAGGGGGATAAATGGAGAGAAGTATGGCTACCGAAAAAAATGTAATAAAAACGTTGCTCATTGCCCAAAGTAGGGATTAAAATCTCATGCTTTTTGGGGAATGAAGTGGATGAGGCTGACTTTGGGTGATGATCTTTTATCCTGTTGTCACATGTATTGTCGTACAAAAGAATCGAAAAACGTTGATTGTTGAAATAGTTACCTACATATTTAAAAATATGCTGTACAGGCCATTAGTTAGTCAAGTATTGTCGCCTTTTTCTAAAAAGTACTGAAAATCTAAATTTTGCGCAAAACGCGGTGGTAGAGCAGCTACGGAAATTTTCAGAAAATAAAAAGAACATTAATGAAAATTTATATTTTAAACGCAAAATTCAATTTATCACAAAATCGTAAAAATTTTTGGCTCTCCGCGTCTACATAATTCAATGTATTATATGAGTTTCTTCTCAAAGTAATGGCAACAATAGTGAATAATGTACATATGTGTGTAGTTTCTTAATTGTTTTTTGCAAAATAGTGTATCTTACAATTTAGGTACGTAAAAATCTGACTTTGATGCCAATCGTGGAGGTGACCTGGAAATGTTCTTTGCTTGCCTATTGCTAAAAATGGGATGGATAACATTTTCTGACTGTGGGAGATGATCAACTTTGTGTGTGGGATTCCCCATCCCTCCTGTCACAGTACTACGTGCATATGCCACCTAACTATTCATGTAACGGCTCGAAATTTCAGCTGGGCGCCGGGTGGTTCCGGGACATTAAGTGGGGGAGGGGTTAATAACTGCAATTTTTGGCCAAAGACGGCAAAAAAGGAAGTTTTCGCCAAAAATGTGGGGTCCAAAATAATCTAGCTTTTGGATGGTCGACGAAGTTTGGGTGGGGTATCCCGTACCACCCCAGGTTTATGCATGTATCGCACATGCACACTGGGGGTATGGGGGTATCTCCCATACCACAACTTTTTGAAGGCATACCCCCTCAAGCCGTTTAGGGACCAAACCTGCTACCCGAACCATGAAAAGGCATTAAATAACGCCTGACTGTACATGTAACGGGGGATTGGGGGATCCCCCACCCAAAGTCGGACGTCTCCCCCACCCCCTCCCCTAAGCCAGCCAGAAAATTTTTGAAGCGCCATCCCCGGTTTTTGGAAAAAATTGAATTTGTTGACCGTTTTAGGCGTTTTGTGACCAAAAATTGGAGGTCATCTACCCCTCCCCCTACAAATGGCCGGGACCCCCAAAATTCGAGCCATTACTTGTATGCGTCGAACACTATAGTTTCAGGTACATGTACTAATTTTTCGAGCAGGAGCCTGTCAAATTAATGCATCCAGGCAATTCTCTTCCATTATTTTGTATATTTTTGATGTTGCGGGTCATTTAACCGACCTCATCGTCACTGTTTTCATGCAAATTTAACCACTAATGTTAATGAAGAATGAAATAAAACAGATTAAGTATTAAGATTTGTCCAAATTTAACATAAAATAGGTAAAAGATACTCATTTACCCCACATTCCTCTCAGAACTTTTGACCGCGTGCATCTATGGCATATAGTACATGTAACGGTTCGAAATCGTGGTCGGAGGTACCCGGCAATATGGGGGTAAATGACCTCTAATTTTGGGCCAAAAACGGCCAACAAAGTGAAAATGGCCAAAAAATTCAATTTTTACAGTCCAAACTTCTTCTGGCTTTGGGGTTGGCCTCCTGGCACACGTATGCTACTGCGCAAGCAAAAACTTTTCCGACTATCAGGCACCTAGCTGGCCGTTTTATTTTGGGGGGACCGACACCAATTTTGGGGGGGACTAAGCCACACATTGCCATAGGAGGTGAGGGGGGTATTACCCCCACCTCAGGGTCCGAGACTTCAATCATTGTCAGACGATTTTGAGCCATCAAACATTTTCTGCAATGATTTTTGGTACAAAAGCAGCGAAGATGTTAGTAGTTTTTTGCGCTTCGCGCCGACTAGTACATTTCTGTTTTTTTTTTTATTTATAAAATACCTAGAATGAAGTTAAATGATCTGAAAAGTCAAATTCTTCGATGAATTCTGATATTTTTCACTTACAAGAGTGACAAAACTAGTCAGAATGGGACAAATAGTAGTTAAAAATGCAGTTTTTCTTATCAAAACATGCTATATAGGATTTTTTGGGATTATTCATATTTTACCTGCAAAAAAAGGCTAGAGCTCTAAATTTAGTGGTTTCAAATTTTGTGATTTAACCCCCGTCCCCTGAACTTTTGACCTTGGGAAGCTATGGACTATGCCCAAAAAGGCCAAAAATAGTACAAAATAACGTATAAAAAGTCCTATTTTTCCGATTTTTTTCTGAATTTTTGGGGGTCCGAACCCCCTCCCCCACCCCCAGAGATACTGCATGTACAAAATGTACAAAGACTTTTTGGGGACTATCTTTGTACATGCACAAACGGACCTTGTTTGAAAAAATACTGGTGGGGTGGTCCCTACCTATTTTTAAGGATGCGAGAGTAATGTGAACCTCCAATTTTTTGACCAAAAATGACAATAAACATTTGAAAAATGGCCATGAATACAATTTTTTGCCAAAAAAGCGGGGGAGGGGGCGAGGAGGGTCAAAATTTTCTGACTGGCCAATAAAAAAATTAAGTATATATATATATACATATTTAATTTTATTTTGCTTACCCAACAAAAGCTCAGCCATAGCTGTTTCGTAAAAATAGATCATTGAAAGATACGTTTGAAAAATAACTTTTTGGCTGTGCGTCAGCTCAATTTGATAAATTTTAATTTTATACAGGCAATGATTTATTCAACTCAAATTTAAAAATAGCCGCACATTGGCCTGGAAGTAAACCATAACCCCCCAGAATTTGACAGACCACCTTTCACAATTTATTATGCCAATGAACAGAGAGCTCACGAAAAACGTCGAAAAATAGTGGTTTCGCTCTTCCAAAATTATTTCTTCACTTTTCGATATTTTGAGAGATTTATAGACCCCTCCAGAATATGATTGTTGTTCATGTAAAAGCTAGTAACTCCGCAAAGCGGAAACTTCTTGCTTATTTTTATTAACAACGAAAATTTGCAAGAGCACTGCTAAGGCATTATAAAAAGTCAAACGCATGTGGCTGATGCGTTGGTTTTAGAATTGGTAAAGTTTTTTCCTATTTTTATAAATTTATTTACTGCCTGAATAGAAAATTTTTCATAGGAAATGCAAAGAACATTCTTTTTAACGCTAAAAGCGTTATAATACAACCTAAATAGACTAAAAATGCGGTCTTGTTCAATGAGAGCACTTTATACCGGCTCGTCTTCCATATTTGACCTGGAAAAATAATTACACTACATTAACTGATCTGAAATTCTAAGATTTCAAACACCAGTGTTTTTTTGTACAAGGTCCGTTTGTACATGTACAAATATGGTCTCTAAACGTCTTTGCACATTTTGTACATGCAAATTTTTGTGTACTATAATGTACTTTAGCGATTTTAGTGTGGTAAAACAGGGTTTTCTATCTTTGGTAGTGTATTTTAGCTGATTTCTTGGCTTCTGACGCCAAAAATTACTAAAAATTGTCTCAAAACGGTGCGAAGCGCCATAAAATTTGACAAATTTCATTCTTATTGCAAATTCTGCCATTTTAAAGATATATACATAGGACAAACAATTACTCATTTAGGCGCGAAGCGCCGAAAATTCTTTTGGAATTTTACACCTTTTAAAGTTTTTGCCTTCCCAAAAATCTTTTGTAAATTTTGTACACACAAATTTTTTGGGTACTATAATATGGTACAGCAGCGATTCTAGTGTAGTAAAAACAGATTTGTTCGACGTTTGGTAGTGTATTTTAGCTAATTTCTGGGTCTCTAAGAGCGAAATATCACTAAGAATCGTCTTAAAACGGCGCCAAGCGCCAAAAAAATTGACATTTTCTCCCGTTTGAAATGCAATTTCTGCCATTATAAAGATATATAGTACACACAATTACTCATTTCGTCGCGAAGCGACGAAAATCTCTGCGAATTTCAGACCTTTTTTGCAATTTTTGTTTTCCCAAAAATCTTTGTACATGTACAAAGACGGTCCTGAAAAGTCTTTGTACATAGATAAAAATCTTTGCCGAGTACAAAAAAACACTGTCAAACACAAGAAGAAAAACGATCCTATAGCGTTATCATTCGTAAATTAACATATATGAAAAGATTTAATTAAAAACCTCAAGTGGCTCTAGCATATTAAGCTTGTAAATTTTGCCATCCGTTAGATTTTCGTATTCGACTATCTTCTGATTCGGTTGTGAAGCCACTTGGTCGCTACAAACGCGTCCCAGCGACCCACTTTGTTTGATTTCGTCATTTTCCGTTTCATGCTCAAAATTCATTATATGAGCTTGGATACCCGAAAAACTCTTATATATTCGGCCGCATTTACTGTAAGGGCATTCGTACGGCGGCTTCGTAGCACGCAGATTGTCAATGAAAGCTCTTCGATCGAAATTACTCATTTTTTATAATCAACGACGCTTAACTTTAAATAATTAACTCAAATGACTGCGTTATTGCATATATTGTTCAACAAATTTTCAATAAAGTTTGTAATGACTAATATTCGCGATACAAATCCTGATTCGGATTAATTGCCTCGCATATCAAACTCGCCGCAATAAACTTCTGATCATGACCTGAAACGAAATGATGAAAATTCAAAGGACTCCCTCTTCTACATTGGGGGGTGTCTAAGATCGCGCCCTCGAGTGACCCCAGCAGTCCGAGAAACAGCGACGGAAAATTTGGTGGAATGAGCACCTTAAGCTTGAATTGTGATGTCAGGAAAAATCAGCCCAATCAGCCCAATTAGCGTGCCCTAGGTATAACACAGAACATTTAGGGAGAGATACATATGCTTAACTGATTTACTTCAGACCAGGAAACCAGCTAATCTAAATCTTTTTGCAACAAAGTATGATTTTGAGAAAAATCAAAGAGCTTCAGATCATGAGCAAAGAGAAAGACTTCACTATGCTCAACACCTTGAACAATTGAACAAAATCGTTTACAAACAACAGAAACAAAGAGGGTCTTAAAATGCTACCTTGAGGTACGCCACTAATTACTGGTTTTCCGATCAGAAAAAGCGTCAAAAATTTTGACCTCTTGTGTACGATTTGTCAAAAAAGATGTTAACCATTTTAATAGCATTCCATTTATCCCATAATGCTCCAATTTCTCCATCAATTTAGAATAAACGACAGAGTCGAAGGCTTTACTAAAATCGACATAAACAACATCAATAGGAATAGGTGCGTCAAGTGATTTAACCCAAATGTTTGTACACTTCAGAAGCTGAGCTTCACATGACTTTCCCTTTTGAAAACCAGACTGCACTGCCGTGAAAACAAATTAGTTTTCGACTTTAAAGAAGCAGTTAAAGCTCTGTTTATCATATACTCCATAATTTTACAAGTGACGCAACAAAGATATATTGGACGGTAATTTTTCAACTGAAGAATAATCATCCTCTTTAAAAATAGGCACTACAATCGCATCTTTCCAACAAAAAGGTACTTCACCACTTCTATAAGCAACTTCGAAAATAGAACTAATTGGCTCAATAAGAAATAGGCATAATCTTTTGATAAATATGAACAAATACCATCAGGCCCGATAGAGAAACTTTGCTTAAGATTTTGAATGGAATTTAGTAGATTCAAAAAAATCTACCTTAACATCAAGTATATCTTTGTGACTTAAGTTTGTGGTATTAATAGGAAAACCATTGTTAACTGTAAACATGCAAGGAATTCATTGAAAACATTCGCTTTTCGCAAGTCTGAGTTAATAATAGAATTGTCAACAACTGTGTCGGGCATATTGTTTGACGGATTTTTCTTAGTATTAATAAAACGATAAAAATGCTACAGTTTACGTTCCAGTGCGCAATAATATTCCTTTATAGCTTTCCTTACAAGTCTACTGTAACAGTAGTCTTATATTTTTGGGATATTTATTTACACTACCAGGTTTGGAAAACGGAACAAAGAATCTATAAGATAGTGCATCACCGATAAAAAACGATTGTAAAAATCGTCTATTGTCACACAAGTAGAAAAGACCAATGGCCACTGAATGTTGGCTATATCTATTATGTAACTCGTCATTCCGTATTTTATCACTTTGGTTTATTAGTGATAAAATTTCTTTCTTCTTCAAGAAAAGTAAACATAAATTCATAATTTATATTATATTTTATATTCATATTCTTATGCTATTTTCCTTGCGACTTTGTTTTATCCTTGTTTTTTCCCGAATAAAGTATTAGTATATTATTAGTATATATAATCAGCTTTTGCAAAATTACGTTTCAAAGCTACTTGTCGCCGACTTCTAACGGTAGTAAAATTTTGAAAATAACAGAATCATGATCACCTGTAGCAAAAGGAGGCCTTATTTTGCAATCAATAATCAATGATTTATCAGATGTAAATATTAAATCTAGAATATTTTGACCCAAGGTAGGGTGATGTACATGTTGATATACTTGTACATTACAGTTACTATTTAAACATAAGGGGGAACCAAAGGATGAATTAAAAAAGACGTTTTACGACCACTTCAGCTGTATATTTTGTAAATTTTGCTACCCAGATGCCTTAAATATGACGAGAATTCAATTGTCACCCTCTTAAAAAATATCATTTCCTGCATAAAACCTGGGCTAAAGTTAAGAATATGGTACTTTTAGAAAAGGAGCAAAACGAATATGGAATGCCAAAATTTTTGTGCCAAACTGGTAGAACATGATAAATTGAAGCGCGGAAAAAAATTTGATGAAAATCTGAGCCATACATGCAAAGTTGCAGGCAACTGTCGATTTGAGTGTTGGGTGGGACGATTAAACGGCTCGATCCAAGGACTTACACATTTGTCAGAAATAAATAATATGGGCTGGAATTATGGAAGGAAGCATAGCAATGAAGGAGAAACAAGAAAAAGGCGCGGAAAGCTGTTTGAAATTTTAAAAAACTTAACAACAACAACAACAATTTATTCGCTAAGTCTAAAGAAAATATTAACATACATGGATAAGACGAATGAACGAAAATGAAAATACATGAAAGACAAAACAAATTAAGTATGACAAAGCAGGGTAAACGTAAAGGCAATAGGAAAAACTGCTCTTACTTACGCCCCTTTAAGAAATTTAGAAAGGTTTAATCTTTTAAGTTTAGTCAGAAAAACGTGTCTATTTGGAGCACTTATAATCTGTTCAGGTAGAGAGTTCCAGATAGGAATAATTCGATTGCAAAAATCAAATTTTCTGCAATTTTTATTTACATGATTGACGAGAAGTTTACAAGAATTTGCTGCTCGATTAGAATTTAAATTAATTGTGAAGAAATCCTTGAAAGGAAGAGCTTGACATTTGATAACAGAAAAGGCTAATGTTAGGTCGTTATGGAGGCGTCTTAGTTCAAGAGTGTCCAGACCAATTTCGTGTAATCTTGCAGCATATGTCAAATTTTAATCACTAAAAATTCGTTTCGTAAACCTTCTTTGAACCCGTTCGACGGAGGTGATATCACACAGCAGGTAAGGACTCCACGAAACACAGCAATATTCAAGCACTGGTCGAACGTAAGTAATGAAGGCCTTGACAAGTAATAATCTGTCTTTAGAAATAGAACTACGCAAGATCAGATTGCTTAACTGCATGCCTTTTTTCACAATATATTCACAATGAGATCTGGACGATAAATTAGAATTCAGAAAAACACCCAAATCTTTTACACAAAGTGTGTCAGTAGAAAGATAAAAATCATTTATGTGATAAGAATGCCTAGGGTTTGAACTACCCAGATATAGGACTAAACATTTATTAACTGGTATTTTTAATTGCCATGTATTGGCCCACTCATGCACATAGGTAATTTATGTCAGCAAATTTTCATTTTTTTGCATGTTTTTTCGGTTTTACTTGATAAGATATAGGAAAATCTAAGTTTTTGCTTCTAATATACTCAGGCTTAGGCTTAGTATATCTGAAAAGGTGTTTTAAGCTACTTAGGTCGAGGTCGATGTATAAGTAGATGCTTAGGTCGATGTATAGATGCTTAGGTAGATGTGTAGATGCTTAGGTCGATGTATAGATGCTCATATCGACGTAAATTGGGTATCTACATGTGATTCTGCATTCAGCTGTTTAGCTGTTTGAATCTTCAAATACTAAGGTCGAGTAGATGCTTGCGTAGGTCGAGAAGAGGCTAATTAACGAAACCCATAGCTTTTGTAATATTGAACATAGACGGATGAATATTTTTTCCGCGCTTTCTTTCAACATGTTCTAAGTACTGAACGAAAAAATCCGCTCTTCTGAAGTTTATTTCATAGTATCCTGAAAGTACCATATTCTTAACTTAAGCCTGTGCAGAGCAGTAGACATAACCGCGCTCGGGAGTAAATAAACTAATTTTGCGTTTTGCCTGCCTCTTTTATTTTTTAGTGTGCCGACTATTTCGTCTTCTTTCGGTATATTTTCAAATCGCCTTTCTTTTTTTAGCGCATTCTCTTTTTTCACTATGAGCACGTTTTTGTCGAAGAAAATAAAATTAGATCTATAATACAGTAAAGAAAATATAATGTTTATATTGTGAAAACTAGGACTTGCTTAATTGTGTACTCTCAGATAAACTGAACAACTGTAAAAAAATAGGCAGCTACTATAATAAGAACAAGTGGCCCAATTTAATTTGAGAGATCGTTTTTGTTTATTTTGATTGTTATTATTCATTTTGGGAGATATTTGAAAAATTTTTTAGAGTTGACTTTGGACTTTATTGACTTTTCATTTTTAGAAGGCTTAACGTTGATAAAAGCAACATTTGAAAAACGGTGGCGTGATGACCAGACATGCACGTGGGGGAGAGAGGGGTTTTGGGTCCTGACCTCCTTCTCCAGAATAGAAAAATTGAAAATTTTGTGGGAAAAATGGGGCGAAAGGATGGCAAAAAAACGGATGAAAATTGGAAATTTTCTTCGGAAGTGCTTCAGATTTACCAGAAACTGTAAAATAACGTAGTCTTAAAGCTATTTTAGCGCTTATACTATAGTCTGTTTCACACAACTTCGGTCATAAATTTTAAAACTATCTTCGACAATAAGCGGACAGATTGCGATTATAGCATTGATCTGATATATAATTATCGTAAAACACGGCTTACTGTCGTTGAAAATTCTTAGAATTTATGCCCGAAGTTATGTGAAAGAGACTATAGTTTTTCAGATTTTTTTGGCCCAAAAAACTTAATTTTCGACCCCGCTCCGATCGGCCATGCTGTGCATCTATGGTCATGACTAGACGCACTTGTAAGGATTTGGTGGAGTATATGTAAAGGATTCCAGAATGCAAAAATGGGAAATTTTCTGCGGAGACTGATGAAAAACGCTGAAAATGGATAAAAATCGAAAATTTTTTTAAAATTGCTTGACATTTGATCAGAAACTGTGAATTGGCGTATGTAGTTTTCATACCAATTTTTGAGGTTATTTCGACCCCACCTCACTATCTGCAGCCCCGCAAGATAGGGCATGTATGTACTGTGCATCTATAGTCTGTTTCATTTATCCGAGAACTTTTTCAGCAAATCTTTTACGGGGCTACAGTATGTAACTCTTTCTTTCCTATGTACTCACTGTAGGTCGTTTAGAAATCACTCTAGCTATGTACATAGGAAGGAAGGCTTTTTCAATATAATTTTTTACGGCATGATTTATTTTCGTCTTTCAGCATATCATGGAACTTGGGGATGTAAGTTGTGCTTTCAGCTTGTCATAAATTGAGCGCAAAACACAATACACTAACATTTTAAGCATCGCCGCAAACTTCCGCTTAGCTCAGTAGTAGAACGTCTGATTGTCGCCGAAGCAACACAGGTTTGATTCCTGCCGCGAGACTTTTATTCAGCGCACTTACTGTAGTACATATGTCCCAGTACTGTTTAGATGCTTGAATTAAGTTTATATGGATGGTTTAGTGCATTAGAAATGAAATTTTTCTAATGAAAAAAAACGCTCGCCCCCACTCAACTTTTCCGTCAAGTTACAGTAAATCACCTACTTAGGCATACTGTAGCCTTGAAAAAATTTCACTGAAAAACCTCTCGAACGTGCGTGACTCGTATTTTTCAGAAAAGTATGTACTACCTTATATGATGTCGCAATCAACGACATGGAAATGATGGCAATATATGTAAGATATTTCGCTGCATGAAAATGTCCTTGAAAGTACCTGCAATTTCAATAATTGCGCCATCTCTTAGGTCAAAATATACAACTTTTGTTATCTTTCGAAATGCGGCTAGCTCATGACATGACGAAATTGATTTGATGTTTAGCACGACTTATTAATCCAAGATTATCAAGATTTTTTAGCTTCATACTTGCACATAGAGGGGTGAGGGTCATAGGTGGGCGTCACCAAAGTTCTGGGGGTGCAAAACTTTTCAAAGGTCAAAAAATGGCATCAAAAATGGTGGTATGAATGGCGAAAAAACACTATTTTTCAAAGTTTCTCACCAAGCACTATCCATTAGCATCAAAAATTTGCGGAAAAGAGAAAAAATTTTCAAAAATTGAATTCTGGGGTGGGGGTATTTTGGTTTCTGGGGGTCCCTGAAGGGTCAGCCGGAAAGGTGCTCCGGCGATTTAGAGCTGATGGAACGTTTTATGCATCATCTTTGAGGTCAAAAGCAGTGAAAACGTCAAAATTTTCCTGCGCTTCGCACCAGATTAGTAATATTTTAATTTTTACTTGAAAAGCGCCCAAAATTGATAAGTTTTTGCATTTTTAGTGTTAAAAGTGATATAATGCGGTCAAAATTGACTAAAAATGTTTTTAAAATACGATAGTACCACGAAAAAATGTGTTGTAGGCTATTTTGACCATTTTGATCCTTAAAACAGCAAAAAAATAGTAAACGTTAAATATATGTTTAGGGTTTTTGGGATTTCACCACACCCCCTGCCGACCCTGACTTTTTGCACATTGGTTAGCTTGATTATTTTAATGCTCGTTTATATCAAATCCAAATGTCAGCATTTTCGAATCAGGATCTTTTATGCACCGGAACTGCAGAAACCACTTTTTCTTTGAAAAAGCACCCCGTTGTTTATCCTGACGTAAGTTGCTTTACTCTGTATTGTAATAATATGTATAAGAAGTTATAATCAATCAAATCACATAACATAAATATGCAAAATTAGCTTAAGTTAATCCTTCTCTAAAACACTTTTTGTGGCTACTATAGCTTTACATGGTTTACATGGATAATTTACATACCGAGCGAAACTGTTTTCGTTAACAATTCTAGACCAGTCTCTCAGTTTTTCATGTCACACAAACAGAACACTGCAAATCAATTGAGGGTCAAATTTAGGCGGGCAGGGGTGGCTGCGTCGTCCCCAACCACGATAAAAAGAAACAGCAATTCTGACATTCACATCACGTTTACCTACATATAATTATTTTTTACTAATTAAGTAAATAATCTAATCAACTGCCTTTGGTAGCAATTACGTCTGAGATCGTTTTCAAATATGCTCCATGTGTTGAAAATGATTATTATGAGAAATATTAAATTAATTTAAGCGTCATTAAATTTGAGCGTGAATTATCATATCCAAACAAATTATTAAAGCGTGAAACAGTTTATTGCTGAAATTTTAAAACATGAATCAAATTTTGAATTTTTTAAAAATTGAAACTCGAAATTCATTTTTTTGCTTTCCTAGCAATATTTACATTACAGGAATAAACAATCATCTTAAAAGTTATATGATAATCTTATTTTTCACGAGGCGACTATCTGATTGAATACGCTATGGAAAGATTTGTGATTTAATTAATCGTTTCCAGCATGAAACAGCAAGTAAATATTTTATTTTGTTCAACATAAAACAGCAAATAACGTTTTTTGTTATCCTACTTTTTTTACTTAACCTAATTATTTAGTTTTAATTTTAATTTATTCTTAACACAAACTATAGTCTGTTTCACACAAGTTCGATCAAAAATTTCAGAACTTTCCAACGATAAGCTGATAGACTGCGATTATACCCCGCCGGATTATTGTCGGAGAAAATTCTTAAAATTTATGCCTTAACTCATGTGCAGACTAAGCAAAAAACCTGCTTCCCGTGAACGTTCTTTTTAGCACACCACTTGGAAAAAAACAGGTACCAATACTTAACTAAAGCAAACTATGTATATATAAGGTATGTATGTAAAATGGATAAAATTTTTAAAAGTGAGAAACGCTAAATTCAAAGTTTGAAAAAAGATTAGATCTAATGTGCTTTCTTATAGATGTAGGTAGGTACTGTACAAAGGTACCTGCATACCTAACACCTACTTACATCGTGTGCATGTATTCACTATAGTCTGCTATATAAGTTGGGCATAAATTTTATGAATTTTTCGAAAGTAAGCCGATGGATTACGATAATTATATTAGTACCGGTTCCACCATTGGTAAGGTAGAGGTGCGCTTAGCAGACACTTCTGCGAATAATTAAAGCCCTAAAGTCTGAAACCCCTTCTTTGATAATCAAAGCCTGGATTGAGTAATACCACCTGAACCCACTTGACGGATCAACCTCGCTCGCCTTCCTTCGAGTGACAAAAGTCTTCTAAGAGACGCCGCATTTTTTTGATTTACTTTGTGATCAGTTGAAAAAAGCATCTATTTATACCTGCAGAAAATCCGCATTTACAGTAAAAACCATACAGCGCCTGAAACAGTTTTTTCTATACCAAGAATTAATTTTGTAATTGGCTTTTGAGACATCAGTTGAAAAGAAGCATTTTTAAGAATTTTTATCTATACCTGCAAACTGGCTGTGAGAGTACCTATAAAAAATAATTACATATGTTAAAGTACTTACATTTTATACAATACAGCACATGAAGCAGCGTTTTCTATTCCAATAATTGATTTTGTAATTAGCTTCTGAGACATCAGTTGAGAAGAAGCATTTTTAGACTTTCTATCTATACCGGCAAACCTGCTATGAGAGTAATTATATTAAACTATCTAACCTAAATATGATACAGCACCTGAAGCAGCTTTTTCTATACCAAAAATTAATTTTGTAATTGGTTTTTAAAACATTGTCGGCTGCAGAAGATGTTACATCCCCAAAAACCAGTGATACCAGCTTTTTTGAGTTCGCTGATCATGAAAATTATATCATCTTTGCATGCAAGGGCTAAATTGAGATACTAGTCACTTACTTCGTACAATCCAGATATGTATGTTCAGCTCAGTTATTTGCATTGATAATGGTAGCACTGCCAGCACATAAGCTAAGCCTCAGCAGTGGAATGTAGCGAGTGAAGCAATTTATCATGGTAGCGCGATAGCGCTATAATATACTTGGCCATCCTTTTTCTTATTTGTTTATCACAGCGAGTGCGAAATTTGTGTCCCCCTTACAACAACAATGGCACACACCTGGGAGGTGCAGTTTTTTTTAATCGATGGATAATTAAAAAGTTCGATGCCCGTCTTTTTTTGTTTACACTCAATCCCGAGTTAGCAATGAGTGTGTAAAGTATAAACCAAAAAATCAAATAATTTGCGGAGGGCCAATTTTTTTAAAATGTTGCCCCGAGTTGTTGATTGAAAATCTGAACTTAAAATTTCTTTACACTCAATAGTTGTTGCACAAAAATGTAAAGTATACGGGTTATTTACTCTTTGCGTGTTTTCAGCTTATCTAATTCAATTTTATCTTCTGTGCCGTCCAATTGCTTTTATAATGTAGAGAGTTGCAATATCTCACGGTCCTTTTTTCTCTTTTAACGCAATATTTCTTGATCTGTGATCGTTTTAGTGTAAAGGCTTCGAGACGTAAAACAAAATTTATTCAGCTACTCCGCTAAGTTGGCGGAATATGCTAATTATACTTAAAATGTACCCTGATCTTAGCGTTACAGGTCCTAGTTTATTTTGTCTATACACCCAATATTGTGTTATTAGCACAAGTGTAAAGTTTAGACCGAAAATTCAAATGATCGGTGGAGGGCCGATTTTTTTGAAAATGTTTTTACTGATTAATGGGTTACGAATCTGGTCTTAAAATTTCTCTACACTCATTAATTGTTACACAGGAGTGTAAAGTAGACGGTTTTTTACTGTTTTCATGTGCAGAGGCATATCTAACTCAGTTTTACATTGCATGCAGTCTGATTGGTTTCGAAAGGTAGACAGTTATAAAATTTAGCGGAGTATTTTTTTATTTTTTTCGAAAAAGTAATATTTTCAAATTTAGAGGCGGTTTATTGTAAAGAGTCTGGGACAAAAAAAGTATTTTTCCCCGCCATATTCTCCACTTATAGTCTGTTTCACATAACTGCGTGCATAAATTCTTAGAATTTTCATCGGTAGTAAGCCGAGGGTTACGATAATTATATATTAGATCAATGTTATAATCACAATCTGTCAGCTTATTGTCGGAGATGGTTTGAAATTTATGACCGAAGTTGTGTGAAACAGACTATGTATAGTAGACAAAATGTGCCTCGTCCTAAGCGCTACACGTCAAAATTTATTTTGTTTCTTTACAGTTAATATTGCGTTATTAGTGCAGGTGTAAACTTTACACTGAAAAAAATTTTCTGCCCAGAGCGTCGTGGATGATAAATTTTTAAAAAATTGTTCTCCGTAGGGTCAGAATAACGAATCTGACCTTTAAACTCTTCTATGACTTTTAAACTCTTCTACAGCCAGTGTTTGTTGAGGTATGAAGAGGCGAACTTTGAATTATACATCAATTTTCTAATACCGATAGATAACTCCGTATTGCATATTGTTTGATCAGATTTTTCTTATTTCAGAGGTTTTTGGCTCGTCTTTAATAAATACTAGCAAATGGGGCGCTTCGCTGCCCCATCTGCTAGAGTGTTTGTTAACAAATAATATCTTAACCAGTAATTAGTATAAAGAATTGAATGACTCTGCAATGGATCGGCGAGCGGTTTTTATATTTTTGTCTGTGACACGAAGCCTTATATATTCTGTTTCATATTATTTTATGCGTACGAAGATTTTGAGATTTTTTCGAATTATAATTACCGATTAAGGTACTTATAATACAGACATGCACATGGGGGTTCGGAGGGGGTCCCAACCCAACCCCACCCTAGAATGAGAAAATGGAAAATTTTTAGGGAAAATGAAGCAAAATGAAGTCCAAAATGGATAAAAACTGAAAATTTTCTTCAACAGTTCTATAAATTGACCAGAAACTGAGTAATAACCATAGGTGGGCGGCTTCAAAGGTCTGAGGTGCAAAATTTTTCCAAAGTCGAATATCGGCCTTAAAAATAGTGCTATGGCGGAAAAAACACCATTTTTGAACGTTTCTCACTTTGAGCATTCTTTCACCATTGATTCGGCTGATTTAG
The DNA here is from genome assembly GCA_036768485.1 of Mermis nigrescens. NCBI lineage: Eukaryota > Metazoa > Nematoda > Enoplea > Mermithida > Mermithidae > Mermis > Mermis nigrescens. The sequence goes on along the minus strand of JAVLUZ010000605.1, from coordinate 45,718 downwards.
ATGTGAAATTGCATCTTTAAACAATTCTTCTCGACAGCAAAAACTTACTAAATACTCTGTTATAATGAAATACTCTGTTATAATGTTGAGGTGTTTACTTAATTGATGAAAACTAACCTTTTAGTATTATTCTAGTCCTTCTACTCCAGTTTCTTATATATCCAAGTATTTACCTATGCCATGATTAGTTTTTGTTCTTTAGAATTACTATTTTTTAGGGGTTTTCAAGATGATTTCATGCTAAAAAATTTTTTCTCAATTTCTTATCTCCTCTTCTATTCTACCAAAGTAAACAATCATTTTATAATCAGTATGGCACGAATACAAATGGCCACAGACCTACATATAGACCATAGTCATACATGATTCCGAGTGAGCTTTTTAATATTAATTCACCATCGAGAAAAATATCCGCTCCCAGAAATTTTTTCATCTAAGGGTTTTCCTGAAAAGTTAAGATTTTAGTTATTCTCGTCCTCATTTTCATTTAATTTCTTATGAAACTGCCGTTTTTTTCTTTTTCCATAATTTGCTTTTATTTGTTTGAATTTTTAGGACTCCATAATTATGCACGGATGGAATAGGGGCCTAGATATGTAATTAAAACCTCTTCCAAATCTTGGAAATGAATTCAGAATCAGATTTTTGTCGTTTTATCGGAGTTCCTGCGATGTTCAACGCATCTTTCACAATTAATTCGGTTATTGCCCACGAATGGCCTATTTGATTTTTCATAAATGCAAAATTTTGAACTTTATTTTGAATTTTTTTACTGAATTCTCAAGGTTTTTGAAGCATTTTCCCGTCCAGATTGTTTTTTGCTTTCAAAATAGATTCCTTGGCTGAAAGACCTTAAACTATGCTTGTATATATTCATTAGATTCGCATCCATTACCAGTGAGGCCGAAGAAGATCTGAGAAGATTTCAAATAGACGTTTGATTTGAAACTCGAAAAATAGAAAATAGTGATTTTCAAGATCCCGATCTTGCTCACAAATGCACAGACTGACAAATGCCAGAAAAATATCCTGCACGAATTACTTATTCACTTATTTGATCATTATTTGTGTATTTTGTTGTCGATAATTCGATAAAAGGATCAAAAGCTAAAAGGATTCGTAATAAAAGTATGATGCGTTACTATGCGATGACATTTGCAGTGACAAAATACGCGAAAATGTCTGAAGAATTAGTTGTACTGTAAGCTCATAATTATCTTAACGATTAATTCTCAAACTAATCGTACCCGCCATAACATTCAGATAAATTAAATAATGTAGGTATCTTTGGGAAGCCTTTGAATAGAAACCACAAAGTGTCTAGAACAAAACTATCGATCTAGAAGATCTATGTAAATAATTGAAGTGTAAATTGTCACATTAATTTTAATATTCTTATTGATTGATTATTGATTTAAAGGTATTAAGTAAAGTTAATATTTTATGTATTATTCTTGAACAGCTGTCTTCTTTGCATGTAGGTATTTAGATGGCTAAATTCACATTTATTGCTCAATTGATTAAAAATTACAGTACATATTGTTTATGGTCATTTGCGAATTGTACATAGAAGGATCAAGATTTATAGTACCTACCTACATATATAATTCAATTATTATTTTATGTGCATTTTGTGAGTGCTTTCCATTAAGCAACGACTCATTCCATTTTGCTCTGTTTTCTTTTGCCTCGTTCTTCCGTTTATGAGGCAACTCAACGGCAAAACTGCGTACAATGTTCAACTTTGCCCTTATTGTAAACAAATGCAAAAAGTTGCATATTAAATTAGCCGCTAGAAGCAAAAACATTTGGATTTGTATTTTCGAAAGCCGCATGTTTGCCGCTTTCCTTCGAAAGCCGCATGTTTGCTGCTTTCGATGGCTTCGCATTAAATTTCACGCGCGCTGGTTTACAAGGTCAAAAATTTTGACTTGGTGCAAGCTCTTTTTCAGTGATTAATCATATTTATAAGTACCCGTACGTGATATCCTTTCAGCCCGTCTCATACATGTTTTATGATGCCAGATCGTATATTTAAAGTAGCGGTCCCAAAAACCCCAGGGGCCAAATTTTGGAAGCAACAGTCAATCTGTGCTTCTGCAAAAAAAAACAAAAACCTAAATTTTACGCTATGCATACGGTACCTTTGGGCTCCCGTATCTCAGAAACCAATCCGTGAATTTTCTTCAAATTCTACAGTAAGGTCAGTCATAAGATATCCAATAATTGGTGAAAACTTTAGAAAAATTTATCCGCTGTGATTTGAGATATTTGATAAAATACGCTTGTAAATCAGGTTTTTCTTACGGCATCACATCAGTTTACACTGTAGTAAAAAGTGGTTTACACCAGTCGATGGCGCATAAAAAATTGATCTAGGGTGGCTTTAAAATTTTACCCTGCGGCAATTGCATAAGCGGCTAGAGCTACCAAAACCTTTTACATAAATCCGTAGTTTCCGGGTTTCAGGAGTCCGATCGAGCCATTTTAATCAAAAAATTGTAATTAGCGCCCGAGAATACCCTTTGAGTGAAAATATAAGTATTACAAAATTATCCAGTAAAAACTTTTTTGCCTCACACACACACACACACACACACACACACACACACACACACACACACACACACACACACACACACACACACACACACACACACACACACCACACACACACTTACACACAACTCGAAATTAATATTATAGAATTATTTTTATTGTCATAAATGCACTATTCTTAAACTTCAGTAGAATTATGGATATTTTTCAAAATAGTATAATCAAGCTAAAATCTTCGCTGCGAGACTCAGTTAACGTGCATTGTGTTGATACGGGCACCTAATCATATGTTCCTATATGTCGCCGTGTTAAAAAAACCTGTAGCGTAATAAGTATAGGATGTTGTTTCAAAGGAGGGAAATGATTTCAGATTTTTATCTTTTGTCCACAATACAGCGAAATCATGAGTGACTAAGTATATAAATCCGCCGATATGATGAGTTCGTGCAACTGGCTGACGTATCCGTTCTCGCATGTGGATTTAAAAGAAGAATAATGGGTACAAATCTTTTGAATACTGACTTTTTATTTTTTTAATTCTTTTGGCAAAACCATGCACTTCATTTGACTTATTCATCTATTCAGGTTAAGTAATCCGCTGGCTTCTTCATTTATCGTTTTGTAAAAGTCCAAATTTATGTTTACTATTTTATTTTAGGGTCAGTATTTAATCATAGGTAGCGCGTTAGCGCGTACCTTTAATATACTTGGGTACCCCCAACACCTGTGCACCCCCCTACAGCTATAACGTGGCATATCTAGGAAATGCGGGTTTTTTTAAAGAAAGATAATGAAAAAATTCGCTGCCTGTCTTTTTTGTTTTGCTTTACACCCAAAACTGACTGTGTAAAGAAGGTGTAAAGTTTTGGCGTAACGTTATAACATATAGCGAATTTTGGGGTTTTTTACCGGGCTTGTGGACAACTCAGTATTTACTCTTCAAACAATTTACTGGCATAGATTTGTAGAGGAAGGAATTTTGCAGATGTCACTTTTTTGTTTTTGCAATTTCGCCTTAGTTCTCGAATGGGACAGTAAAGAGTGCGAAAATTTAAGGGTGAAAAGACACATTTTGGTCGAGTTTTCGACTTGTTTATGTCTGCCAACAACTCCGCTTATGAGTTTTAAGAAATTTTTTCTGACAGAAATGTACTACGGATCAAGGGCTATCTTGTGCTTACCAGCAAACTTTTCTACAATTAATATGCAGATAGTACCAGGGGTTTAAACTTTACACTCTAGTGGATGAGTAAAAAAACAGATTTTGTCCAAGATTTCTCTGCTATTTTTTTCGATCATAAGTTGATGTGAATTGAATAAAACAGAAATGAAGTAACTTCTAAGGGCTACACGTCGAAGCAAGCCGCGTTCAAAAATACGTAATATTGAGTTGTTTATGGGGTGTAAAGTTCGAAATCTGAGGTGTAAAATGAGCGAATAAAAGAGTTTTTTCGTATTTTGATTGGCAAATTATATCAAATATTTTGCGGAACATAAGTTTGGCACATACAAACGTACTAAAAGCAAAGGGCTACAAAGTGGCTCGAACCGAATTTATTTACACTCAATAGGGCTTTATGTTCAGATTTTAAAAGTTATCAATGTGGTGGATGGAAAATACGCGTGTGTCCATTTTTTTCTTCGCCACTTTCTCTGTTCAGAAGTCGGGCGAGGTCGGATAGGATAAAAATAAAGTACTTCCTAAGGGGTACGCGTCACAGCGAATTGCGTTTGTTTACATCAATATTAAGCTTTTCCGGGAGGTGTAAAGTCAAAAAAATGGGGGTGTTAAACGTGTTTGTCTTGTTTTTTTCTGCCAAGTTCTGGGTTATGAGTCTGGACATAATCTCAAGTCTAAAAATGAACCAGAAATAAATGTGATACGCCAGTTTGTTTGCACTCAACAGTGGTGTAAAGTGGTTTACATCTGATATCTATTTGTCCTCGGGCCATTGTGGAGACTTAATTTTTTCACAAATATTGATCGTAATATCCGAGTAATATCCGTATTACGAATCCGACTTAAATTTTCTTTACACTCTGTGGTTGTGTAAAGTTTACACTGCATATTAACTTTAGTTCTAGAGACGTTTTAGAAGCTTGATCTTTCTAAAGTCTAAAAACGTACCAGGAATCAAATGTGAGACGGCAGTTGAGCACGTTTGCTTACACTCAATAGTGGTGTAAAGTAGTTTACAACTGATGTTTATTTGTTCTCGGGTTATTGTGGAAACTCAATTTTTTCATAAATCTTAATCGTAATAACAGAGTAATATTAGAATTACGAATCCGACTAAAATCTCGTTTACACTCTGTGGTTGCGTTAACTTTACACTGCATATTAACTTTAGTTCTAGAGCCTTGCGGAAGCTTAATTTTTTCAAAATGTTCTACGTAAAATCAGAATTGGGAATTTGACTGTTAGTTTTCTCTACACCTAGTAGTTGTGTAAAGTTTTCAATATTCATTTGTTGTTAATATGTAGTTTTATACTACAAATTTATTCTACTTCCAAATCTGAGCGTTAGTGTTCCTTACACTTACTATTTGCGTAAAGCTTATGCTGAAGAACTTTGATCTGTTTAAATAATGTAAGGTTGTCTTGTTTAAAAAGGATAATGCTGATGTTAAGAACAATATTGTTCTCCGCGTTCTTGGACTGCTGTCATTATTGTGGCATGTTACTGTATGTGTTTACTGACTGATGTACTCAAATCATGTTAATTAAAAGTAGGGTACCAGCAAAGAAAAATGCTCCGATGGAACAAAAAAGATGAATATACTTGGAATTAGTGATGTAAAAGATCCAGATTTTTACCCAGATCCAGATCCAGATAAAGATCGGGTTCAGATTTTCTGGCAGATCCAGATCCAGATCAGATAACCAGATCAGAAAATAACCAGATCCAGATCCAGACCGTTTTGCCAGATCAAAATTTAAAAAGGTCCAGATACAGATACAGATCCAGATAAAAATATTTTTTTTGTGCAGCAATTTGTATTGCTGAAAAGGAGGGCGTAAAGCGCCCGAGCCCACATGGATTTGGGGTCTCGGGTGGCAGGACTAATATATGAGCCCCCAGAGGGGTCTGTGGCAGAGCCGAGGAAAATTTGCATTTTAGAGCTTTTACATAAAAATGATATCAGTAAAAATTGTCTAAAAAGTAAAAACTCACATGTTTAGACTTCATCCAATGGGCATGAAATTGAGGCATAAAAATGTAAAAATTATTTCAACAGCGTTAATTGACAATTTTATAAACGAAACAGCATTAAATATTCACAGGAACGTGAGATGTCTGGAATTTGGCAACATTGTGCTTAAAGCGGAGAAACAAATACTTCTTTCGATCGCTTGTAAGAAAGAAAGGGTGTATTATTTCAGGGGGATATCATCACACATGGGCGTGGGGGCTTTGGGGGCGGGGTATGCACCCCCAGAAGTTGAAATACCCCTCCCAGAAATAAAACACCCCCGAGAATTCAAATTTTGAATTTTTTTTTGCTTTTTTAGCAATTTTTTGATGCCATTGGGTAGTGCTCGATGAGAAACGACGAAAAATGATGTTTTTTCGCCTTACGACCATAGGTGGGCAGCACACAAAATTCTGGGGGGAGGGGTGAAAAAATTTCTGGGGGAGGGGGGGGTGAAAAAATTTTCAAAGGTCAAAAAATGGTCTTAATAGTGGTCGTATGGCGAAAAAAACACCATTTTTCGACGTTTCTCATCGAGCACTATCGAATGGCATCAAAAATTGCTAAAAAAGCAAAAAAAATTTTTCTGGGGGGTATATGGATTTCTGGGGGGGTATTTTAACTTCTGGGGTGTGGGGGTGCATACCCCCCAAACCCCCACGCCCATGTGTGCTTACAACCACTTTTAAGACCATTTTTTGACCTTTGTAAATTTTTCAACCCCCCCCAGAATTTTGGTGCTGCCCACCTATGGATATCTGTCAAGTAACAAACAATTTACCTAACAATACAAAATGCAATACTATGAAGAAAGAAGCTTAATTTCAATTCAACAAAGAAAAACGCTGTTAAAATTCATGAAAAATGACAGATGCACCCACACCTGGGCATGGGGTGGTTTGGGGGTTTGCACCCCCCAGAACCCAAAATACCCCCTCCAGAAATCAAAATACCCCCAGAATTCAATTTTTGAAATTTTTTTTCGTTTTTTTGTTTTTGATGCCAATGGATAGTGCTTGATGAGAAAACGTCGAAAAATGGTGTTTTTATCGCCATACCACCATTTTTAAGGCCATTTTTTACCTTAAAAAATCTTGCACCCCCAGAATTTTCTTGCTGCACACGTATGGATGCACCTACTAAAACTATACCTGTACAGCATAGAAATTCTGGGAAGTCAAGGTCAAATTTTTTTCAAACATCAAAAAAGCGATAAAAATGGCCCATGCGCACTAGAAACATTGTTTTTAGACGTTTCTCGATGTCGCGCATCGACTTAAACAACTTTTTCAACAAAAATGTTTCGAAAAAATTTAAGATTTTCCTATTTTTAGGCAAAAAAGTCTCTCAAAGGTCAATCCTGATGATAATTTATGTGAAAAAACAACCTTCAATACATTTTTATCACTTAAGTTACTTTTCTGCAGAGCTTCAAAAATTTTTCTGAAAACAAAAAATTATGGGGTCAGCGGCACTTTTTGGCCATTCTGAGGGGGTCAGCACGGATCTGGGGGTCAAAACCCCCAGCAGACCCCTCCCCCACCCCCGCGTGCATGGGTGATGTCCCAACAGCCTCACCAGTCGCAACAGCCCGACCATCCCAACAGCCCCACCGTTTCAACAGCCCCACCAAAAATCCCAACAGCCCCACCCGTCCCAACAGCCCCACCGGTCCCAACAGCCCCACCGGTCCCAACAGCCCCACCATTCCCAGCCAGCACCCACCAATCACCAACAGCCCCACCAATCCTACAGCCCCACCAATCCCTACAGCCCCACAAATCCCATCAGCCCCACCAATCCCAACAGCCCCACCAATCCTAACAGTCCCACCGTTCCAACAGCCCCACCGTCCCAGCAGCCCCACCAGTAATCCCAGCAGCCTCACCATTACTGCAATCGCTATTATACGATATAATAAAATCAGGCAATATTAATTTTTTATGACAGATATTTTTTTACTATTTTCCGAATTCGTATATTTCATCAAGACCATAAACGAGTGTGCAGGTTTACATTTTCAGAATAAGTCTACCTGAGAAACTGGTAGACCTGTCATAATTGAAGCTTCAGCATTTGTGCGCAATCCACGATTTTGCCTCATTCGAGTCATCTCGCAAGATTGGATTCCTGCTCATTATGGTCTACTTTACACTGCCAGAAAAAAATGAAAAATGTTCTAGTGAAATAGGAAAGATAAGTGTTAAAATTAAATAAAAATCAAAACTTTCACGCTATCTACTACAAAATAGCTAGAAAATGTGGATGAGGGTAGTTTTAAGCTATTTTAACATACCAGTTTTGAGGTCAATTTTTGGCTCAAAACTCCTTCTCCAGACCGGTCGTGCTGTGCATTTATTATAACAGTGGGGTACTTGGAACCAACATTGGCAACGAACGAATTCTGTGGGTCTGTTGGGTTAAACTGACCGAGAAATATGCTAAAAATAAAGTTCTGGGGGTCTAACATAATTTGGGGGATTTCCAGAATTTTGGGTAGGGGGGGGGTTAAACTCTAAACATCCCTTCCCCCACGCTTATGTGTGCTTAGGACAGTGCGACTGTTGGAATGGTAGGACTACTGAAACGGTGGAACTGCTGGGAATTTGTGGGGCTCCTGGGACAGGTGGGGCTGTTGGGATTATTGGTGGGGCTGTTAAGACGGTGGAGCTGTTGGAACGGTGGGGTTGGAGGGACGGTGGGACTGTTGGGATGTGTAGGGCTGTTGGGATTGGTGGGGCTGTTGGGATTGGTGGGGCTGTTGGGATTGGTGGGGCTGTTGGGATTGGTGTGGCTGTTGGGATTATTGGCGGGGCTGTTGGGACGGTGGGCTGTTGTGACTGGTGGGGCTGTTGGGATGGGTGGGGCTGTTGGGATTTTTTGTGGGGCTGTTGGGATGGTGGGGCTGTTGGAACAGTGGGGCTGTTGGGACTGGTGGGGCTGTTGGGATACAATCCATGCATGTAAGCAGTGGGGGATCCAGGATTTTCCTAAGGGAGGGAAGCGGTACCCCTATGGGGAGGGAGGCGGAACCCTGACTTGGGCGGAAAAATTAGCTGTTTTAACCCAAAAATCGCTAAAAATCGCTCAAAAATCCTTAATTTTGCGCACTATTTTGGGCCAATAGGGGGCGGAAGCCCCCGCCCACCCCCTAAATTTGCCCCTGCATGTAAGGCTACAACTAATTAGATAACCTACCTACGGTAAATCGTAAAACAGAAAGAATACCATCGTGCAAAAATAACTTTCTGATCTGTTTAACCAGATATAACTTGACTAAACAGATCCAGATCCAGATAAAGATCGGGTTCCGATTTTCTGGCAGTCCAGATACAGATCAGATAAGCAGATCAGAAAATAACCAGATCCAGATCCAGATGATCTGGATCTGGATCTGAATCTGGATAAAAAGATCAGATCCAGATGATCTTTTACATCACTACTTGTAATTAGGGATTATTAACCCTTAATTAAGGGCCACCACAAGGTATCACCTGTCCCAGGGTTGAAAATACCACAGTAATTTTTTATCTGCAATGCATATATTCGATGATTTTTTGTTTTCGTGCAATCTAAATAGGTACAAAGTTATCAAGGTTTCAAAAAAATCCCAGGCAATGCTACAAGGTACCCCCGCGACACCGCGCGCGGTGTCGCGGATCCGCGACATAGAGACTCTTGTGCTTTGAGCTAGGCGGGCACCCAGGGTAATTGCTTGTGGTAAAAGTGCATAAGCATTTAAGTTTAAGTACCTATGAAGTATCTTAGTTTGCAGGATCACACCCCTTACTACTATATTTCAGCTGTGGTGAGCCATCAAAGTTGCGTCCGGTTTTCCGGACGGCCCATAAGGAGTTAAGGGTGTAAAAGGAGGGGACAAGGAAAAAGCTACCTAAAGTCGCAAAATCTGCCTAAAAATCACATTTTCTCTAAGCAACGCAAAAAATCGAAGTTCTGCGGTTTCTAAAAAAGTGTCTTTTTGAAATAATTTTAAAAGTTTCAGATGAGAGTGTATAAACGAAATCTATAATGTTTACTTTTTTTAATTGCTGGCAAGTAGCAACGCTGACTAGCTTCGTATCCTGATTAATAGAAAAATAAGTGGTATTGTATTTAAAGTTGCTTTATTTTGTTATGAGCATCTGGTGAATGATTCACGTTTTGTGTTGTTCTGCATTAAAGGTAAAGAGTAGGTATTTATGTAGGTACGCCTATGATGAGTCTAACAATATGTAGTCCAGAATCCACGATTTGGCCAGGGGGACGAACCTGATATAAATTGGTCTAAATCTAGGAAAACTCGTCAGGATAGCTCGCAAAAAGCGTATTTCTTGACGTTTTTTCGACATACTCAACCCATTGAGGTTGTCAGGTAACTTTTTGAAGAATTTTTTCTTCTTAGAAGGCAATAGAAAGTGTTGTTTTTTGGTTGCGATTTCTTCAATTGTCTTGGATGTATCAATGTTTGCTAATTCATTCAATTGGCTTAGAAAGACTGTTAGTTTACTCACTTTCTTTTCCCATAGCTACTGCATCGCTAAAGTGCTATTTTTTCAATCATTTTTATGGTTAAATATTTATTTTAATCTGTTTACCGCAGAATATACTTCGATTTTTTGCGTTGCTTAGAGAAAGTCTGATTTTTAGCAGATTTTGCGACTTTAGGTAGCTTTTTCCTAGTCCCCTCCTTTTACATCCTTAATAATCCACAATTCCAAGTATATTCATCTTTTTTGTTCCATCGGAGCATTTTTCTTTGCTATAAAACTATAGATGACGGATTACAATTTTAGCATTGACCTGACATATAATTATCGTAACCTCTCGGCTTAATGTTGATGGAAATTCCTAAAATTTATGCAATAAGTTATGTGAAACAGACTAACGAATAGCCGACGAACTACAATGAACGATAGAAAATCGAGAAAAATGTTATATTCTGCTCATGCTAGTGGGTCTGGCGAGTAATTTTTCGGTGGGAGTATTGATAAAATAAAATGGGTCTAAATTTTCTGGCGGTTCTGTCTGTTGAAGCACTCGACCCAATGAGCCGGTGGGTCTTACGAAATTTTTTTGGTGTGTCTATTGATATAGTAGGTCACTATGTTTTTTTCGGTGGGTCTAGCTATGCGCTATGTTGATTCGCTAAAACGCGCCAACATGGCATACGCGCACATAGGATAATACGCAGATGCACACAAGTGCGTATGGATTCAGCCACTTAAATCAGCCTCTATCGCGTATAGCCCATCATAGGTGGGCGGCACCAAAGTTCTGGGGGGTGCAAGATTTTTTAAGCGCGGTGAGATACCTACTTTTTAAAACTAAATAATTTTCTTATTACTCAACTTTGAGACGTATAAAAGATTTCTAAGAAAAAAACTTGCACTTTCTAGTGGTATAAATTTTATGGCTATCCGGCCAAATTTGCTTTCGTAAACCGATATAGCCTTTGGGAAAAAGAAAAAACCGTGTAACATTGGGAATATCAATCGGATCCAGAAAAGAAATATGGGCACTTCATGTCTGCACATTTAAAACAATTAATAAAAATCCCAATTCATTCACAATTGCCACCAAAAATCGAAAAATTGTAGCTACAAACCCACGCTCTTTAATACAGACGCATGAAATACGTAGTCTTAAGGTGACGTCACGGTTATACGACGTCTTCTAAGAGGGGCGTCCAATATTAATTCAACGCTATAATCGCAATCTGTTAGCTTATTGTCGGACATGAATTTTAAAATTTATGCCCAAACTTGCGTGAAACAGACCAGAGTCACTAATATGTAGATTCAAGAGGACGAAATTTAAGAAAGGAAAATGAAAAATGATAGTTTTATGGATTTCGAGCAGAAGCAATGAAATATAAGAGGTTACCAGCCACACACCTCTATTCATTAAAACGAGTAATAAGCAGTTAGATGAATGAATGATTGAATGAACACAATCTACATATGATACCTACGTGTTAACAATAAGCGAAAATTGATATATCGAACTGGAATGTCGAAAAAATATCTGCATCAAATAAATCAGTTCCAGATATGAGGTGAATTGGTACTTGCATCGAGAGAAAAACAGCTTGTTCATTAAACCGTTTTACTTTGCAATAGCTTCCTAACTGAGTCTCTCTTATCCTGTAACTCACAAACTCGCATAAATTCGTCGTGTTTCGTAGCCAGAAGTTTAAAACGGTTTTCGAGAAAAAGTTTCCTTTCTACAACATAGCGCTCCGTGTCCTTGCGGCTCATTTCTCTAAAAATCTCGCGATCCTCAGGCGGAAGTCGGCTCCACCTACAACGTCAAAAAGCATATTACACACATTAATTAGACGTCGCCCTAGTCGCAAAAGAGTTTGTGTAGGTAACACTCCTTAATTATCTTTTAACTTATTAATAGTATACCATCATATATGGGCAGCACTAAAATTCTGGGGGTGGTCAGGATGGGGTAAATCGCTAAAAGAGTAACTAAAAATAGAATTCTTGGGGTCTGCAGTAATCTTTGAGTTGTATTTAAACTTCTGGCGAGAGGTACACGTACCCCCCCCAAACCCACGTCTGGAAGCCCGACTTGAGAATTTTTCACAGAGAGTCAAACCACTATTTTACTTTTGTTACGATGTGGACTGGGACATAACTGCTATTTTTACGTCTGAAACGCAAGCTTGCAATTTCTTGACCTGAGGGTGCGAAGTGCAGTACCTATGGCCACTCACACTTGAGTTGCAAAATCTTGGTTTCATAATAAAAAATGCGTCAAGATTGCCCAGCAGACAGCTTTTTTGCATAAATTTTGAACCTCTCTTAAACCCTCCGTCTACTATCAAGTTTTTGCAGTGGAAGGGTATCATCATAGGAAAACTCCTAGTCCATATTAAGCTACACCTTCCTTACATTCTCTGACAGTTATTACTTTCATTCAATGCAACTTTTATGCTCTTTCTAAATATGTTTGTTACTTTTTATGAAAATTATTTTTAAAAGAGATAGAACTAAAAAACCTATTACAATGCATAAGAATAGGCACCTATTGGACATCCATGCAAAAAACAAGAAAAAGTAGATTTCTGCTGTGTTAAACACAACAGGGGGTGCATTTGAAAAGCTGAAAAGGAATAAGCCACTGAATTTTTTATTAGAACCCCATTTTCCCATTTTGAATTTTTGTCATATCACGGTAAATAGGCCAAAAAAATGCTCATTTCTGACTGCTCTATAAATTTTCATCGAGCTAAACCATTGAAAACGATTTGACTGGAGCCAAAACGAGACTGACAAATTTCTAGACACAGAGATAAGGAAGATCAGAAGAAATGCCAATAAATTGATTCACTATGACTCCGTTCTAGGACATGGTAAACGGAGCGTTAACCAACGCATTTTTTTGTAACTGCATTTCGCTTTTTGGCACACTTTACTCGCCGCAATCATACAATGGCAGCAACCGAATTCCGGAGGGTCCGGTGGGGCAAAATCGCTAAAAATAGCATCAAAACATCAACTCTGGGGATCTATCGATTTATTGGTGTCACTCTAATTCTCGGGAGAAGGGGTTTAGTCAAAAATCCCAGACACTATACTTTTCGTTCAGGATCAACTATAGACTATTATTTTCAAGCTTAAACAATATTTTCTTTCGAAGAGTGGGTTTTTTCCTTTCGGAGAGAGAGGGACCACGAGCCAAAGATGATGCAAAAACTGAATGAAAGAAATTTTGCTTCATTCAGATAAAAAATAATTCTTTTAAATTGTCTACATGACTGATTTCTCTGCGGGTGCAGGACTTGAAAACTTTTTAAACTTTTGTCTTATTGCCTCCTCATGGCTTTGCTAAGAAAAACAACATGGAAAATTACTGCATCGGAGCGAAAAATTTACAAATGTCGACATGATTTTTGTCCTCTTGGTCAGCTTGGCTTATAAAAAGCAGGAAACGAAAGAAATCAGGCGCATAGTTAGACATAGCTCAAAAGTGGGCTTAATCGTGTTTTGACGGTAATTTGAGTATTTTTACTGTTTTTAACCTCAGGAAAAAACTTCTCTACGATAAAATGGTGCCCCCCCTACTTGCACGCCTGGTAGCATGGTTACTAGCGAAACGACTTTTTGGTTGAGGAATGTGGTTTTATTACCAACCTATACGCTATTTGCTAAAATAAAGATTCACGCGTTCGATTTAAATACTTTTAAGTCATTTTTATTAATTATTAACGGCACTTTATGTAGGGTAGTTCATTCAAAATCTCATTCATATTCGAATTCCCCATCCTTCAAAAAGTCTCCCTGATTTTTTTCGTGACTCTAGCTACAGTAGGACGTGAGAAAAAAAGTCCCATTTTTGGGACGGTCATTAATAAGTTTACATGCAGGACGCTTGTCAATAAGTGTACATCCCATTTTTGCCATCATTTTTGCGTGGAAAATTTTTGGGATTGACGTTCTCTATCTAGTCTGATATCGTTCCAAGGCGATTCTCTAGTTTAGATACACACAAGGTACATATAGGTAGGTATAGGTACCTATGTACCTAATTGGACTGTAAAGCAGTTGGTTTACATAGGTAATATCAGGGACGGATGGGGGGCAACTGCCCCCCATTGGCCCGAAATAATGCGCAAATTAACTATTATTGAGCGATATTCGGGTAAAAACGGGCAATTTTTCCGCCCAAATACATAAGGGTCCCACCCCACCCCCTTCCTTAGGGTTACCGCCCCTCCCCTTAGGAAAATCCTGGATCCGCCACTGGGTAGTATGTATGTACGTACCATTCTAAGAGAGAATTTGAGCAATTTCTGAAGGTAATAAAGGTCATGAAGACATCAAGAGAAAAACAGAGTTGTTTTTTCATGCTGTCACTTATGAGCGCGCGTCCCAAAAATGGGACTTTATTTTTCGATTTAAATTTCTCAAAGGGTATTAGCCGCATTTTAATTATTGAGATACCGTTAGAAAGCCCTGAATGAGCTCCACAGCTCGTAAAAATTCCTGACCAGAGAAACAAAAAATTGTGGAAGCCGGGACGACCAAAGTAGCGGACAAAAAGTGAGGTTATTTCAATACAGTATATTTCAAATTTGACACTACTAACATAAAAGAAAATGCACATAAACTTGCAGATCTTGGACAATGCTTTCGAATGAACACTTGCACGCTTTATAAGATTCCATTGTTCTTGAGTTATTTTGCAGCAAACTTTGTGGAGGAAAATGGGACGGGCGTTAATAAAGGGTTAAGTGAAACGTTCAAAATGTTTCCTTAGACATGCACACGATAGCATTATATTCCGGGTCCCAAATAAGCATTGCCACCATGCCACCTACCTAGCGCTTGCACCGAAAGCAAACCAGCGTGTGATGAGATTATTGTTTTAATCAGCATAATGGGACTGATCTATAAGAACACTGGTCAACAACAATTTTGCTTCAGAAACAAAATTAATTGATTCTTAATCAGATTTTTGCGCTGATTCCGAATCTGGCCTTAGAATTTCGTCAGCACGTCAACTTTTTAAGGTATTTGCATATTAAATATATGCAAATCATGGCTATCGCTGATAATAATTATGGAAATCTAGGAGCCACAACAATTTTTTTGGAGTTTAAACTCTAAAATTGTTTTTATGCAGACTTACAAGTAATTCAAATGTCAATGGTGTTGCTTACTTTATTCTCAATTGTAAAATATTACGACTAATTTGCGTACTTATTGTAGCGTAAAGTTTGAAGCTTATAGTCGGCATAATAGTCCTACATATAGAAGATATTAAATATCATCTAAAACAGTTTTTTATGCAGATTACAAATTTGCTTACGGTTTTACACCAGCTAATCTAATTTTTTCGAAAATTCTGTTTTAAAATATATTGCAAGACACTATATGTGGTTCAAGAAGCTTCAAACAATTAGAACTTTTGAAAAAGGTTTTAAATGTAAATGAAAAATCATAATCATTGCTCGTATCTTTTAGCATAGACAAAGCACTATATTCTAATTGTTTGATAGAGTTGGGAGTCAATAACTGTCCAGTTCTAAAAGTTTGTATATTGTTCGATTTGCGTTAAAAATTTTATCATAAAAATGCTTCGCCAATGCAATTTTTTGTAAGGAGTAAATGAACCAACACAGAAGAAAATACAGATTATGAAATCAGCACAACAAAATAAATTAAGAAAGTGTTTAAAATTATTTAGAGGGAGACATACTAGACAGACAAGGATTCATACTTTACACCGTGTGAAATATGCAAATTATGTATTTTATTTTACAAAAGTGAGTAAAATAAGCTACGGGAACAGTTTTAAATTTAAGAGGGAATCATGTAAGAATAATGTTTTAAGATTTTGTCTCACTGTGCACACACAAAGAAATCATAATTTGCATAAATTTTATTTTGCAAATATCTCAAAAACTTGACGTGCTACAGAAATTCTAAGGCTAGATTTGGAATAAGCGTAAAAATCTGATGTAGAATCAATTATTCTCATTTCTGAAGCAAGTTTAAATTTATTGACCGGTGGAATTTAAGATTCAGCAAGGCCATCATTTAATTGAAAAATAGTCTAAAAGCTATTAGAGTGAACACAATAAACAATCAAATAAATCAGTGTCATTTTCCGAAATCCTCAAAATTTATCCTAAATTTTGTCTCAGTTGAGAAACTGATTATCAGGGCTTCTACTTTATCTTTAATAATGCCCCAAAACACCTTGCACGCATACCAATTGCCAATGCGGCTTAACATTTGCCGAATGAAAATGGAATTGATTTATGGAACAACAGCGTCTGAGCTGGGATGGGTTGGGAAGTAACAAGGAAAGTTGCAGAGAACATTGGAGTAATTATTCTTATAATAAAGAAGCCATGATGTTTCCGGGATCTGAACATTCTCGATACTTCATCAACTTTAGAAAAAATTGAGAGGCATGGAAAATGGCATTAATTTATTTGATTGTTATACTGATCGCTTTAAGGCTTTTCTTGAATCAAAAAGCTCGTGCTAAATTTTGATTATTATTTGCTGAAAGAAATTATGATTTCAAGGTAAGTATTGGTTGCGCAAGCATGTAAAGGCTCAACGCTCAAAAAATGCCTAGAAGAATTACACTTAGAATTTATATAACCTTCTCCCGCAAAGTGTTTTACGAGTAGAAGATAAAAGAACCGTATTTCTTTGTGTTCATCGAGCTATATTCCCGCTTCCAACGATGGAAAGCCAAGTTATTCAAAAGATGCAGTCTGGGTTTAATGTCAAAATGAAAAACCAACCACTTGCTATTCTGGGGGTCAGCCGGTCTGGGCTAGGGCCGTTTATGGAGTTTTTTGAGTCAAAATGACCTCAACTGTTAAACGTTATACTTTTTGTCGATTTTTAACAGGTGATTTACAGAAAATGTTTTAAATTCACTTTTGGCCTTTACGTATTTTGCCTAATACTCATCCAAAAAATGGATCTAGTATACAATTTACCCACCACTGTTTTTTTGTGTATGTGTGTAATATGTAATGTGTTATGTGTAATGTGTATTGCGTAATGTGTCATGTGTAGTATGTAATGTGTAATGTGTAAAGTGTACATATTACACATTATACATTACACATGACACATTACAATACATTATGGATCGGCTAAAAAACGCTGGTGGGTAAATTGTATACTAGATCCCAAAAAATTTCCCATTTTTTCATGTTGGGAGTTCTAGACTATGTTAATATACGAACATACTCGTATCCGATCTTTCTTATCAAGTCAGCATGAAGAGCTCCAGGATTTCTGCGCATTAGAGGAGCCCACATCGTCTGTTCAAAAAATATGAATGGATTTCTAGTTCGTAAAGGCGCTCCATATTCCTTTTCGTTGTTTCTTCTTTTCAGGGGCATCTTACGCCCGCAACGTAATCTCCAAGCTTTCTTCTCAGCTTGGTACCGGTCTTGATCAAGTTGCGACACCGATATGTAATTTTGCTTAATCTCGACTGCTGAATATGTTTCTTTACTTGAAATCGACGAATTAAACGATGAAAGTAAAATACGTGTGATGCATGTATGTAATTTGTACATACAGTGCTGCTCAAAAGTTTAAGGCCACCCACGATTTTAACGCAGTGTTTCTTTTATCCGTCAATTCTCAACTAATTATTGTTCAAGAGTTTCAAAATTCAACAGAACCATAAATAATAAGTATCATCAATTAACAGTCAACGAAAAAGAATCGACTTAAAGGATATCCGATAGCCTTTAGCTTGAGTTAATGCTTGTATACAAAGTGTTAACGAATTGATCAATTTGACGCATTTTTTCTTCGGGATTGAAACCCAGATTTCCTTCATTTTTCAATCATTTTCGCTCGTAAAATGCACTTGGGATATATGTTTCTGAAGTCTCTCTTTCATTATCCGCCAAATATTTTCAATTGGATTGAGTTCCTGGGACTGTAGGGGTCAAAATAATAAAGTGA
>JAVLUZ010000605.1:0-22500 GCA_036768485.1 Mermis nigrescens | reverse complement strand
CGAACTGCTAAGGCAGGTTCGCCTAAACGTGTAACTCTCGCAGTTACATATATATAGTCCGTTTCATTAAGCTTTGAGGTTTTGAAATAATTTAAAGTGCCTACAAAAGTGTTTTAAACCAACACAGTTGTTATGACATTATACAGTACATCGAGTTATGAGAAATTTCTGCCAATGTAAAGCCGCATTATTGCATCACTTTTTTAAACCACTTTTGTAGCCTGATTAATGCGGATTAAATTGAAGAGAAAACCTCAAAGTTAAATGAAACACACTATAAGTACGAGAGCATAACTGAAAAAGCTCTTTGTGCAGTGCTTGTCCAGCAAACTATGTTTTTCGTAATCAATTTTAAATCGTTTGTTGTTTTGTTTTGATTGATGAATAATTTATTTTAAGCATGATTCTGTCTGATTAGTCGTAAATAAATCTGAGCTGATAAACTAGAATGGGAGTTTCTGTAGCGTATTTGGAGACATATGATATCTAATTTCCAAGTTTTCTTGAAGTCTCTGAAAGAAAATTAAACACTCTATTGACAGATAACTTCTTGGTAAATTTTTGACAAGATAGAATCTAGTTCCTTTTACATGTGTAAATCAATTACTGTGTTCTGAAATATGGACGAAACAAGCCAAGAAAAAATTGAAGCGTTCATGCACCGCACCGTTTTTTCCCAGCAATTTGGTTGACATCATAGACCAGACCCAAAATTTTTTTCCACTCTTTCCAACCTTTTTCCACGTTTTTGGGAAGTCTAAAAACGTTAAAAATAGAGCGCCTGTGATAGAAAATCAGTGTTTTTTAAGTTGAAAATCCTATGTACCTATAAAATAGCGGTGTTTGAAGCACTTCGTGTATAAAAATTTCGCGTTCTGCTAGAAATATCACGATCAGTATACGTTATTTCTGTTGAAATTTGAATTTCCTTTCTTCAGTAAAGCATTTTAGCCAATTCTGAAGTTACTTTTGACAATAAAAACTATAATTTATCAAATGGCATGGCGCGAAGCGCCAGAAAATATTGAAATTTTAGCTCTCTAAAACGCATGCTTGCATTACAAAAACTAACCAAATCCGTGCAGAAGATAAGGACTTTCAATCGTAGCGAAGTTCAAGGAACATTGCAGCAGTATAATCAAGAAAGCTTTCTTGAGATCTGTCTTAATTAGAAAATCCTTCTTTTCGCGTGATAAAAATAATTTCGTAAAGGCCTTCATTGTTTACGTCATACCTATCCTTGAATATTCTTGTGCGTTATGGAACCCCTCTTATATTAGTGATATCAACAGGCTGGAGGCTCTTCAGCGTACATTTACTAAATACATGGGCGAATTCTAGAATAGCTCCATGTTCCAGATTTCAAAAAACAGCGTTTTTATGCGATTTCAAGCACGTATCTTTAACATAGAAGCTGAAAAAACAGACGGAAAAGCCTTTAATTGAAAAATAATTTTCAAAAAATTTTATTTCCTCACTTTCATTTCCGTCTGTTTTTTCAACTTTTATATTCAAAACTCCTACTTGAATTCGCATTAAAACGCTATTCTCACCTTAATCAAAATTATCTTAGAGCTCAGTGCGGCTTCAGATTGGTGCCAGCGGATGATCTAAGCCTAAGAAAAGATGGGGCAAAAATTGCTCCGCTCGCTTCGCTCGCTTCCCAATTTTCGCCCCATTTGTCTCAGGCTTACATCATCCCCTGGCACCAATGTGAAGGCACATACTAAGCCTAAGCCTAAAAAATGAATATTAGAAGAGACTTAGGAAGAAAATGACGCTAGCACCCTTATTTGTCAAAATATACGTAATCCTTCCCTTTCTAACTAACACTAACAAAAAGATTGATCACCGGATGGTGTACATGACCATTATTATAATAACTGAAGTGTAAATTCTCACTCACTTTTATCTCTTGATTTCCGTGCTGATCCAGACAATCGTACGCCTTTCAGGAGTCAGCGGGATAAAATTTCGTATATCAATAGTTTCGAGCGTTCGATTAATGTGCCACGTCGAAACGAAATCTGATGATAAAAATTCGTATATCAACAGTTTCGAGCGTTCCAAAAATGTGCCACGTCAAAATGAAATCTGATTAGCCGCTGTCGAAACGGTTAATTTCAATGCTCCGCCACACCTATCAGATTTTTAATCCGGCTCCTTCGATACTAACTAATTGACAATCTTATACCAATTGTCAGTGTTTCGCCGAATCGTCGGATAGCTATTTAATTTCTGTAAGATTAAGGTACATTCTTAGAACGCAGCAACTGCGCAAAGCATAACAATCTTGATCACAATCCAATATACAAAATGCGTATTACACAGCAGCACGGTAGAGCGTAAACAACCGGAATAAGCAATTCTCGTCCGAACAACGTAAATCACTTATATGATTGATAAAAAATTTGCATAGAAAAGCAACGTCGACTTCCACATGAGCATAAGGTTACTAATCTAAAACTATCCGTAATAAATAATTCTCGCGACCAAACAAGCGCCTACTACGTAAATCACTCATGATAATAAAAAATTTGCATAGAGAACCTACGTCGACTCCACGCTGAGCAAAAGATTACTAATCTAACACCCTACAGTACATAAAGAATTGTCACTTAGATGTGTTCCACAGATCACCTGTCTGATGTTAAGCACAACATTTATCCAATGCATTAGGAATGGAGTGTTCTATCAAGGCAACAGTAAATTGGCCTAACTTACATTCTTTTATGATAGTCATGTAAACTTACATTGACCGATCGCAGTGTATTCATTTAAGTACATTATGTTCGTTCAAGCTATACATAGAAACCAATAAATGCATTGTGGATAGTTATGTACCTACATAGGTCCTTTATAAACGTTCATCGTGTGCACGTATGTTCGAATTTACCTGTTCTTCTTTAATTCATAATAGGTTCATCTATCGTCAGCATTATCGCCGTCGCCTTCGCTAATGAACATATTACCTATGTACCTACCTACTTACATACCTATGTACACAAGACAATTCGATCAATCATTGCGACGATTTTTGCAGTCGCCTTCCATAAACATTGCGTACCTACATACATACAAACGTATGCATCAGTATACATTAGATCAATCAATACGCCGTTTACGGCAGTTGCCTTCCCATGCTTTGTGCTTCTATCGCTTTACAACTTCATTCCTCAATTTCTCCCCTTCTAAATGGTTTCCGTCGATAATTTCTTTTGAATATCTTCCTTACAACTACTAATCTTTTGATAAATCCCCATTAATTTAAATTCTGTGACTTCTATCTATTCTAGAATTAAGCCAAATACATAATTGGATATCATAGCCCTCTTTCTTACGACGAACGCCTTAACCAACTTAACTTGTGTCGATTAGAATGGGAAAAGGTAAAATACGGAACTAGGACCAGGACCAGGACCGGACTCAGGACAAATGGGTAAAATCCGGACAAAGGGTATGGGTAAAATCCGGAACCAGGACCAGGACCAGGACAAGATGGGTAAAATCCGGACAATCAAACAGGACCAGGACCAGGACCAGACTCAGGACAAATGGGTAAAATCCGGAAAATCAAACTGGACCAGGACCAGGACTGGACTCAGGACAAATGGGTAAAATACAGACAATCAATCAGGGACCGGATGCAGGACAAATGGGTAAAATCCGAACAAACAATCAGGACAATGTATTAGATATGTAGGGTCGGACTCACTCCTGGGCGTGGGGGTATTTGGGGGTATTCCCCCAGAAATTAAAATACTCCCCAGAATTCAATTTTTGAAAATTTTTCTCGTTTTTTCGCAATTTTTTGATGCCAATGGATAGTGCTCTATGAGAAAAATCGAAAAATGGTGTTTTTTCGCCATACCACCATTTTAAGGTAATTTTTTGACCGTCAAAAAATTTTGCACTTCCCCCCAGAATTTTCTTGCTGCCTACGTATGGTCGGACTGGCCAGGACCAGACAAATTGGGTAAAATCCGGACTGCTGGCTAGTCCGACCCTACATATCTAATACATTGTCCTGATCTTCTCATTGTCCTGATTGATTGTCCGGATTTTACCCAATTTGTCTGGTTGTGGCCAGTCCGACTCTACATATCTAATACATTGTCCTGATCTTTTCATTGTCCTGATTGATTGTCTGGATTTTACCAATTTTTCCTGAGTCCGGTCTTGGTCCTGGTCCTGATTGATTGTCCGGATTTTACCCATTTTGCCCGGTCCTGGTTCCGGATTTTACCTTTTCCCTCCGGACAAACAATCAGGACAATGAAAAGATCAGGACAATGTATCAGATATGCAGGGTCGGACTGGTCAGGACCAGACAAATTGGGCTGGTCCTGGCCAGTCCAACCATACGTGGGCAGCAAGAAAATTCTGGGGGGGGTGCAAAAGTTTTTGAAGGTAAAAAAATGGCCCTAAAAATGGTAGTATGGCGAAAAAACACCATTTTTCGACGTTTCTCATAGAGCACTATCCATTGGCATCAAAAAATTGCGAAAAAATGAAAAAAGTTTTCAAAAATTGAATTCTGGGGGTCATTTTGGTTTCTGGGGGTGCATACTTCCCAACCCCCACACCCAGGTGTGAGTCCGACCCTACATATCTAATACATTGTCCTGATCTTTTCATTGTCCTGATTGTTTGTCCGGATTTTACCCATTTGTCCTGAGTCCGGTCCTGGTCCTGGTCCTGATTGATTGTCCGGATTTTACCCATTTTGTCCTGGTCCTGGCCCTGGTCCTGCTTCCGGATTTTACCCATACCCGATTAGAATTACGTCACCTGCATATTTGCTTATGTATGATTTATCAAATTATTAGTCATAAATCTTGTCTTTCCATGACAGATTTTTTTGTGTTTGATAAAAATACTACTCTCTGCACAAATTGTTTGAAGCTAGTTGTTCCTCTCGTCCGTTCTAATTTACAAAAATTCGACTTTTTCTTCAAGTATATCTCTGTTTGGAATCACCTATCTGATTTTGTAGTCTCTTCCCCTAACTTAAATATATTTAAATCTAGATTAATTGACGTCGACTGATCCAAATTTATTAGAGGGCGGGCTTAAATCGTCATTCTTATGACTCGTTTGTCGCCTTTTGCTGTACGCTTTTATTCTTTCGACCGTACGTTATATTATTCATTTACGTCCTTCGTAATTGTCGTGTTTTCAGTAATAAATTGTTTCAGTTCACTTCAGTTAAAAATGCTGCAATTGGCGCAGCACGGCTTAAAGATTAATAACAAGTAAGATTTAAATCAATTCGGCAAAAATTTTTGAAGTTTTACTTCTCTAAAACGCATTTTAACATTACAAAAATTTTCCACAAATGCTAACCAAGCCCAAAAATTTTTTCCATTTCCCAAACTTTTGGTTGATAAATAGACCAAAAAGTGGAAAAACAAACGGTGATGCACCGTTTTTGCCCAGATTTATGGTTTTTTATTGAACCAAAATTTTAAGCTGGGGAAATAATTTAGGCTTGGCTTACATTATGAAAAATTTTTGTAAAGCGAAAATGCGTTCTAGAAAGGTAAAATTCCAAAATTTTCCAACACTTCGAGCCGGATTGATTTATTTTCAATGTTTTTTTTGACGTTCCCGGTGCGCCGTGCCGATTGCAGCACGTTTATCGACAAATTGCTCTAAAACTTGGAAATACTCATCTACTGAACAGATTCGGTCAACTTTTGTAATGCAAAAATGCGTGTTAGACAGCCGAAATGCCAAAATTTCCGGCACTTCACGCCGGATGCATTTAGTCTTATACTTGTTATTGATGTTTAGGCGCGCCATGCCGATTGCAGCACTTTTATTGACAGCTCGTTCTTTAACTTTACTAAGATTGAAAATCCTCATCTTCTCACGGATTTTTCGGACAATTTTTGTAATGCGAGACAGCTAAAAATGTCTAAACAGGGCGTTTTCTATGATTCTCTTTGAGTGACAATTCTATGGAATTAAAAATTACTAGGTTAAATTATTTTGCATTTCGGGAAAGCCCTCCAATGCTCAAGATTTTGGTTACTTAAAACGGCATTCGTGTAGCTGGTTCACATATGTACAGGGCTGGCAAAAACCCAGATTTGAAAATTTTGCGTTTTGGGTTTTTGGGGTTTTTTGTAGGTTTTTGGTGGGTTTTTGAGGTTTTTGGTGAGTATTTGGGGGTTTTTGGGTGGGTTTTTTTTGATACACACCAGAGTTGTCCGTATACAATTAAAACTTTGACTTGGTTTACTTTTTGACATAAAAAGGACCCAACATAAAAAACAGGACAAGTTCGAAACAAAGCTGTATTCGACTGTCGATTGCTGATCAGTGATTACATATCCCTATCATCACAATAATCAGTATCCATCATGGTTGGATCACAAAGCTGATTGGCATTGGTTTTAATGAACACCAGCTGTCGGACTGTATCAGTGCTCAGTGAATTGAATTTCTCAATTTTGAATGGACAAAACCAAAGGTCGAAAAATTTCGTTACAAGAGGCCGTTGAAACTGCCAGCGTTAATACCTATGTAATAAGTATACAAGTTACACATCAAACATTGGAAAATTACACTACACATGAAACTTACAATAATAGATATGTACTTATGTTGTTTATGTATAAAAGGTCAGACTACTGGATGGGGTGCCTGCATCTCAGAATACCAGAAACCCCTAAATCCCAAAAACTCAAATTTTTTAGAACCCCAAAAATCCACCAAAAACCTAAAAACTCCAAAACCCTAGAAAACCCACTCATGCCAGCCCTGCATATGTAAGTATTGACATAGTCATATTATAAGGGCGTATTTTTGCAGTCGGTAGCATCTGAGGAAACGAGAGAAAGTTGCTGGCAATCGGATTCGCAACGTGGACCTCTTGCTCTAAAGTCCAGAACCATAACCAATCAACTAATGCTGGTTAATTTCGATAAAGATTGCAAGGTATTCGTAATATTTTGCGTTGGTTTACCAGCTGATTAGGCTTAGGCTTAGTATCATGGACTGACCAAGATGTTGGTGCCAGCGTTTAAAATAAGCCTGAGTAATGGGATGCGATGAGCAGAGCGAGCAAGCGAACGACGCGAGTTGCATCCACGGTTTATTTTTGTATTTGGCAAAGATTTTTCGCGATGTACAAAGACTTTTGGGGACCGTCTTTGTACATGTACAAAGATTTTTTGGAAGACAAAAACTTCAAAAAAGGTTCGAAATTCGCAAAAATTCTAGGCGCTCCGCGCCGAAATGAGCAATTGTGTGTTCTACATATCTTTATAATTTCAGAAATTGCATCTTGAAAGGAAAAATGGCAAATTTTTTGGCGCTTCGCGCCGTTTTGAGACGATTATTACTGATTTTTGCCCTCAGAAACCTAGAAATTGCTGAAATACGTAACCAAAGGTCGAACAACTCTGTTTTTGCCACACTAAAATCGCTACTGTACCATATTATAGTACCCAAAAATTTGTGTGTACGAAATGCACAAAGACTTTCAGGGTCTGTCTTTGTACATGTACAAACGTACCTTGTACAAAAAAACACTGGTTGCATCCCATTACTAAGGCTTATTTTAAACGCTGGCACCAACATTTTGGTCAGTCACATGAATCTACTGAAAAAATTCGAGGACTGCCTTATTTGTTTTCCACTTGACTTAAATCAGACCAGTTAGGTGGCAGCTTTCACCGGATACTAATTGTTGTATACGTACTTATAACTGGCTATCTTAATACATATGTGAACCAGCTACACCAATGCCCTTAAAACTAACTATAAATCCAAAGTATGCAAGCATCAATACTTGCTAAAAAATGCAGGAAATAGACTTAAGCTAATTAAGTCTCTAGTGGGGCAAGACTGTTAATAGGACACATAAGTAAATCATATTATGATTACAATGCTCAAAACCAAAGCTAAAGCAAAAAGAAGCACACAACTATAGGTAATTGAGAAAAAATAAGTGCTAGCCGACTTTTGACAGCCAAGCAGGTCAAATAAAGCATTGCTATCAATGTCCCTCTCATCTATCAAAGTCACACACTTACCTATGAAAGTCACCCACCTGCCTATCAAAGTCACCCACCTGCCTAAAAGTCACCCCAAAATTCATTCTAGCTAAAAAGTCAGAATACAAAATTATAAAATCGATTCCTCTTCAGAAAGCAATAGGGGGACAAAAAGTAATGTTCAATGACACAAAATTTCCCACTGCAAATAGTAGAAACCCGAATTTATTTTGCATTAACATTAAAAAAAGAACTTTTTTGCCAACAAGCTGGCAAAATGACTACCAAACAAAGAAACCGTTCTAAAATTCGATCTAAAGCCAATTCTTCATTCGTATAGGCATCTTTTGCAGCAATACTGGCCTGCTCATCTTTTCTGAAAAAGGTTGCACAGTCTTCTAAAGATAGCTATCAAGTCACAGTACTATCAAAGTCACCCCATCTTACCTTTATTCATTGCAGTACACTGAATTTATATTAACAAAATTTTCAATGACTCGTTTCAGTCTCGCCATCACACGTACGATGCATACCTGGGCAATAGCCAAAGCTTCAGCTCGTCCAACCATGGGCTCTCAAAGGTTGTTCGGTCCGTATTTGGGCTAAAAATATGCTAAAAAAGACAATTTACTTTGATTTTCCGCTGTTTTTTCACATCTTTTTAAAAATCAGCCTATCCAAATAATCCCTTCAGCCCGTCCAGTTTCTGTTTCAGATCATTTCATGGATGGGCTGGGATGGGCCATTGCTCAGGTGTGGAAGGATGTATATACTTTTTGCAAAAAACATTGGTTTTTCAACATGAACGCTCAATATTTGAACGCTTTTGGATCCCCAAAAATATGAGCTAAATTTAAAATGCAGAAAAAATCTTTGGTTAACGAAATTACGCTGTTTTCATGGCTGGTGTCGTGTGCCTGGTTTTACAACCGTTTTTGTTATTTTCTTGATTTTTTGATATTTTTCGCTCCTTGCTGAATCGCAGGATCGTAGGTTTTTAAAGGAATTGTGGTATTTTTTAAAATTTTGACCTGGCGTTAGCAACCCTGAACGAGACAAGATTATGACGGACGGACGGATCGGAGAACCGACATTTTTCGACACTTGGGGTCGCCGTTTTTTCTGTACGTGAAAGATTTTGAGAATCGTACATAGGTTTTTGAAGCGATTTTTGTACAACTGTGTACGCAAAGTATAGGCAGTTTTTGGCCGATTTTTTATTGTACAAAAAATTCACGAAGTTTTCGTACAAAAAACAGTGTTTGGGGTGTTCTATCGTAATTGAAAAATAATTTTTTTCTTATGTGAATTTGGCAAGGGGGATGAAATTTCAAAGTGCATTTTTTGGGCTCATAAATGATGTATACACATTAGGAACATTGTTTTCAGCATTTCTGACGATAATTATCTATGTCTTAACGTAAATAATTTCGAAAAATCGGGACAAATTGAGCAAAACAATAAGAATATGAGTATATGACGGCGAAGCGCCGAAAATTTAAAACTTTTGAACAAATAGGTAGCTGAAACTCTTAAAACAGCACCTTTTCGAGGACGCAAATTCTGGGGAGGGGCTGAAAAAAATTTCTGTGGGGCTAAAACTTTTCGAAGAAGTGAACCCTCTTAGTTAATGTATGATTGTAATGCAAAAATACGTTGTAGAAAAGCAGAATTTCAGAAAATTAATAACGCCTCACGATCGCTCTTATGGATTTAGGTACCTATTTGTAATGCTTTTTATTGATGCTCGCGCAGCGTTGATTGCTGCTTTTTTAATAACCACTTACTCAGTCTACTTGACAACTGTGCACGATTGTGCTCAGAAAGCTTTTGACGTGCTTAAAACATACCTAAGTACGTGTTTTTCTCTAGTATCAATAAAATTGTACTCTAGAGCAGTTTTTTTTTGTATTCGGCAAAGATTTTCCCCGATGTACAAAGACTTTTAAGGACCGTCTTTGTATATACATGTACAAAGATTTTTGGGAAGACAAAAACTGTAAAAAAGGTTTGAAATTCGCAAAATTTTCGGCGCTTCGCACCTAAATGAGTAGTTGTGTGTTCTATATATCTTTATAATGTCAAAAATTTTATTTTAAAAAGGAAAAATGTCAATTTTTCGGCGCTTCCTGCCGTTTTGAGACGATTATTAGTGATTTTTGCCCTCAGAAACCCAGAAATTAGCTAAAATACACTACCAAAGGTCGAACAACTCTGTTTTTGCCACACTAAAATCGCTACTGTACCATATTATAGTAACCAAAAATTTGTGTGTACAAAATGTACAAAGACTTTTAAGGACCATCTTTGTACATGTACAAACGGACCTTGTACACTCTGGGGCCTTTTAATTTTTGATCCTTTGTCATTGAAATACCGCATTTATTATCGTTTTCAGAGTGGCTTCTTTATGAAGTAGGTTTATAACATGCAAACTGCTTTTGATAGGCGAGCCAGCTTATGAAAGTAGGATTAATAAAGAAAAACTGAATTTATGGCTGAGCCCGGTCGCAACTTCGGTGCTCCTTTTTGGGACGCGGCGAGTGTACGAGCAAACACTCAGCATTTGTCCGAATTCGACCGTACGCTCAATGAAAATTCGATGGCATCTTCATTTACAAACCCAAACGTCCAACAGCCCGCGCCCTCTGCCAATTTTCCATTCATTAATACGACGCTTCAGCAGCATTTTCCTAATTTGAAGCAAAGTCTGGCTTCATTCATGCAACGCAATACGCAGCTGCCTGAAAGAGCACCGCCTGCTTGTATAATACCGTCGTTTATTGACGTTGATCCTGTAAAAACGTCGACTTCGATCGTTCCTCCCTTAAGCCTCAATAAGCAGCGGAAATTGGTCGAAACTATCGTTGGCTCTGACTCGTCCATCGGTGAATGCTCTCAGTTTCGTTTGATTGAGCAAAAATATTTGGATTTGAAAAAGCAAGTCGATTCAGTAGTACCCGTTGCAGCATCTGCGAAAGACGTGCCTCGGGAGGCTTTTCATTCTGGTACGGTTGTAATATTTTTTATTTTTTTGGTATGATTATAAAATTTCAAAATTTCAAATAGCTTGAATCGTAGGTGCACAAGGTCAGGGTCGGGGGGGGGGTTGAAATCCCAAAAATCCAAAACAGTAAATTTAACGTTCAAGATTTTTTGCTGTTTTAATGATCGAAATGGTCAACGTAGCATATAAAACGTTTTTTCGTGGTAATATCGCATTTCAAAAGCACAGTTTTAGTCCATTTTGACTGCATTATATAACTTTTAACACCAAAAAATGCAAAAAATAATCACTATTTTGTGTTTTCTGAGTAAAAAGTACTCGAAAGTACTAATTTGGCGCGAAGCGCCGGAAAAATTTGGATGTTTTTACTGCTTTTGACCTCAAAAATGATGCAAAAAACGTTCCATCAGCTCAAAATCGCCGGACAGTACCTGTCCGGCTGACCTTCAGTGAGGGGTAATACCCCCTTCACCCCCTATGTGCATGTATGGCTTGGATATATGGCTGAGATATCTAGCCGTTCTCTTTAACGTAAGATTGGCAACGTGACATTTATTGGACATAAGATACTCATTTAAGCTTTATTTTGCCACGTTTATCTCATTAAAAATCATATGTACGCAGAGTTGCCCATAAAAGGGTACCCAATGTTTCAATGATAACTAAAGCTGTATTATACATGTTGCAAAAATGTAAAGGTTTTTTGAAAGCACAAATATAGAGCACCACAATCGCAAAGTTTCATTAAGTTACCTTTCTCTATCAGGTTTTGGTTCACATTTCTGTAAACTTTTTTTAGATGCTTACAACGAAAAATTTGTCAACTAGCCTCGAAAAGGGCACGTTAACTTCTCATAATAATTTTTTCTGCTCTATTTAGAGTGATGCGACTTAGGTAATTTGATGGAAAAATCGTTGGCTACAGGACCTCTTACCACCAAGCTTTTTTTGTATTTGGCAAAGATTTTTCGCGATGTACAAAGACTTTTGGGGACCGTCTTTGTATATGTACAAAGATTTTTAGGAAGACAAAAACTGCAAAAAAGGTTCGAAATTCGCTAAAATTCTCGGCGCTCCGCGCTGAAATGAGCAATTGTGTGTTCTATATATCTTTATAATTTCAGGAATTGCATTTTGAAAGGAAAAATGCCAAATTTTTTGGCGCTTCGCGCCGTTTTGAGACGATTATTACTGATTTTTGCCCTCAGAAACCTAGAAATTGCTAAAATACACTACCAAAGGTCGAACAACTCTGTTTTTGCCACACTTAAATCGCTACTGTACCATATTATGGTACCCAAAAATTTGTGTGTACGAAATGTACAAAGACTTCTAGGGACCATCTTTGTACATGTACAAACGGACCTTGTACAAAAAAAAACACTGCTTACCACTGGTTTCGGAATGCAATAATTCGTTTATTGCGACGTATTTTTATAAGACTATTTTTTGCATACAAATACAATTGAAGTATAACATGATGAAAAACCCACAAAACTGAGTTGGAACGAACAGTAAACTTGACAATTCTGAAGCTAAGAAGATTAAACAATGAGTGAAGGTGCTTTAATAACTTTCTTACAGAGATTTCAAGCAGAGATTCAATAATTAACACTTCTAATCACTAACTTTTTTGTTGTAACTTACTAAAAAAGTGATGTCTACAAAAGTCTAGATCGAAAACTTAATAGCAAACTCAACTAAATGAAATTGGGATTTTGTTGAATTATATAGTCATGGTCTCTAAAAAAACCACGTTTCATGTTTTTTTCATATATTCATTGTGCAAGCACCCCAGTCTAGAAACTTATGTAATCAGAGCAATGTCCCATCGATGCTCCATCTTTCGCCACTTAGTTGATTTCATAGATCCCTTTAGTCTTGGACAAAAACTCGATCAAAGTCAAAACTAAAGAAAACCAGCAAATTCTATTTTGGAAGTAAAAAAACCATGGGAAATAAAAAAACCACCCCCCAAAATGTTATGCGAAGTGCGTGGTTTGCAGCGTAAAATAGTTACTTGACCTTACATGATCATATTTTTGAAAAAAATTCATTTTTTACGATATTGCCGTTCATTTTATCACATTTATATGAAAATCAATAATTTTTTCTGAATTTTATTAAAAGTTCTATAAATTTCACAAGTAAAGTCTCCAAGTGATATAAACAACTCTAGGTAAGTCTCTTCTACATCCTCTTCAAGAAATCAGTGCAAAATTATGCAACTTGATAAATAGTAATTTCGTGGCCATGGCAACGTATACTTAGCATTGG
Organism: Mermis nigrescens; assembly: GCA_036768485.1. Lineage (NCBI taxonomy): Eukaryota > Metazoa > Nematoda > Enoplea > Mermithida > Mermithidae > Mermis > Mermis nigrescens. Next base: position 9,210 of record JAVLUZ010000605.1, on the reverse strand, counting down.
TCTTTTTTTAGGTTACAGTGTTTTTTAGGTTACAATCGAACTTTTTTGGCTGTTTTTGGGGTGATTCCCATTTTTGTGAAAAATAAATATCAGACATCATGTAAGGGTCTACGAGGCACATTCCTGCTAAGTTTTGTAAAACTTGGCGCTGGTTTTTTAGGTGACAACCGGTTTTTTTCAGGTTTGACTTTGAAGGTATACTGTAGCTCTGTGGATGACATAGGACAACTAAATTTTTTCCTGACATTAGTCTGCAAGGGAGCCTAAGGTGAAAACAAAAGATTCCATTAAATATGAATACGGGTAGAAATACTGACCCTCAAAAATGCTTAACAAAATCATAAAAACGGCAATTTTTAGGAACTTTTCGACAAATTTATATCTCAAGTTTTTGAATGATCCGGAAGATTCGGAAAGAGATCAGGGGTCAGTTGTAATACTCACGGCATAGCTTGTTCGCCAGTATAATATCATAAGTCATCTCCTTTTGGTTATGGAAAAAGGGATGGTTTTTTTAGTTTACAAATCGACTGGTTTTTTTAGAGGCCAGCACTATAATCGTGCAGTTTGCAATTTTGCAATATGTCAAGTAAAGCTATAGTTATGATTGAAAGATTAGGCGTGTACCCTTTTTATGGGCCACCCGCGTATGCATAAAAATCATATTTTGGAAAGAGTTAGAAAAATAAACAGGTATTTATGCGTAGTTTGGGGGAAATTAGAGATATTGACCGGACGGCTGAAAAAGTTGCTATGTTCTGCTGAGAATATGATCAACTGTTGATTATTAGGTGTTGCTATAAGTAAATTATTTAGTTCCGTTTTTGTTGATATTTTAATTAGCGGCATTTCTTAGACGAGTTTTAGTCGCTGCTACTTGAAGATGTTCGATGATTCTCCTGCTTTTAATTTGACGAAAAACTGACTTGGCATTTTTACAATGTTAAACTCAATATCGGCAATATTGCCTTGCTTCGCTGCATTGTTGAAAAGTACTTCGTTTGGCTTTTAAGACGCCAGCCCCGAAAATTAATATACTTACTTTTTGGTCTTATTTCTTATTTTCTTACTTACTTTTTCCGTTTTTTTATGATTAAAAAATTGGGGAAAAACACTAAATTATACGCACTTCTCAGTTTTGAGCATTCAAATATGCGGGGGGGTGAAGATAAGATACATATTGCCTTCTGAGAGGCCAGTCATTCCAGCACCGTCAGCTGATTTCGAGTTTATTATCACGAATCTCTTTCTTTTTCATTCCTGTCAAAGAATATCAATGTTAAAACATACGACGACGCTCTACTGTGTCTTACAGTCAACACTGGCCTAGCAAATCTTAAGAAAGATCAAGGGTGAATGGATGAGGGAGAGCGCATATTTCGCGGCGAATACTGTTGTAATATTACATAATAATAATAAAGTTACTGTACTTTAGTACAGCACAGCAAAGTATATTTTGTATTACAGCGAACATCAAACACTCGGATAGTAGACACTCCCGCCTAATGGATACCGTTCCCCTCGGTCCCTCTTGAACTGCTGTGCTAAATGACAGTCAGAAACCCGCTCAACAAACACTCGGTTAATGGATATTAAATACGACTTTATAAGACCATGGTTATTGTGTGTGTGTGTGTGTGTGTGTGTGTGTGTGTGTGTGTGTGTGTGTGTCAACGTGCCGATAACCTTGATTAGTAAACACATGACTAAACGACACTGTCCTTTATTTTTTTGCCTAGTGAACTCGGCTAGTAAACATGTCTTATTGTATGTTAAACACGCTTTTGTTCCCGGTGAAGGTCAACATCAGAAATATTTAGACAAATACAGTATTCCCTGCCATATTATGGAACGTCTGAGTGTAACAGCGCTATTAGACATGTAGAAGTAAATTATTGCAACTCGCTTAGTAAACATGAAATTCTTTTGTCCCATTTGCGGTGATTATTACCGGGGTTCGACCCATACAAGTACAGCATGGTAATTCCGGGAGGGGGGGGGTCAGGCCCAAAAAAATTCACAAAGTGCCTTTTTTGGGCCAAAAGACGATGTGTTTACGTCAAAAACAATGTTTTTTGATGCTTCAGCCAATGCTCGTCCTTTCTAGCACATAAAAACGTTAAAAAAATCTCGAAAAAATCGTGTAAATTGAACAGAATGCAGTCGAAAAATTTGTACACGGCATGAAGCGCTGAAAATTTGAAATTTTTGAGCCAAAAATGAGCTAAAAATGCTTTAAAATGCACACTTTTTACAACTTTTACAAAAATATCGGCAATCTCGGGAGGGGGGGTCGCAGTCCTTTTGCGACGCACCATTTATTATAATTCTGAGGGTCATGGCGCGTCATCTTTCATGGCGACCACTGTATGTAATCAGACATTCACATTGAGGAAAATGCGAGAAATCAGACCCGAAAAAGAACAAACAGGTGAATTTTCGGGGAAAAACACATGATAAGAATTGAGATGCTAAAAGCAAACGAAATAAAATATTAGGTTGGTGCGTAACATACATGAGCATAGGGATGGGGAGGGTATTACCCCCATGATCTTTGAAAAACTTGTAGCTATACAGCGATTTTGGCCGAAAAATCATTTGCTGTATAGCCTTTTTTGGGCTCAGAAAACTAGCTATATAGTCTATTCTGAGCTCAGAAATGCTATTTAGTTGGCTTTTCTGAGTTTCAAAAGGATATATGTATTGCTATTTTCTCGACTCCAAAAGGGATTAATAGCTATTTTTAGTCCAAAAAGGCTATATAGCCATGCTTGTGAATCTAAAAATGCTATATACATAGCTAGTCTTCTGAGACCAAAAAGGCTATACAGCTGATTTTTCTGACCCCAAAAGGACTATAGAGCCGTTTTTACGTAGCACATATGTAGCTATCTAGCAATTTTAGGTTTTAACCCCTCTGAAAGTTTGACCTTGCGCACCTATGGTACGTAAATCTTTAAAGTGCTTAATATTGTACATGTCTAATCATGGGAATTTTGCGCTATTCTGATATTTAAGCCCTAGGTCGGTTTTACGTCGTGAAACAGAAAATTACTTGCACTTTTCATTGCAAAAGACTGACTTGTTCTCTTATAATAACTTTTAGGCCTCTCTTATGGTCCCTTGATCCATCGACCATATTGGGTTTTGTATTTACATTTCATATTGGTTTTGTTTTTATTAGATTTATCCAGTGGTCGATCTAGGATTTTCCTATGGGGAGCGATATTTCGCTTTTCCAAAAACAGTCGAAAATAGTCAAAATTTGCTTATCACGTGCTACATAAATACATAGCGTTTTTCGACGTTTTACATTGTCTGTTTTTATTCGAAATCACTTTTGATTGAAAGTTTTGAAATTTTTTGTCAATTTTATGCGAAAAAATCATTAAATTTATTTGACTTTAGCGGAAAATTTGTAAAATTTAGGCGGAAGAACTTTTAGTAGCTTGATTTAATGCTCGATTTCCTGTATTTGTCGAAAATTCTTCAAAGTTATGCTTGAAAATAGAAGAAAACGATGCTGAAATAGCTGTTTCTGCTGTTTAAATTGTTTTGATACCTATTTTATGAGCGAAAAATGGCTTCCAGGTTGCCAAGAAAGTAAATAAATGTCATTAATAGGTATCCGGAAAAATTTGAGACATTACAGTCGCTGATGGCCATGCGAATTACGTATCCATTCTTTATCTCGTCAACTATTTTGGGACAATAAGAGAGGGCGGCCGCTTCCCCTTACCCCCTTAAATTAGCCCCTGGATTTATGGCACCGGTTTATGGTCTAGTCTTATATTGACCGTATCATACCATGTCCTTACTTTTATTGTAAATTATTAGATATAAGTGGTTGGTTGCTGGTTCGAAAAAGGGTTGTTTTGGAATATGTTACCTCATAACTTTTCCGAAACGTTCTGCATGTCTGCATGCATCATTTGCGTTTGTTTTATCCGTCTTAATTTACTCGCATTTAGCATCATCAGTCAGTACACTAATTGTTCACAACTATAGTTTTTAGAGTGTTGTTCACCTCTGGAAATTTTGTTAGGCCGCTTTATCATCCTCAGCTCAATTTCGCAGATTTTTAAAAAACAAGACAACGCAAAAAATTGACCTTATTATGGAAAATTTCTACCCTATACTTTACATAAGTCCAATTAAGCAGCCTTTTTACAAATAAACGATGAAATAATTTATTATATCTGTCAAATAGTGCGTGAAAATTTTGGCCTTTTTATTTTTTAAAACATCAAACATTACATCTGGCACGAGGCGCCAAATAATCTTGACCTTCTATCATCTTAAGCTCAATATGATCGCTTTTCAGAGATACGAGTATACAAGCAGTACCGAAGCTTATTACCGTTCTCGCCACACAATTTGCAGCCTTAATCATCCTTAAACTTCGCTTAGGTTTGTAACTACTTCTTTCATGCGAAACGGGAAATAAGAATATTAAATCTAGCAGAAATGTCGATAATTTCCCATTTCAGCTCAATTTTAGGAATTTATCGAAACAGACTTATGAATAAATTAGTAACGTCGGAATTATTAATGGAAAATTATTGCATTTTCATCACCTTCGACTTAATTTTGAGGCATGTAGGGTTGATAAATGACAGACAAAATTCTGGTATTTAGATTTTTGTCCTCTGAAATTTTGCGCCAGCTGTAAAACTTTAGCCTAGTACAAAAATATATTCGACTAAACGTCTGTCGACGAGCTCCATATAATGGCGAATGAAAATATTCGAAAAAATCTAAAATTTTTGATTCGAGAAATGTTTTAGCATTTTTACTCTTTTAAACTCAATTTTGCAGCCTTTGAAGACAAACAGTGCAAAAACGGGCGTATTATAAAACTGGCAAAAAATTCTTGACTTTCTGATCTCCTCAAGCTGAATTTTGAAGCTTTCCTAATAGAGAGAGCGCTTAAATTATATCTGGCGCGAAGCGCCCAAACATTTCCACATTTTTATCTTTTTTAACTCAAATTTGCAGGTTTCTGGATATAAACAATCCAGTAATTATGCCTGGCGCGAATCGCCGAAAATTTTTGAGAGTTCTATCCTTTTACCTAAATTTTGCAACTTTCTAAACAGCAATACAGTAATTATAGTTTGCGCGAAGCGCCGTAAATTTCCGATGTTTTTATCCTTATGAGCTCAATTTTGCAGCTTTCTGAATGTATGCAATAGAAATTATATCCGGCGCGAAGCGCTGGAAATTTTCGATGTATTTATTCTTTTATGCTCACTTTTGCAGGTTTACAAATATAAGCTAAGCAGCATTTATATCTGGCGCAAAGTGGGCGTTTTTATGAAGCTCAATTTGACACATTTCTAAAGATAAGAAATGTAGAAATTATTTTAAATCAATGTTTGACTTCAGTCTTGAATGCCAGCCGCAGTAGCAGCGGATATTACGCCCTCATACCTGCACCAATTGCATGCCTCTGTCCAGTGTTTTTATACAAGGTCCCTTTGTTCAAATGCAAAGACAGTCTCCGAAGTCTTTCAATTTATAGGTTTCCAAAGATAAAAAATACAGAATAGTTAATGAAATATTTTCATATTTTTACCATTTTAAAGTAGATTTTGCGAACTTTTTTATTGACAAATAATTTAGGACTTTCACGTGCGGACTGGCGTTTTTTCAGTGTTTTACGTTGTCTACTTTTGTTTGAAATCGATTTTAGCACAACACTTCTTCGAAAATGTTTAAAGTTTTCGACAATTTTGTGTGAAAAAAATCATTAAATTTCGTTGACTTCAGTGAAAATCCAGCGCGAAGTACCGGAAAATTTGTGGATTTCTGGCGGAAGGACGTTTAGAAGCTTGAATTACTGCTCGATTTCCCGTATTTGTAGCGTTTGATGCGTAGCGTCGAAAATTTTAAAAAGTTGTACAAGAAATGAAAATAGAATAAAAGTATGCTGAAATAGCTATCTGGCACGAAGCGCCGAAAAATTTTCGACATTCATATACTTTTGCGCTCGATTTTGCACCTTTTTGTCTGATAAAAATGCAGAAAATCTTATTTGCCGAAAAATTTCATCTATCGAAAACTGAAATAAGCAAAAGGTGAGTTTTTAAATAAATGGCGCCAAGCGATGTAAATTTTAGTATTTTTACGCTGTGAAACGTCAAAAACATGTGTAGCTTTTTAGTTGAAAAGTTGGGAAAAAATTTTAGGAATTAATGGTTGAGTGGTTGGTTCGTCAGTTGGCTGGTCGGTTGATTAAATGATTGATCGGTTGCTTGGTTGGTTGATTGATTGACTGGTTAAATGGTTGACTAATTGATCAATTGACTGGTTGGTTTGTTGGCTAAGTGGCTGGTTGATTGGTCGGTTTGATGCTTGATTGATCTGATGATTCGTCATTTGGTCGGTTGGTCATTAAATGGGTTGGCTTGTCAGTTTATCAGCAGACTGGTTGGTTAGTTCGTTCATTGGCTGAGTGATTGATTTGTGAGTTGGTTGATCAGTCGGTTATGCATTGATTGGCTAATTGGTTGGCCAGATAGTTGTTTGAGCAGTTTGGTTGGGTGGTAGGTTGGCCGGTTAGTTGTTTAATTGGCTAGTTGGTTGGTTGATTGGCCTATTGTTTTGTTGTTTATGGCCATATGATTGGTTGGTTGTTTAGTTGGTTGTTTGGTTAGCTGGTTGGCCACTTTATTGGTTGGTTGGTTATTTGGTTGGCTAGTTAGCTGGCCGGTTGGTTGGCTGTTTGATTGGTTGGTTGGCTAGTTGGTTGGTCGGTTGGCCGGTTGGTTGGCTAGTTAATTTGTTGGTTGGCTGGTTGGTTGGTTGGTTGGCCTCTTAGTTGGTCGGTCGGCTGGTTGGTTGATTGACTAGTTATTCGCTCTGTTGGCCGGTTGGTTGGTTGGCCAGTAAGTTGGGGTGTTGGCTCGTTAGTTTGTTGATTGGTTGGTGGTGTGTCGGTTGGTTGGTTGGTTGGCCAATAGGTTGGTTGGTTAATTGATTGGGTATATAGTTGGTTGTTTGGTTGGCCGGTTGGCTGGTTGGTTGATTAGTTGGTTGGTTGATTGGTTGGTTGGTTGATTGGTTGGTTGGTTACTCAAATGGTTGGTTGGCCGGTTAGTTGGTTTGTTGGTTGGTTGGTTGTTTGGTTGGCCGGTTGGTTGGTTGGTTGCTGGTTGGTTGGCTGGCTAATTGGTTGGTTGGCTAGTTAAATGGTTGGTTGGCCGGTTTTTTGCTGGCTTGGTTGGATGGCCAGTTAGTTAGTTAGTTGGTTGCTCGCTTGCTTGGTTGGCCAGTTGATTGGTTGTTTGGTTGGTTGGCTAGTTCCTTGGTTGGCTGATTGATTGGTTAGTTGGCTGGTTGGTTAGTTGGTTGTTTGGTTGGTTAATTGGTTGGTTGGTTGGTTGGTTTCTTGGTGGGTGGGTTGGTTGGTTGGCTGGTTGGTTAATTGGTTGGTTGTTGGTTGTTTGGTGGTTGGTTGGTTGGTTAATTAATTAGTTAGTTGGTTGGCTGTTTAGTTTGCTATTGGTTGACCGGTTGGTTGGTTGGTTGGTTGGCTGATTAGTTAGTTAGTTAGTTAATTAGTTAGTTAGTTGGTTGATTGATTGGTTGGTTGGTTGGTTCGTGGGTTGGTTGGTGGGTTGGTGGGTTGGTTGGTTAGTTGGTTGGTTGGTTGGTTGATTGGTTGGTTGGTTAGTGGGTTGGTTGGTTAGTTAGTTGGTTGGTTGGTTGGTTGGTTTGTTGGTGGGTGGGTTGGTTGGTTGGCTGGTTGGTTAATTGGTTGGTTGTTGATTGTTTGGTGGTTGTTTGGTTGGTTAATTAATTGGTTAGTTAATTGGCTGTTTAGTTTGCTATTGGTTGACCGGTTGGTTGGTTGGTTGGTTGGCTGATTAATTAGTTAGCTAGTTAGTTGGTTGGTTGGTTGGTTGGTTGGTTGGTTGGTTAGCTGGTTAGTTGGTTGGTTGGTTGGCTGGTTGGTTGGTTACTTGGTTGGTTGGTTGGTAAGTTGGTTGATTGGTTGGTTAGTTAGTTACTTAGTTGGTTTGTTGGTTAGTTGGTTGGTTAGTTGACTGGTTGGTTTGTTGGTTGGCTGGTTGGTTGGTTAGTTGATTGTTTGGTTGGTTGGTTGATAAGTTGGTTGATTGGTTAGCTGGTTGGTTAGTTAGTTTTTTAGTTAAGTGCTTGGTTGATTGGTTGGCTGGTTGGCTGGCTGGTTGGTTGGTTGGTTAGTTAGTTGGTTGGTTGGTTGGTTGGTTGGCTGGTTGGTTGGCTGGCTGGTTGGTCAATTAGTTGGTTGGTTGATTGTTTGGTTGTTTGGTTGGTTGGTTGGTTAGTAAGTTGGTTGATTGCTTGATTAGTTAGTTAGTTAGTTATAGTTAGTTGGTTGGTTGGTTGGTTGATTGGTTGGTTGGTTGGTTAATTGGCTGGTTGCTTGGTTGATGGTTGGTTGGTTGGCTGGTTAGTCAGTTGGTCGGCTGGTTAGTCGGTTAGTCGGTTGGTTGGTTAGTCGGTTGGTTGGTTAGTTGGTTGGTTGGTTGGTAAGTTGGTTGATTGGTTGGTTAGTTAGTTACTTAGTTGGCTTGTTGGTAAGTTGGTTGGTTGGTTGGTTAGTTGACTGGTTGGTTTGTTGGTTGGCTGGTTGGTTGTTTGGTTGGTTAGTTGATTGTTTGGTTGGTTGATAAGTTGGTTGATTGGTTGGCTGGTTGGTTAGTTAGTTTTTTAGTTAAGTGGTGGGTTGATTGGTTGGCTGGTTGGTTGGTTGGTTGGTTGGTTGGTTGGTTATTTGGTTGGTTGGTTGGTTGGTTGGCTGGCTGGTTGGTTGGTTGGTTTGTTGGTTAATTAGTTGGTTGGTTGATTGTTTGGTTGTTTGGTTGGTTGGTTGGTAAGTTGGTTGATCGGTTGGTTAGTTATTAGTTAGTTAGTTGGTTGGTTGGTTGGTTGATTGGTTGGTAGGTTGGTTATTTGGTTGGTTAGTTGGTTGTTTGGTTGGTTGGTTGATAAGTTGGTTGATTGGTTGGCTGACTGGTTGGTTGGTTGGTTGTTTAGTTGGACTACTGATTGGACTATATGTCTGAATGATCTATTTACATGTTTTAGTAATCCTACATTGGTTTTGCAGCGTGTATCTTCATTTTTTCACAAAAAATTCAGGTGACACCCGCCATTTTCCCAGGTGATACCGAGTGGCCATCAGGTGATACCGGGTTGAACCGAGTTGAACCCATTGTC
>JAVLUZ010000604.1:159903-197330 GCA_036768485.1 Mermis nigrescens | reverse complement strand
TGCTTTGAATTTCGATTGTATTGCTTATGCGGCAAATTGTGTTAACTTTTGTTCTCTAGGACGTCGTCCATTCCCATTTCTCATGGACAATCCGTAACTGCCTTCGGTCGGACCGTAGAAACATCATTTCATGCTCTTCTTCTTCAGCATAACCTTCGGATTGTTTTTGGAAAGTTGATAAAACAATTAATGTCTTTTGAACAATTTGAATGTTGATATCTTGAAATGCTCAAAGTTTCTTACGAATTTCTTTACGCATCAGGCAAGGCAAGTTTTCTCAAGTTTACTCCCAATATCGTCCTATTCTGATGCTATTAAGCTGACTCACAAATTCGCAATCACTTAAATAAGCAAATCAACTAATAGATTTAATCAGCTTTTTTGTCTATTTTGTTGAAACGTGTGGTTGCAGCTATTCTAATTTTGTGACTCACTATAATTATGACATGGCTTCTAGTTTACATTGTTTTGTTTCTTTCATTTTCCTTTTTTTAAGTACTGATGAATGTATTATCACTAAAATGATTAACATATGATCCTTTAAAAGAGAGTTACGCGGAATTCGAAGGGGGTTTTGAGATTGGATCCAGTTTCTCCTATATTACTGCTTTGCGTCGCAATGGAAATAATCTGAATTTAATAGAATTGCTCGAACTCTTGTTTCAATCCATTTTACCATTGCAAATATCAAGTCGTACTCAATTAACTATGATAAAACTAGCATAAAGGCTAGTATCAATTATAAAGTTTGTTCACCTACCATAAGTTATCGTTACATTTTCGATAAAAATTCATTTCCCCGACTGTTTTCATCTTGCATACATGTAAATATCTTACAGTACTTGCGCAAAATTCCGAACCTCTTTTCAACGTGCTTGTGTGATAATGCAAGTGGCGAACAATTTTGATCAATTTTTACATCCATAATTATATGAGTCACCTAGCAAATGCATAGATGAAAATAAAATTAATTTCAGGACTGGAATAATCTAAATTACAACATCAATTACACTGAAAATAACACCCTTATTCATTTCACTAAATGATTTCTCAACTGTTTATTCTTTATTGAATCTTCTGCGCCTAGGCATAACATTTTCAACAAACATACAATTAACGAAAATCGATGAACAGAACAAGTTAAATAACTGTATAATAATAATCTTGACAGTGTTCTTCTAACTCCGGCGCTGTCTAATGACTGCAATCAAACGAGCAGCATGATAAGAAAAACTTTTCAAATTCTGTAATTGATTGGTTGTCGCAGAGGATTTCATTTCCCTTGTATACGATACTTGTAACAATTTACAAATTCTCTATCAACAAGTCAAATTGTACATATAAGGATCAAAGTTGTTCGAATAATTATCTAATAAGTAAAGCTAAAACCACTAAATATATTTTTCTGTACGTTTATTGCTGGAGATAGGAAAAGCAAAAGTCAGGTGCATAAATTTTTTCACACCAAACTTCATATGTTCTTTATTGACAAGTCGAAAAACACTGCATAAATACACTCCATCAGACATCGAACTGTATTTCTTTATACTTTAGAACGTTCAGGAAGTTTTCAAAATATTTACTACTTGCCCTCTTAAACCGTTACCATTACTTCATTTACTTTACTTGTGTAAAAGTATCGCCATTTAACTTTGCTTCAGGGTTTTACAATTGATGATATTAACAGCTTTTGATGCTTTCGTATATAGCGAAAAATATTTCTTGGGTTGGATAATGTTGCTGGACCGTTTGATCTTTTGAAACAACTTTATTTTTAAAACTAGTTTTCTGTTCGTAATATCACTTTTGAAAACTGCAAGGACTTGATATCAAGGTAAGTTACAAGAAAATCATTAAAAAATGCCGTTAGCGTAGTTATCTCGATGTACCATTCATTAACCGTATATATATATATATATATATATATATATATATATATATATATATATATATATATATATATATATATATATATATATATATATATATATATATATATATATATATATATATATATATATATCTGAAACTTTGTCTGTCCTCATTTTAGCACTAGATACATCATTTGTAATGTGTAGGCCATAAATGAAGCAGGAAATCCATAAAAATTAGTCATTTTCAGGATAATGATCCGAACAGTGAAGTAAAGAACAGCATTCTAGACGACTTTGAAGGCTATTTTAATTTGCTTATAGGATATCGGACGGTTTAATAAACTAAAATCTGTTTTTCTGTATTTATTGCATAGACATCCCGTCTATTTTCTTTCTGTACATCGGCTGGTAATTTTTTATCTATTTTCTGCAGGTATTATTCAAAGGAAAGAACAAGTGAGCTAAAAGGAAGAAAAAGAGAAAAAAGATTGAAAGAAGAATAAAAGAAAAACTTGAAAGAGCTAAAAAATCACCATAAATATTATTTTGAATTGTTTGTGATGCTAATTGTGATAAATCAGCTGTTTTTGATATGATCTATAATTTTCAAAATCTATATACCTGATCTTACAGTTATTGTCTACTTTTTTTAGCAAAACATTGTCTCACGTATATTAATTTTCAGTCAAAAAATTTTAGTGAGCAAACCATATTAAAGATAAATAAATAAAAACAAAAAAACATTTTCTGGAACGTTGAGCACGGAATGTCAGCAAAATTGTTGAACCTGCAATGTGTACATGTGTGTGCTTGTGTGTGCCGAGAACTTTTCCTTACAGAGTCAACATAATAATTTGTGATAATTATAATGATGATTTGTAGGTTAAAGTGAACGATCATTTTATTATTGGCACTATATTCTTTCAGCTGTTTCTCGGCAAGCAAGCATTTGTCTAACTTTTGTGGCGATTTGAAAATAATGGATATATTTTATAGTCATTTCATTTTTACTTGATCAAAACGAAGAATTTATTGCGGTCAAATGAGCGAAAGATTATGAAACTTTGACGAAAAATTGTTGCTTCTATGAGTTAATATGGTAGTTTGTAATTCGCTTCCAAATGAGACTGGTATTTAGTTTTTTTATTAATTTGTCGATTTGCTCTATGAATTTACTTTATACAGGACCAACTGTTTTCTCTTTTCAATTGTTGATATAACATTAATTTCTTTAGGACTAGCTGCACTAAATAGATAATTATGTCATTTTATAACAGCGGCAATAGTCTTGGCAAGCCATCAGCTATTCGTGCACTACAGCAGTACGGCAGTTTTATTATAGGTACATTTCTGACATATTTAAATCACAAAATTTCTGCATTGCATCACACTACTGTGTATGTAGGTATCTTTTGACATTTCTGGCAAATCTTCAATTACACAAAATTCAACAGCATTTCTTTGCGCTTTAGAATAGATGCGCTTCTCTGGCACGTGCAAAATTTCAGGATGTTGAAGAAAAGACGGAAGTTGATGACAGGGCAAGGTGACAATGTTGGATTAGGGTGTAAACAAATGAGCGTGGCGCCCAAATCGTTGAAACTTGGCCAAAATGTTTACATGTTTTGAAAAAACAACATATCTATCATTGGCGAATGAAGAGATTTATTATTACGTATTGAAGTTATGAACCGTTAAATCGAAATGTACCATTTTTCATAGGCCACCCTGTTCGCATACTGTCATTATGACGGTAAAATAATTTTTACGAGGTAGTTACCTTTAATGTGGAAAAACAGAACTAATGACTAAACGTTCATTGAAAATCAACAGCTAAATTCAGCGTGATATACTGAAATACGATACTATGTATTTCAATTCAATTTGCAGGAAGATACGTATCCTTAAAAAATATGTTAAAAGGACAAAGATTATTTTTTTACAATTGTTGATCAAACATGTAATAGTAGATTTTACATGAAATTCTGCAAATCTCTACAAAATGGAAATTAATAATTTTTCTAATTATGCATTGTTCTGAGCTTAGGTGTATGAACTTTTCGGCGATCATTTGTAAGATAAGCAAGCTATACCGGAGGGATTAAAGAGCCGTATTTTCCATCTATGGATTGCAGCAGAAATTTTACTGCAATCAGTGATTTAAATATAACTGTTATTGCATGAAAATGTCTAACGTTATCGATGAATTAAATCTGCATTGATTTGTTGACAGCCTATTCATAACGAGAATCAAAATATATATGTAAATTATGATCAACATCTAAATTAAATTAAAATATATAAGAGAAAAACTTAACGGAGCGCAAATCGAAAAACGGAAAAAATTTGACTCTAGGATTTATCGGATTCAGTGGGGTATAGATTTCACCCTAAGCATATGTCTGGTACTAATAATAGAAAGGCGTAAATACTTAGAGCGAATTTCTACGAAAAAATCCAGGAGCTCTAATATGGTCGATGAACTTTGAGTGACAAATTATCTTCCAGAGAACATCATTTCGCTTCTAAAATACATTATGTTTGATAATATCGGTATTATTGCTAAAAATTGAAAAAGTTCTTAGTCAATGCTTGTCATGAATGAAAGAGCTCTCCAGTAATGAAAAACTTGAATTGCGCCGTCTAAATTATAAGCTCAATACATACAGTCCGTTTCACTTAACTTTGAGGTTTTTAAAAAATTAAATGTGGCTACAGAAGTGGTTTAAACTTACAGTATACTTAAGATATTGTGCGAATATCTAACTGCTATGATGAAACTTAAAATAACCTTCATATAACAAAATTAATAATAAAATTTTAAAAACATATATTCATTCGTTCACATAATTAAAATTTTAGAGAAAAGCGCAGTTATATAAAACAGACTACAATTAATTGTTTTCAGTATAAAAAAAGAAAATGTTTCGTTTTAATAATTTAATTATACTTCTTTTTTTATTAAATATAGCCTGATTTAATTATTTTATCTTCAAAGCAAAATAATTGTGGGCTGTGGACATTAGAAACTAATCTATTTTAATTATGAAATCAGAGTTTCAACTTTAAACTTAGAGAAATATTTATATTTCTTAAGTCATAATATAGTAGCTCCTTCACTTTTAATCCTATAAGGCTAAATTATAAGTTCCAAATTCCGTGTTTTGGAGAAAGAGCTTCTTTCAACTTTTTGTTTATTTACAGTTCAGTAATCAAAGTATCAAGATTCGGAATTACCCTTTTTTAGAGTAGAAGTTCATCTTTTAGCGATCGCATAAATTTCAATCATCTTTTTTTTGGTTCGAATTCTATATAAGTCATTAAAAATATCCTGGGAAAATTCCGTGTTTTTCATACCAACCTTTTGTTGAAAACACTTATAATTCAAATTCATATGATATGGCAGGTTTTGTTGCTCAGGTTTTGTAATTCATCTTTGCATCCGTAGTAAAAAGCACGCGTAATGTCATAATAATCAGATAAAAGTAAATCATAGGCGGCGTAGGCATATTTTCTCATTATACTTGGCTACCCCCAACATATGATCCTCGTCCTCTTTCCCCTCACAGCTATAACGACAAATGATGATAAAAAACTTAGATAACCCTTTTATTGTTTACACTCAATACCGGAAAAACGGAGTGAGTGTGTGACGTTTACACCAAAATTTCAAATGATCGACGGAGGGCCAATTTTTTTTAAAAACTGTTTTTCCCTGATTAAAAGGTAACGAATCTGATCATAAAATCTCTTTACACTCATTAGTTGTAGGAGTATAAATTAGACGGCTTTTACTGTTTTCATGTGCAAAAGCATATCTAACTTAGTTTTACATGCTATGCAGTCTGATTTGTTTCAAAACGTAGACAGTTATAAAATCTAGGGTTGCCTTTTTTATTTTTTTTGAAGTAATATTTTCAAATTTAGAGGCAGTTTATTGTAAAGAGTCCAGAACAAAAAAAATATTTTTTCTGCCAAATTCTCATAGTACAGAACGTGAATCTTTAAAATATGCCTCGTCTATAATATAAAATAAAATTATTTTTCTTTACAATTAATATTGCGTTATTAGTGCAACTGTAAACTTTACACTGAAAAAAAATTTACGGCCAGAGCATCGTAGATGATAGTTGGCGGGAAATATTTTCATGTAAAAAGTTGGAAAATTTCAAAATTTTAAAACTTCGAAAAAACATACAAGTTATCAAACATAATTTTTTTTAAAATATAAATTCTTCTCTATTTTCAATTTTGGAATTTCTACTAAACATAACAAATCAGTTGCCTTATTTCAGAGTTTTTTGACTCGTCTTTAATAAATAATTATTTTTATCATCATAAATGCACTATTCTTAAACTTCAGTAGAATAATTAATATTTTCAATATAGTATAATCACGCTGATACCTTCGCTGCTGAGATTGATTGTTGTCATGACATATCCACTCTCGCATAAATTTTAAAATTCATCGATTAAATCTTCTGACTTTTATTTTTCATTTTTTAATTCTTCTATTAAAAAACCATGCGCTTCATTTGACTTACTTATCTATTTAGGTTCGAAATTCTCCTTAATTCTCGAATGACAGTATAAATACGCGTCGGGGTGGCGAAATTTTTTGGTCGAGTTTTCGACTGTTATCACCAAAGGCTCTCCTTTCTTGATTTTGCGAAATTTTCTCCATTGCGGAACTATTGCGGATCAATTTATCTTGTGCTTAACAGCAAACTTTTCTACGATCAATATGCAGTTAGTATTAGGGGTTTAATCTTTACGCTCATTGATTAATTAAAAAAAACAGATGCCTTTAAGGTTTCTCTGTTAACTTTTTCGTTATGAGTTTAGATGAATTAAAAGATAGCAATAAAGTTACTTTAAAGGGCTACACGTGAAACAGGCATAATTTCAAAAAAACGTAATATTGAGTTGTTTATGGGAGTAAAGTTCGAAATCTGAGTGTAAAATGAGCATAAAGTTTTTTTTTCGTATTTTGATTTGTACATCATATCAAATATTTTGCATTTTATGTTTTGGCTCTACAAACGTACTACAATCAAAGGGCTACAAACTGGCCTGAACCGAATTTATTTTCACTCAATAGGGCATTGGGTAGATTTTTAAGTTTTATTGGTGGACAGTGGAAAAATACATGTTAGTCCATTTTTTGTTCGCAATTTCTCAGTTTAGAAGTCGGGCAATGTCCTCTAGGATAAAAATAAAAATTACTTTTTAGGGGTACGCGTCACAGCGAATTGCGTTTGTTTAGATCAATATTTAGCTTTTTTGGGAGGTGGAGTCAAAAATGGAATAAAAATATACATATGTAAATAACTACTGATTCTGTGATGTACATATTTAATAATAATAAAGATTCATTTTTTGTCCAGTCGTCATTAGAATCTTGAATCCTTTATTCTTGACTAAAACCGACATATAGTGTAGTTTCTTGTATCAAAGTCTATTTTGTTATTGATGACCTAAATCCTCTGGATTACTCTATATTCCTGTGCCGCCATTAAATTGCTCTAAACGTGAACTTTCCCTTTTTGCATAAATCTAAAGCTCTTTTTCACGTCTGTAACTTGCTATTGTAATAATCTCCATGTGAACAATGTTATTGCATTGGTAAAACTATTTATGTGCATAAATAGGTACCTACTTGAAAAAGCATTAATTCCGAAATCATTAGTCACTTAAGAATTTTTAATGACAAACCTTATATTATACCACTTGTCAGTCACTGGGGACTGTCCGCCACCCGGTACAGTCGGCCACCTGGAACTGTCGGCCACCCGGTACAGTCGTCTGCACAGGGATTGTCGGCCACCCGGTATAGCCGGTCACCTGGGACATGTAGGCTAGACGGGAATTTTTGATTGACAGATCTATTTTTAAGAGCCATTTGTCGGTGACCCAAAATTGTCCATCACCCGGGACTGTCGGTAACCCGGGACATGATCAAATTATATAATCTGCACTAAATGAAATTATAAGCTGGTCCCTTACTTGGAGATTAGAACTTTCTGCACACAAATGTGTTATTCTTGATTTTGGTCAAAATAATCCTTGGTTTCAATTACACTTCAAAGGGGTAAATTTAGAATGCAGTATTTCTTGTAGCGATTTAGGAGTTTTAATATCAGCTGATGGTAAATTTTCACCACATATCAATCAATTTGTTAAAAATGCGTATCATAAAACTTGGCAGCTTTTAAAAATTTTATGTAAAACAATGTAATATTATTGGTTAAAGCTTTTACGACTAACGTTCGACCAACACTCGAATATTGTTCTATCATTCAGTCTCCTCATTTTTATTCAGATATAAATTTGAGGAAAGTTCAGAAGCATTTTACTATAAGAATATCTTATAACAAGATAGCCACTTATTCGAAAGACTAAACTTTTTAAATCTGGAGTCACTTGAAGCTGGACGTCTAAAAATTGACTTAAATGAAACCTATAAATTCATAAACTGTCCGCACACTTGAAATTTTGACGAAATATTTTCCAAAAGTCTTAACCCTTTCAATCAGTCAAATAATTTATACGTTAACTATTCCCGCACTGATGTCAGAAAATTTTGGCTTGGAAATCGTGCATCATTTTTGTGGAACAAGTTACCACTCATTGTCAAACAAGCAAAGAAGCTAACTCAATTTGAGAAACTACTTGCAGAAAACTTCAAGTTTAAGTCTCACTGTCGATGGCTGATTCACCCGGCATAGAATGCCCTTCTCCCCTGTTACATTTTGCAATCAGCATAATTTTTAACTCTTTATTTTTTGTGTTAATATTTCTGCTTCATTTTATTTGCGTCCGCCATTTCAAGTTGTTTCATATCTACTTGTTTTAGCTGCTTTCGTTTTATATGACAAATAAACTTACTACTACTACTACTACTACTACTACTACTACTACTACTACTACTACTACTACTACTACTACTACTACTACTACTACTACTACTACTATGAAACATAGCAAATAAATTCATTATGGCTCATGCATGTACAACGTAGTTCTGAACCTTGTACACTGGTTAATACCAGCCATTAATCATAGATGCACATCGTGATCAGTCGAAAGGCCTGTCTGCCTTATAGAAGACTATTTTGAGCTGAACTAGTCTCGAGAATGTGATGGAACGGTGAAAAGCGCTTGAAGCGTGTTAAAAATATTCTCTGTGATCGATTCCAATGCAGTTCGCGGAGAAAATCGATACTACTTTTTATTATACATACCAAGCTTATTTTTCCTGAATAGTTTTACTCCTGTCTTTCAAAGAGTTAAGCCTTAATCCTATATTTTGCATTCGCTCCATTCACCTAAGTATGCGCGCATACCTACATTTTGCAAACTTTTCTATACAAATCTTAAAAGGTGAATTTCATTAACCAATTTTACTTGCTATATTAAATTTTTGATAAATTCAGCGAGATGGAAGCTAGTTAACACGTATGTGTATGAATAACTTCAGGAGTGATATGACCTTAAGCCAATTTAAATGCCGAATCGCATTTTTTGACGCAGGCTTATGATAAGAGGCTTCCTTAGTTCCCTGCTTAATTGCGATGTTCACTTTTATTAGTTATTTTTAGTGTATTTTAAGATTATATTGTATTTTATCTTAAGTTAGAATGATTTAGAAAGTTAATTTGATTGGCTTATTTGTTTTTACTATTACATATTTTTTCCATTTTGAATTTATTCCACATTCTTATTCATATCAATATTCTGAATTTTTTCAGATTAACGATTCGCAAACTAGATATCAAAAATTTAGTTTTTAATATACTTGTTCTGCTGGTCGATATTATGACTCAGATCCTTAAGTAAATAAGGTGTCAGGCCCGTCGCTAACCAAAAACAGGTGGGTGATCCGCTCGAAAACATCAATATCAAACTAGACTCGCTGAACAATATGAATAATTTTTTTGAAAATAGAAAATATACAAAAATACGTGGGTTAGTTGATGCCTTATAAATCTGGTTTAAATAGATTTTATATAGGACAACGATTGAGTATATAAGCTTGTCGTACTGCCTTAGATCATTCACTCTTCTGTTTTATAATCATTTATTACGCACTACAACTTCTCGCTAACTGCTATTTTTCTTAATTTTCAGGAACCGACCTGATAATTATGGTATTTTCTGTTATAATTTTATATTTCGATTCAAATTCAATCATTTTTCATTCTTGCTATTTATTATAATCCAATCAATTTAACATTTAATTTTAATGTCTGCGTAATTTAGATTTTAGTGATTTTCATCTTAGTTTTACAAGAAAAGGCATGTTTAATATATTTCAAAAAATATAAGGTTAATTTTTTCAGACAATATTTTCAAAAATTTGCTTTTGTTTGTTTCGCTTATAACTTTTACTTGCTACATTATGTTCAGAGTGCGTGTAAGAAATGTCTTGCGCAATTTATATCTTGATTGACGATCAAAGCACAGCTTAGCCGGTATGGGTGAGTCAGCCAAAAAGCTTGTTTGACACAGAGCTTAAAATAACAACAAAGTGCCTCAACTGACATTTTTTAGTCAATTTCAGACATAACATATGGACAATTTCTCAAAAAATAATATAAGGAAAATATTAAGCATATCAAAACAGTGCATAAAAAGCACTAATCTTCGTTTAAAATAATTAAAAACTGGAAAATATTTTAGGCAAGCTAGAACAGCATTCTAACCACCTATGGGAAACGAAGCGACCGAATCTCAGAGGTCTAATGAGGTTAAATTGCTAAAACGTCTGACAAAAAACGTGGGTAGTATTTTGAACTCTTAGAGTCTTAATTCTCTCTCCCCCAACCCACTCTCAACGTGCACTTTATTCTACGTGCGGTGACCTTCGGCTGTAAAACAAAACACAGTAACAAAGAGACAGATGAGCATGAGGTTAGATCGTCTGAAATTCAAAGTACTCCTAACAACGCCTAAATTAAACTTTTGACCTATTTTTAGCGATTTTTGTGATTTTTTCGACCCCAACCTCAAAGCCTCCACAATTCAACTGGGTGCAATATGCGGGTTTAGGTAGGGGCGCCGAGGCGATCGCCACCTATTGTTGATAAGTAGTTTGGCGCACTAAAGAATATGCAGATGTAAATTTTTAATGATTTTACTGATTTTATTATGAATTTTGTCATTTTTGGCTTTCATTTTGTGATAATTTTTAATAATTCTAATAATTGATCATTTTTAATAATCACTAATTATAATAATAGCTTAGAGCAACAAGGTGTTAAGTGACATTTTCTGAAAATGCAGCTAAGGGTCACGCTTCGAGGCACTGGCGACTACCCTCTAGTGTTGTCGTACATTGAGGGCTAATAAACTGTAACCAACTGGAGCAGGCTGCTATATAGCATAGCCGATGCGGCGACAAGGTGTAAAGTTTATTTCAAGTTCAGCAGGCATCATTTTTCAATTCTGTTACTTAACACCTTATAGTTGTTTCGAGCTTTTTGTAAAAGAAGAGTAGTTTATGTAAAGTAGAAGGATTTTTTAGTGCTCGCAATGATTTATCGTGCATTTTTTGGCGCTTTATTTCGATTTTCGCATTAATTTTACGCGTTTTTCAGTGAAAATTTTCGGAAGTTTTTTTTTTTGATTTTCAGTGGACCACAAATGAGTTCGGATGTCAAATAGAGGCAAAAAGTCGCTACTTTAAACCTAACTTATAGATTTTTGGACAATTTTTCAACAATATTTTTTAATAAAATTCTGGATCTGCCACTGCTGCAGCCATGATTGACTTTATTCATATAAAGTCTGCGTTTATAATTCTACAGAGCCGATCAAGCCAAATTATACATCTGTTGCTAGCTATCGCTTTTATGATAACATGCGTGGCGGAAGCAGGCGACTTTGATGCCCGTTGCACTGCTGAATGCACCGCGTACAACGCATGCCGAGTAGGCACCCTCACATTTGGCCACTGCGGGAAACCCCAAGGTTGCAAATGCGACTGTTTCTTTTGGGAAGATGATTGCTAAATTGTCAGGAGGCGATCATCCGATAGTCTAATCATTGTCAGAAATCGGAAATCGATTTTATCACTATGTACAGAGTATGCTAAGTAAAACTATCCGCTGCATTTTTAATTATAGCTTTTTGAATATTGGACTAAATTTAGTAAAAAGTGGGCCAGATATATATTAGCAAACATAGTTTAAACGTTTAGCTGGAAACAGAAAAAGTGACCTGACGCTACATTACTCATTCGAAATCACAATCCAAGTCAATCAAGTGCTGAAACTATTCCTCATACCCAGCTGCATTGTATTGATTCTCATATTTGTAAGTGACTTCCCTGATGGCCAAGCTACTATGTACAATTTTAAAGGTCGGAAATAGTAAGAGAATAGGCATAGGTGGGCGGTAGCATCCACATTCTGGGTGAGGGGCCGATGGGGACAAATAGCTGAAAATTCAAGTCTAGGTGGTCTATCGATATTGAGAAAGTCTTCAAAATTCGGGGGAGGGGGCTCGAGACCATAGGTGGGCGGCTCTGAAATTATAGGGGTGCAAGGATTATTTAAAGGTCAAAAATGGCCTTTAAAATGGTGATATGGCTGAAAAATACCATTTTTCAATGATTCTCATCGAGCACTATCCATTGGCATCAAAAAATTCCGAAAAAAAACAAACAACTTCTAAAAATTGTATTCTGAAGGGGTTTGGTTTCTAGAGGGAAGGTGCATACCCCCTAACCACCACGCCTAGGTGTTGTCGAGAACAGAAATGCGCGAGAGGGGTTTGGGGGTCTGGACCCCCAGAATAGAAAAGCAGAAAACTTTATGTGGAGAATTATGTAAAATGAAGGCCAAAAAGGACTAAAATTGAAAATTCGCTACAAAACAGCTTCGAATTGACCTGACAACTGTGTAATAAACATAGTTTTAAGGCTATTTTAGCACTTATCCACTTTTTGACTTCATTTCGGCCCAGAAAAAGCTAAATTTTTGACTCACTAGACCGATTGATAAGCGTAGATCGGCCACGTTTTATGCATTTATAGTCTAGACCGTACGTGGGCAGCAAGAAAATTCTGGGAGGAGGATGGGTGCAAAATGTTTCAGAGGTCAAAAAATGGCCCTAAAAATGGTGGTATGGCGAAAAACATTTTCAAGAATTAAATTCTGGGGGTTATACCCCTAATTCTGGTTTTAATTGGTTTTCAGAGGGGTTATATCCCCAAACCCCCCACTCCAGGTGTAGTCAAGAAATACACTTGAGCGCGTTTTTTCGCACTTATTATTAAGTAACTGCCGGAGTGTAAAGCTTATACTGTTAATCTATTATGCTTCTAGAGCTGTATATAAGGTCAGCCTTATTGTGAAATGTGCTCCATGATGTCAAGATTACGAATCTGACTTTGAATCTTCTACGCTGCAGTGTATAAGTTTTACTCTGAGAATTAAAATTAGTTGTAAAGAATTGCAGGTGTGTTTTAATAAAAGCTTTCCCATCATAAATTTCGATTCTGACATTTAATTTGTGGCCTGCAAGAAAATCAAGTTTAAATCAAATCATTTTTATTGGTTTATAGCAGAGCTTATGAACAGACTTTGTGTAAAGTCCGAATTCTAAGTCCGACTTCAAATGTATCAATCTTTAAAGGCTTGTTCATTAGCGTGTGAAGAATTTCATCCAAAGAAAATTTCATGGCATAGGATTAGAACGCCAAATTCATTAAAAAGACATTTTTTGCCTTTTAAACATTTGGGTTAATTTCGAATCATTGTATGCTACACAGGCTACAATAAGCCTGGTGTGCTGTCATTGTTAGTACAGCATATATGGCCTGCATCATCAATTATTTTTCTAAAACTTAAGATAAATCAATCCATTGATTAAATGCAATTATATAGGTACGTGTCACACATTGCAGCATACCTCCTTTAAATCTCTTGCATTCACCTAATGCGAATCATACGTTTAGCATACATGTATGTATCCGTTCTGAATACGAACTTCTTAGTCAATTGGCGCTAATTAAGTAAATTTTATGGCTTTAACATTTACATTGTTACCCACCCCCAATCACTCAATGTGCGGGTAAGGTATGGAGTCTAGACCACGGTATACGAACAGTTTTTCCCAGACAATCTTTAGCTGGACATTTTTTTCGAACATTGTTCCCATGGAATTTTCTCCTCGGTAAACTTTTCCCCGGACGTCGTGTCATTTTTCCCCAGGCCTTTTTCTCCATAAATCTTCCTGTTGTTTACTGAGATGCATGATTTCTGACCATCAAGTCAATAAGGTGCTCAAACGCCGCTGAAACGTCCTCAACAGGGACGAGCGGGCAACAAAACGCATTTTAAGAGCAAATTTTTCGTCTTCAGCATAACGTTGCTGCAAGCCATTGTTTTGAATCGACCGATAAATGCACTGGGTAAAGTGGAAAAAGCAGCCCCGGCACTGAACTCCTACAAAATACGACTGCAACGCGTTTGATAGCTGCATTTTTCGAAATCCACCATAACCGCTTCTGGATTGCGGGTTTCAATTCCTGAATTTTGTTAAACAAACGTCGGTATGTGCTTCCGATTTGCTTGGTAGCAACGCGAAAATTGCAGGAAATACCTTATTTTCGCAAATTCCATGAATGGTACCCAGCTACTGAAATAGAGGCAGCACGGTCTTAAATGTTCCATCAGCATAAAGGTGATTTGACTGTGAAAGAAACTGCAGGTTTTGCTTGGTGCGAAAAATGAGCGTTCGAATGTCACTGGGTCCACTATTGTACTAAAGGAAGTTTTCGCCATTCTTGGTCATTCTGTACTCCTTGGGTATTTGCATATCTCTTAAATTAGTCGGATTCGGCGGCGCATTAGCTGCTATGACTCTTTGATGCCGAATACTCCTTTTTAAGCTTTCCACAGCTGGCATCTTAGTTTGGACGGCAGGTGTCAATTGTACCCCTATCTCAGAAACAATTAAGTGAGTCGTCTCTTGAGTTGTCCTTGCTTTTTCTTTAGCAGCTTCAACGGCTTTGTTGGCCTTGATCTTCGCAATATCAAGTGTGTGATCATGCACCACTACTGAATTGGTGATTTCATCTTCGTACAATCTGGCTTTACACATGATAGCATAAGATTGATCGCACTTCCAGATAATTGCTCCATCAGCTGCTGATTTAACATTCAGGTAAAGATAACCATCCTTGTACAGCTTTTGGTTCCTCTACGCCAGGAATAAATTCCAGAGGCATTATTATATGACCAAAGCTTTAAAGCGAATCACTGCAGGACAAGTACAGCAAATTCAGTTTAAGAATGCCAGTCGAAATGACGTTTTTGTTTAGTCATAATCAGCCAAAGGCAGCAAATACTAATGGATTTTTTCCCATCTCAGTAACGATAGAAAGCCTACTGTCAAACAGATGCCGCAATATCGCAGATGCACGCATACCATTTATGTTTAGTAAGTGCGCTTGTGATCACTTCGATGTTGGGGAAAAACGTCCGGAGAAAAATGACTCAGGAAAAATATCCGAGGAAATATTAACCCGAGAAAAATTTACTGGGAAAACATGACTGGGAATAAATATCCGGGGAAAATGATGGGAAAAAATATCCGGGGATTCCTAGGCCACACTCGGGTGGAGGAAGGGAGGAAGGGTTAGAGGTATGATTCCCCCGAGAAACCAAAATGCTCTTCCTCCATGTACCAGAATACCTCCCAGAATTCAATGTTTGATGATTCTTTTGTTTTCTGCAATTTTTTGATGTCAATGGATAGTGCTCGATGAGAAACGTTGAAAGATGGTGTTTATTTCCATACCACCATTTTTGAGGTTATTTTTCGACCTTTGAAAAATATTGCACCCCTTAGAATTTTGGTGCCGCCCACCTATGGTTTAAGCCCCACAGAACAAGACGATGTTGAACTCTATGGCTGAACCCCTAGATGACCTGACTCCTAAGATCGGTGGTGCTGGAAATAGGTTCTTCGACTACTATAGCCTGTTTCACATAAGTTTGGGCATGAATTTGAAGAATTTTTCGAAAGTAAGCCGACGGACTATAATAATTATATGTCAAAGCAATGCTAAAATCGAAATTTGTCGGCTTATTGCCGAACAGTTTATGAAATTTATGTTCAATCTTGTGAGAAACAGACTATAGGGGTCCAATGGATACCGGTTTTGGTGCCAGTAGAAGGGTCTGATACCGATTAATTCAGGTATTAATAATTTTATTTCTCAAGTTGAATGTGAATCGAGCATTGCCGAGATACAGTCTGAAATAAAATAAATATTAAGCAATAACAATTGAGGCAGATTGTTCGGAAAGTCCGTCTGAACATTTTAGTAGCTCATTTCAAAGACCCTTAATCAACAATTCATAAATCACTGGATCGAAGTATGTTACATGCGTACACAATCAATTTGAATTAAGCGTTTTAGTCTGATTATATTAATTACTGCTCCAAAGAAAATCTTGAAGTACGGTCGCATTTTCTATAACATTTGTTGAAAGAATTTTGAAATTGAACATAGCTCTCTCTCTCCATTTGCAGTTCTGCAATAAAAAATCAATGTTATGAAAATGTTGCAGCTGCTATCAATAATTCAATCTAACACTTAAATATGAGAAAAATACAAGAAGATTAAAAATTTCTAAATGCTAATTTTTTGTTGAAAGTGCACAGTTGATTTAAAAACCATTTCTGCTCATTCTTCATTCTCAGCCTCAAAATCATAGTACAACAGGTTGCATCTATCGCAGGAGTTTGGTAAGTTTACAAACATATTAGGTTCACCGCTTAGTTGGTTTTTAATGGGTGATTTTGAGTAGTCTCTGCTAACATTTTAGTTTTTTAACTCAAACTAGATTTCTTCAGACAGAAAAGTATGCCTTTTCTCATTCTGGATAAGTCTTGAGCAGACATGTATTTTGAAGATTTTAGGATCGAGCTGAATCAGTTGGAACGATGAAGTGGAAATTTTCGGATAAAATAAGGCGAAACTATTGCCAGCAGCGTACAAAACTCAAGTTTTTCTAAAAGAGCTGTTAAGTGGACTAGAAACCGTAAAAATATGATAGTGTCTACTTGCTTTGACGTTTATACCAACGATTAATGGCGTTCTATCTGAGTAGAGCCATTCAGCTGGTCTTCAGACCGAGATTAACCATAATCCAAGTCAATACCGTGGTCACGGGTGCAACCACAAATTGGCGTGGAGAAGTGGGGTGCGCACCCCTCAAGAAACCTCCCCCCCCCCCTCACAAAACCAAAAAAGCCCCCCAGAATTCAATTTTTAATTTTTTTTGTCTTTTTCGCAATTTTTCATGCCAACGGATAGTACTCGATGCGAAACGTTGAAAAATGGTGTTTTTTCGCCAAACCACTATTTTAAGGCCATTTTTTTGATCTTTGAAAAATCTTGCATCCCGCTCAGAATTTTAGTGCCACTCACCTATGGGTGCACCTGCACCTACTGCTTTACATGCATATTTGGTACACTATGCCTACAAATTAGAAAGAGGAATGGAAGAATAAAGCAGAAAATACGATGAAGACAGTCAAAAAACAAGAAAGGTACGATCACTTTAATTAGCATTTGGAAGTTAGCTAAAGATTGTGGACAAACGGGTTTCTCTCCATTTCCTTGGTATTCCCTTTTAAGCGAGGCGATTCAACTCGATAATGCTTTAGCGCTTCTCTATACCTACAGCTAAAGTGGCAGGATCAGTCTCACTTCGTTTTCAGTGCAACATGTACGATTTCTTTGTTTGAAACACCAAAATTAAAAAATATACGAAAAGATATAATATAGGACTTAACATTTCAGACAAAGCATAAAATTAATTATCTATTTACTGAAAAAGGTTTTGACTATGTCAAACAATTATGAAATAGTAATTTATAGTGTATAAAATGCAATCTTTTCCAATATAGCAGCCTGCTTGGCGGCCTAATTGAAATTTTTTGTTCTCATCCAAATCAAACAAACAAATAATCGTTTGAAGACCCGTTTACGCACTTTTCAAAATGTTCTTAAAGGTTAAATTATGTGAAGTACTTAGACAGTCATAGCTTGAAGTATTAGTTTTTCAATATGGCTGCCCCTATGACATAAACTTGTGTTGAACAAACCGGAAGAACGAGCTAATCTTGTTTAACCGCTTTTATTGTACAAGAAAGCTTATCTAAAGACGCAATTATTTTTGCTGCTTTTGAGTTTTTTATATAGAATACAGAGTAAACGGGATCCTGGGCAAAGTTTCGCTATTTTTTCGCGAGACATACTACAGACATAAGAAATTTAAATTTTCACGGCAAAATAGTTGCGTCCTAAAATTTTCTATCTAAAAACCTTTTTCAAAACTAGAGCAGTGGTTCTCGAGATTTGCTTACGAAACCTAAGAGCTTCAAAACACTTTTTTGAGTGATCATCAACCACTTTGTATTTTAAGACTTTTAGTAAGCTTATAGCTGTAGCGAATGAAGTGCGTACTGCTGAAAGCTCATATATTGCTGATTTTAAAATGCATATAGGTGATAGGTGATGTAGCGGTGGTACCTCCTGTGAGACCCAAGCACGCAGGCTACAAGCCCATTTATTACCGCGGAATAGATTATCATCTCACCGAGTTATACCAGCAGTACCTCTTTAAGAGCCCTGCTGGATGGATACCAGCGGTATCACGTAAGTGTCCCGTTGGAACAAGACCGCACGAAGAAAGAACCCACAGTGCGTGGTTTCAGAACCTCGTGCCCGCAACTTGTAGTTAGATCGTTAACCACTAAGCCAAGGAGGCCATAAAATGCATATAACCGTATCATATTATTATTTAAGTCAAGTAAGCCTTCAAACGCTAATTTTGCTATTTATAGTGAAAATGACGTGGTCATGCTATCGTGACACTTATGCTATATGAATTTCCTACCGGTACCGGTACCAGCTTGAAAATGAGTTACCGTTTAACCACTAATGAATATTCGTACGTGGGTAGAGGCCTATTTCTGGGGTGTCTGGATAGTGTAACACGGACTAATACCCCGGAAAATGTAAAAATCTAATTTGGGGGAAAATCTCTTATTAGGGGATTGTTATATTTTCGTACGATCTAAATTCATCAAACCCCCATACTCACTTGTGGTTATAATGCGTACTTAAGTATATAATGCCCATGTTGGGCATGTAGCGATATGCTGCCGGTAGAAACATTAAAACGAATTGCAAAAAACATTTAATTAGCTTTCAATGCGTACAGCGAGTAGTATTATTCAGTAGAATTAACAAGACATATTTTGCAAGCACTAAATTGAATCTTATCTCATTGAGAGATTAGCTGAAAACTCAGAAGACAGCGATTGAAAGAATCATTATTACAGGTCAACAACCTGGTTCCCACACGAAACAGTCGCATCGGCATCCATCTGGTTTGTGACAATTGCCGAATCCAAAAGAGCGAATTCGACACCAGTTGAAAGCGCTGCAAAGAACGGTGCATCTTCCGTCGATTTCGCCGCAATTCACCGGGTCCCACAAACTTGCGCCGATAGTCAGCAAAGCGATGACAAAGAAAATCTTATTTAATTTGCTCTAAAACATACAAAATATACAATAAATCTAATAATGATAAAATAATAAAGTAACAAAAGACGCGAAAATACAAAATCAGATTCAAAAAAGGCAACATGGGCAAATAAACTTCGTGCGTTATCCTTTTGCTCTCGACTAACAAGCATAACGAACGATAAAATCAAATTGAGTCGAAATTTAACGCGATTTAATCCGTTGATTTTTTCTTTCTCAATTGCTCTTGCGAATGAATAAAGCTAATATAAAATAATAATGAATGATAAAGTGTAAATTAATAAATGATAATAACTAATAAATAATAGATATTGAAGATAATCAATAAAATATTCTTGAATAAAAAAATTAATAATTAAAGTGCCTAACATTTCTTTGTGAAAATTTTTCAAATGTTTATTGACCTAAAATCTTTCAGCAGGAACTGATTTGACTCGAAATCGATTTCCATTAGTTCTTTTACACTATTTTCAGTTTTTGATCAAAAAATATCCAAACCATTTCAAATTATAGCTTATACTGCAGAAAAGGATTTGTTTAAACAGCCAAACGTCCGTTGAACGTAACCATAAAAGTATACAATTCAAGGTATTCTGAATTAAAAAATGTTTCGCGAATTCCGGGATATGGCTCAAAATAATTTTATAAAATGCCTTTTTCGGAGTAAAAATAATAGGTTTTAAAACGAAGTCCTGTTTTTGTTCTTATTAAATACAGAAGAAGAAATTGACCACGATTTTATATAGGTTTTCTCTTTGTTTTATATATTATTATTTTACATTCCTTCAATAAAATTTTTGAAAATTTTTGAAATATTTTATTTTTTATTTTAAAATACAAAAATTTTAAGTATTTCGTATTTCATGTCTTCTATATTTTATACATTTAAATACGTCATGTGACGAAAGTTTTCTACATTTGAACAAATACTTAGCTAAAAAAGCTTAAAACTGCAAAGTTGTCGCAGCAATTTTGCGGCGTCAGTAGGAACTAATTCTAGGAGTATTAACCTATAATCATCGACAGAATACATACGGTTGGTGTCTTATCTATTTATTTTCGAAAAACATCGCTATATGTGTTGTGTCGGAGACACACATACGCAGCAGCTGGATTGAGTGGGGCTGGGCAATCTGAAACTAACAAAAATCATAGGTAGCGCCTTAGCACATACCTATAATATAACTTTGATACCCCCAACATATGCCCCCCTCCGGCTATATCGGCACATATCTAGGGAGGTGTGGTTTTTTAAAGGGTAGATAATAAAAAAACTTGGATGAATTCTTTTGTTTACACTCAATACCGAGCTAGTCGTAAGTGTGTAAAGTTTACACCAAAAATATAAATCATCGGCGGAGGGCCTATTTTTTCAATAATGTTTTCCCCTGATTAGTAGGTTACGAATCTTGTCTTGAACTTTCTTCAGACCCTGCATTAGATTGTTGCACAGGAGTGTAGAATTAGACGGTTTTTACTGTTTTCATGTGCAGAAGCATATCTAATCTAGTTGTGCATTCAATACAATCTGATTGGTTCCGAAAAGGCACCCGGTTATAAACCCAGGGAAACACTTTTTTATTTTTTAAAAGTAATATTTTCATATTTAGAGACGGTTTATTGTAAAGAGTATGGAACAAAAATATGTTTTTTCTGCCATATTCTCCAGCTTAGTGAACAGAACGTGGTAATTATCTTCAAAATGTGCCTCGTCCTAAGTCCTACACGTTAGGAAATTTATTTCGTTTTTTCATAATCAATATTGCGTTATTAGTGCAGGTTTAAACTTTACACTGAAAAACAATTTTTCCGCCCAGAGCGTCGTAGATGATGAATTTTTAAAAAATGTTCTCCGTAAGTTCAGAATAATAAATCTGACTTTTAAACTTTTCTACATCCAGTGTTTGTTGGGGTTGAAGAGGTGAACTTTGAATTAAACATAAATCTATTTTCTAATGCCGATAGATCACTCCGTATTGCATATTGTTTGAACAGATTTTCTCATTTCAGAGGTTTTTGATCCTCTTCAATAAGTGATCATTTTTATTATCATAAATGCACTATTCTTAAACTTCAGTAGAATGATGAATATTTTTCAGTATAGTATAATCAAGCCGAAATCTCGACTGTGAGATGAGTTGGTGCATGGCTGATGTATCCGTTGTCGCATGTTTGCACGTGGATTCGAAAAAAGAATAATGGATTCAAGTTTTCTGAATACCAAGCTTTTTTATTATTTTAATTCTTTTGGCAAAACCATGGACTTCATTTGACTTATTCATCTATTTAGGTTCTGCAGATGACACTTTTTTGTTTTTTGAATTTAGCCTCAGTTCTCGAATGGTATTGTAAGGAGTGCGAAAATCTGGGGTTGAAAAGATACATTTTGGTCACGTTTTCGATTTGTTTATGTCTACCAACAACTCCGATTATGAGTTTTAAGAATTTTTTATAGAAGAAATGTACTGCGGATTAAGGGCTATCTTGTGCTTACCACCAAACTTTTCTACAATCAATACGCAGTTAGTAACAGGTGTTTAAACTATACACCCTAGTGGATGAGTAGAAAAGCAGATTTTGTCAAAGATTTCTCTGCAAACCTTTTCGTTATGAGTTGGGATGAATTAAATAAAATAGAAATAAAGTAACTTTTGAGAGCTACACGTTGAAGCAAGCCGCGTTCAAAAAAACGTAATATTGAGTTTTTTATGAGGTGTAAAGTTCGAAATCTGATGTGTGAAATAAGCAAAAAAACAGGTTTTTTTCGTATTTTGATAATGTAAATCATATGAAATATTTAGCGGTACATAAGTCTGGCACATACAAACGTACTACAATCAAAGGGCTACAAACTGGCCCGAACCGAATTTATTTACACTCAATTGGGCTTCAGGTTCAGATTTTTAAAGTTTACTATGTGGTGGACAGTAGAAAATACGTGTTTGTCCATTTTTTGTTCGCCACTTTCTCTATCCAGAAGTCGGGCGAGGTCCAATGGGATAAAAATAAAGTACTCTCTAAGGAGTACGCGTCACAGCAAATTGCGTTTGTGTAGATCAAAATTAAGCTTTTTTCGGGAGGTGTAGAGTCAAAAAAATGTGGGAGTTAGACGTGTTTATGTCTAGTTTTTTTCTGCCAAATTTTGGTTTATGATTCTGAACATAATCTCAAGTCTAAAAATGAACCTGACACCAAATATGATACGCCAGTTTGTTCACAATCAACTGTGGTGTAAAGTGGTTTACATCTGATATTTATTTGTCCTCGGACCAGAGAGCTTAATTTTTTAATGAATGTTGATCGAAATATCAGAGTAATATCAGAATTACGAATCCGACTGGAATTTTCTTTACACTCTGTGGTTGTGTAAAGTTTACACAGCACATTAACTTTAGTTCTAGAGCCTTCCAGAAGCTTAATTTTTTTCGACTTGTTCTACGTAAAATCAGAATTGGGAATCTGGATGTTAGTTTTCTCTACACCTATTAGTTGTGTAAAGTTTGCACTATTCATTTGTTGTTAAAATGTACTTTATACTACAAATCTATTTTACTTCCAAATCTGAGCGTTAGTGTTCCTTACGCTTGATATTTGCGTAAAGTTTAAGCTGGAAAACTTTGATCTGTTTAAATAATGTAGGGTTGTCTTGTTTAAAAAGGATAATACTGATGTTAACGACAATATTGTTTCCCGCGTTCTTGGACTGCTGTCATTATTGTGGCATCTTACTCTATGTGTTTACTGACTGATGTGCTCAAATCATGCTAATTAAAAGTAGGGTACTAGCAAAGAAAAATACCCCGATGGAACAAGAAAGATGAATATACTTGGAATTGTGGATTGTTAAGCATATAAAAAGAGGGGACTAAGAAAAAGCTACCTAAAGTCGCAAAATCTGATAAAAATCTTTTTCTCTAAGCAACGCAGAAAATCGACGTATATTCTGCGGCCTCTGAAGAGTGTTTTTTTTAAAATAATTTTCAAATTTTCAGATATGTGTGTATAAACAGAAATCTATCAGGTTAACTTTTTTTCAAATTGCTGGCAAGTAGCAACGCTGATTATCTTCGTATCCTGATTGATAGAAAACTAAGTGGTATTGTATTTGAAGTTGTTTTATTTTGTTATGAGCATTATAGCAAGCAAGCAGGGGTCGATTGACGGGCATGCTGTGTACCTACTTTTGGTCTGCTTCAAGTCGACTCACGCGTTTCCTACTGTTTTAAACCAACAATTTCTTCAATTGTTTTGGATGCGTCGATGTTTGCTATTTCCTTCAATCGGCTGTGAAAGATGTTACTCAATATCATTTTTTATAGCTACTGCATAGCTAATGTGCTATTTTTCAATCATTTTTACGGTTAAATATTTATTTTAATGTGTTGGCCGCAGAATATACTTCAATTTTTTGAGTTGCTTAGAGAAAGAGTGATTTTTATCAGATTTTGCGACTTTAGGTAGCTTTTCCTGGTCCCCTCGTTTTACATCCTTAACTATCCATTATTCCAAGTATATTCATCTTTTTTGTTCCATCGGATCATTTTTCTTTGCCTCTAAATAACCGCCACATTCTCTGGAGATTTCCGTATACGTGTTAGCGATGACAGCTGAGCTGCTAGTAACCTAAACCTTGCGTTGTGAAGACCCGTTCGATTCCGCTCCCTAACAGGCTAATTCAGCCTTTCATTCATCCCCTTGGAAACAATAAATTAGAAATCAGACACTTGTCGGAGACAAACCCCTTAGGACAGAGACGGGCAGCTGTCAAATTCAGAAATGAGTCCAACGGGGCTAGATCGTCTAAAATAGCATCAAAAATTCATTTCTGGGGTTCTTGCGATATTTAGAGGGTCTTTTAAATTCTGAAAGAGTCCAGCTAGACCATAAACACACAGCATAAGTGGGGTATGAGTCAAATATTGAGCTTTCTCGAGCAAAAATGACGAAACGTTTAAATAGATTTTAAACAATTTTTATATCTAGTTTCTGATTTAACAAAATTGTTCATTTTCATCACCTTTTAGCCATCGTTTCGCTCAATATTTTTCTAGAAAATTACCCATTTTTTCATTGTGGGAGACTAAACCCTCAAATCCCTCGCACGTGCATTGCTAATCAATCCTGCCCACCACACCCTACATCCATGTATTCTTGAGAGCACAGATGTACAGCATTAACGACCTGGGAGTCAGTAAATCTCTTGGGTGGGGGCAGAAACTGAAATTTCTGGGACAAAATTACATCGAAAACTAATTTTCTTGCAGAAGTAGTTTTAAACCACATTGATACACACACACACACACACACACACACACACACACACACACACACACACACACACACACACACACACACACACACACACACACACACACACACACACACACACACACACACACACACACACACACACACACACACACACACACACAACACTCTCATTTTTGACCTCCATTTTGCCATTTTTCCAGAGAATATTTCGCATTGTTCCATTCAGGGGATAGGAGTCTGGCTGGACCATAGGTGCACAGCGTGGACGATCTAGGGACGAGGGCAAGAGTTGAGCTGTTTTTGGGCCAGAATGAGCTCTAAAACTGGTATAAGCGCTAAAACAGTCTTAGAATTACGTTATTACAAAGTCTCTGGTCAATTTAAGGCGAAGAAAATTTTCATTTTTCATCCATTTTTGGCCTTCATTAAGCCTCATTTCCCCGAGAAATTTCCAATTTTCCATTCTCTGAGGAGGGCCAGAACCACCAACCAGCCCTACCCTGACGTGCATCTCCGGTCTCCCCCAACTTGTTTGGCTGCTTGAGACTAGCAGCCGTCACCTTGAAATAACTAGCCGATGGGCTCTTTAAATACATGTGCAAAACACACATATGCGGACGGGAGGCACGATCTTCAAACATTTCCTGTTAAGTAGGTTGGTAAATTATTGTAAAATAAACCACTTAAATGATATTCTATCGTAAGACAAATATAATTTTATGACGTGCGATTTTTCGAGTAAGCTGATAAGTGTTTAAATTTTGATCTGTTATCACAAGCTAGTCTGCTACGAATGAATTTTATATGTAGGTATTAGCGATGGCATACAATTTCCGTTGGACATAGTTATTGAATTAGTAACATTTTTTGTTCACTGTATTTTATACAAATATTAAAATAAATATTTAACAATTTTACTACGTTATTTTTAATTTGGTTATTTATATATTTGACGGTTTTTCCATATTCCGTCATTGCTGAAAATCATATTTTTCCCTGCGAAATCGCAAACTTATGGAAACAGTAACTTTTTATTCCGGGAGATACATCACTAATGAAAAAAGTACTACATCAAATCATTATTAAGGTAAAAACAAGTTCCTTTAACATTTCTTGTCAAATAAGGAATTCTGCTTAATATTCATCTTAAGTGATACATACCATAGCTGCTAAAATAACGCTAAATAAATAAAAGAAGTCTTATCTTAAAGAATGTGTGTATGAAACATGCACTTACCTGATGCAGGAGCTATAAATATGCGAATGTAACACCCACAAAATTTAAGAAAAAAGTAGACAAATTGGTATTTTTAGCTAATTGTATAAATAATCTAAAAAGTGACGACAATGCTGGTGAGACCTACGCGTGTTTATTCTTTTATTTTTCGAAGTAGCGAACGTGACTCAGAGCAATTTTATACTCGTTATTCAAGGTTTTTCCTACATCAACCTACGGGAAAACATTTCTTGAAGAACAAACGATAAAACTTTTTGGCCAAACGGGCAATAAAATTTTATTCATCATCTCATCGTGTACATATGCGTTGGAAGATGCTTATTAAACAAAAACTAGACAAAAAATGAAATGATGATTCCCTCCGGCTCGGTGATGTCGAAAATGTTTAAAATCTGATTTAAAGAAATACAGAAAGAAAGAAAGAATTAAAAGGGATTGAGGGTGGGACGAGCAGCTACCCTTCCCAATAAACCGGTCCAATTGGATATGTAGGTGTATTTAAGAACAAATAGTACATATTTTTATAATGATCTTTGGCTATCGTTTACAGATTGTCTTGACAAACAAAGTATTTATTGCTATGTCCTAAAACAACTGGTAGCAGTGAAAATATAACCCACCATGAAAAACGACAATGAGTTACAAACTACTCATGTGACTACAACGTCAGCAAAATGGGGAGATTGATTAGCAAAGGGCAGACGTGAAAGGGTTTGGCGAGTGTTCACTGTCGAGCAACATCATGCATGGAGCAGCTAAATTCTGAGGGTCTGATGGGGCAAAATTTGCAAAATATGGCATTCAAAATTAAATTCTATTATCAATCAATTTTTTACAATTAGCGATCCTTCAGGTTTGTAGAAAGTCCAGATCATAGATGCATTACATAACGGGTCTGAGGTTTAGATATTGAGCCTTTTTAAGCTAAACGCCAAAAACTGGTATAAATGCTAATATAGCATCATGAAGATGTTCATCTAATCGTTTACTGAAGAAAAATTTTGAATTCCAGCGGTTTCGGCCTATCGTATGCCTCATTTTTCAGAAAATTCCCGATTTTTTTACTCCGGGGTCCAAACCATAGGTGCACAGCATGGCCGGTCTGTGGGAGAGGGTCTGCCGTCTTAAGAGATCTCCAGGTCAATCTGAAGCATTTTTGAAGAAAATTTTAAATTTTCTTCTTGGGCTACAAAATTTCCAATTTTTTCATTCTGAAAGAAGGGGTTGCAGAACCCCTAAACCTCTCCTACATGCATGTCTGGTCCAGATTCCCAAAACTCCTACGAGTTTGTCAAGTCCAGAACCCATCAACCAGTGCCCATACGTCTTGTCATCGTGGTTGGTGAGATAAGTCTTAGCAATCAGTAATGCAGTCTTAAGTTTATGTTAAGATATTTAACATTTGATATGTTGCGCATTAGCACAGCATTTTCTATTGTTTTTTTTTAAAACCACTATAATTTTTTAGGATTTTCCGGAAAAGCG
Organism: Mermis nigrescens; assembly: GCA_036768485.1. Lineage (NCBI taxonomy): Eukaryota > Metazoa > Nematoda > Enoplea > Mermithida > Mermithidae > Mermis > Mermis nigrescens. Next base: position 169,888 of record JAVLUZ010000604.1, on the reverse strand, counting down.
ACACATATAAGTTATTAATGATGTAAACTGCTGTTTCTTAATTGTCTAACAGCCTTAATCTTAGTCCAGAAATGTACTTTGTGCCCGCCAGCAAGGATTCTGTGATTTAAAAGGTTTTTCTGACATAAAAAGATTACTTTACATGATTTCCTTATATTTTTTGAAATTTCGAACATTCCATACGTGCATATACGGAAGATGAACCGTGATAACATCAGTCGACTTTGGCCATCTTTGATCCCAAATTTTCAATATTTCACGGCGCTTTGTATTGGATCTTCACATGTGCTAGCAGGAATTGTTTTTGTTTTTTTATGCCACTTTGCCTGTTTTCTTCGACATTAATATTTCACCTGGGAGTCTAAAGAGATACCAATCTCATTACGCTGGAAAAATTTAACGATTAAGAAATGTTGATCAGCTGCAATCTTTCTATCTCGAATATTGATTGTAGCAATTTCCAAAACTGACTCAGCAAGCCTACGCGAGCACCTGACTTTTACTTTTTTAGGACATTTGGAGATTTGCGTGGGTTCTATTTACATTTTTATCATTCAATTTTTAGGATTATTCCGCGTTTACATACATCATGTGAGCAAACGACCACATCTTAAATTAGAAAAAACAAATTTTCGAGCTTCTTATAGCGCTTGTATATAATTGATACGCCAGATCGCCTTTGGAATGTTATTACGATTATTACTTCCTCCTTTGGAAAAAAGTTACAGTGTAGTGTTTCCGTTGTTCGTAAAACTTCAGACTAGCTATTGGTAACTATGGTACGTGCATATAATTAAGCTACTTTAAATGTCTTATTCGACCTCAAACAGATGCGAACATGTTATGAGTTCCTTCCAAAATTTAAGGAAGAATAACAAAAAGTCATTCGAGTGGTTTTTCGAATAATGAAACGATTTTGCCTTCTTTTAATTTCTCAATTGGTAGTCATATTTTTCGTAAAGCTCAGGAACTATAGATTATGATACAAAATGATGAAAATTTTAAAAATTACGTGAAATTGAGAAAAGTCAAGATTTCCAGGCAAAAAGGGTAAATTCAAGTCTAGAAACTAGAACGGAAATGGTGTTGAGAATAGCGCTCGACAAAATATATATGCTGTAATCATTTTCAGACTTGAAAAAATAGCCGAAAATTTAAAAAGTGTTGAAAAAGTACAAAAATGAAATATCGCTTAATACGACAGAGCATTTTTAAAATTTAATTCGGGGATCTCTGCATACATTGCTGTCAGCCATATTTTTGGGGGCCTAGGTGGTGTAAAAATGGCAAAAGTTCCAAGAATATGCCAAGCAATTAATTCGTTCGGTCTCTTAGTTTCGGGATGAGGGTCTACCGGATTTTGCGAGGTCTAAACCGCACCCCAAAACTTCACGTCCATTGTAGTTCTAGGCGTCATTTGAATTCTGAAAATCTAGACCCTATCGTACCCATCCCTTGCTCGTAATGTGTATTGAATTTATTAATTGAATTATATATTTATAAAAATCTATATATTTATTAAATCTTGGAGAGCTGGATTTTACGCATGTTATTGCGTCTTAAGGTGTTTAGTCTTTTGATTTTTCTAATACTAAAATTTTAACGAAAATTTTTTGAATCAAATTCTTTCCAGTGCTTGTTTTCGCCTGAATTTTCGTTTTATAGAACAAGAAGAACCAATTTCCTCGTATCCTGCTGTTTGCTCTATTAGCAAGCAGCACTTTTGTATGGCACACCGTGAATGGAGGCATGATTGACTGGGGCTGTACCCGAAAATGTTCGACTTACAACTATTGTCGAGTTCGGACCCTAACGTTCGGTAAATGCCCCTATCCAGGTGGCTGTGTGTGCGGCTGCTTTGCGTGGGAAAGATGTTGATTGCTTATTTGAATCACATCGCGAAAATTTTCGATTACTTAATGACCAACTTGATCGACAGATCATGCGAACTCCGTGTGATCTTGATCTTTGATTTGAATTCTAATTTGAATTTAAAATTGAATCTTTATTTTAATTAATTAATCGATTCTTTGAATTTAATTTTAATTTTCGTTTAGCGGATTGTACTATTTTATTCAATTTAAATTAAAATAAATAATTTTTATTTTAATCGCTTTTATTTTAAATTAATTTTCATTTTAAATTTAATTTTCAATCAATTGAAGATTGATCGCTCTTTGATTTTAGCGTTACTTTGTTTTACGTTTCGCTATTGATCGCGCGATTGTATTCTGAAATATTAAAATGCTTTTGACGTCTATTTTGACGTAGAACTTTTTCGACGTTGGAATTTTCAAACCCAAGAAATCAATGTAGAAGGCTGACATTGATGATTAAAATATTATGTTTGCAAGTACATTCTTTACATGCGCATATTATAAAAGGGTTTTCAGGTTACACTTCTGAAGTGAAACAACAAAGTGCGTTTCATCATAGGTAGCGCGATAGCACTAATTATAATATACATGGCCACCTTTTTTCTTATATGTTCATCACAGCGAGTGTGAATTTTGTGTCCAGCCTCACAGCAACAACGGCACACACCTGGGAGGTGCGGTTTCGTTTAAACGATAGATAATTAAGAGACTCGATGTTGATTTTTTTTATCTACACTCAATGCAGAGTTGGCAATGAGTGTGTAAAGTGTAAACCGAAAAATAAAATGATTTGCGGAGGGCTAAGTTTTTTTTAAATGTTGTCTCCGACCTGTAGATTACGAATCTGACCTTGAAATTTCTTTACACTCAATAGTTGTTGCAAAAAATGTAAAGTATGCGGGTTTTATACTCTTTGTTTGTCCTTCAGTTTATCTAACTCAATTTTATTTTCTGTGCAGTCCAATTGGTTTTAAAATGTAGAGAGTTACAATATCTGCAGACCAAATGTTTTTTCTCTTTTAACGCAATAATTCTTGATCTGTGATTGTTTTAGTGTAAAGGGTTCAAGACGAAAAAGAAATTTCTTCAATTACTCCGCTGAGTAGGCGGAACATGCTTGATTATGCTTACAATGTGCCCTGACCTGAGCTTTACACATCCTAGTTTACTTTGTTTCTATACATCCAATATTGCGTTATTAGCGTAAGTGTAAAGTTTACACTGAGAAGCACTTCTCCGCCCAGAGCATTGGGTATGGTCATTCTCTTTTTAAAAACGATCTCTGTAACGTCAGCATAACGAATCTGACCTTTAAACTCTTCTAAAGCCGGAGGTTGTTGAGCTGTGAAGAGGTGAAGTTTGAATTACGCACATGTTTGCTAATGTATTTGACTCCGTATTGCATATTTTTGATCGGTTTTTTATTTCAAAGATTTTTGACTCATCTTTAATCGTTTTTATTCACAAACGTGCACTGTTTTAAAGGTTAACTGAAATGAGAATAATTTTTCAAAATACTACCTGCAAATCATTTCAGAATAACAATAATTCTTATGCGCTGTCTTTATCAAAAAAATTCCCGTATTTTTTCTTGCTAAAATCCATGAAAATTTATGTGTGTCCATTTTTGGAATGTATGCCGCTCATAAATTTTCTTAAACTGTTTGCATTTACTGACGCGTCATACCGGGTTGTTGATTTGTGGCCCGAATCGTTCATGTTGTCTTGCTCGACTACTAATTTTTGTTGCTTTCTCGTGCATTATTCATTTGCATGCAATTTTTGCGGCCGACACAGCAATGCGTTGGTTTACACACTAATGTGTTTGTTGCCCCATACCTGGCTTTCGCTTGCTGTTTCTATCGATGCAGGATTTTACTTTAATTAAGTTAATAACTTCATTGGCGTAAATTATAATTCAATAAATTTCCTGACCACCGTTGTTATCTTTTTTTGAATGTCAAGATTTGATATTGAAGGTATAAGCTCTTGAAGAAAAGCAAAAACTGTTGCTATTAATCTTTGCTTATGCAAGTTCTGATATCAAGTATCCTCGATTATTATCTGGTTTAAAATACATTGAAAAAATATTAACGCTAATTTTTAAATCGAATATAACGGTGACTTTTACCTAGGTTTTATCCTCCGATTAAGCTTAACTAGACTGCCTTTTTTGTAATGAGAATGCAGTGTTCAAGGACAAAATCATGCTAAGAAATAGTAGATGACTAGCAATGAAAAATGCTATGATGGAGCAAAAAAGATGAATATACTTGGATTTCTTTATTCGCAAAAATCGAAGTATATTCTGCAGCCTGAAGGGTGTTAGTTACAAAATGTGTTTAAGTGTTTTGCAAAAGTGCATTGAAGACATTCTCATGACTTTTAATTAATCAATGTATTATTTATTACATGAAATCCTGACCTTCCGCAATGCTCTAGCGTAAAAGATAATAGTGTTAACTTTACACCTGTATGTCCAACTCAATAGTTAGCATGAAAAACCACAAAAAAATTTCTCTTAATTTTCCAGAATTAAGTAATCAAAATACGCGCCATCGTAATCGAAATTACTACGGAAAATCTGCATAAACGCACATAGGCCGCAGAATATACTTCGATTTTTGCGTTAATTGGGAGTCTAACTGTTTAGCACATTCCTGTGGCTTCTACGCATATAGTGAAATTTTCCCCAGTCCCCTCCTTCTACATCCTTAAGAATAAAGAAATCCAAGTATATTCATCTTTTTTGCTCCATCGGAGCATTTTTACTTGCTAGTAATTAATTGAACGGCTGAAAAGGGAATCCGCAGCATGAAATAATAGTAGTGCTTATGTTTTTTTCCAGCGAAAATAAGCACAAGCGGTCAAAAATTATTAAACCAGGTCAAGCGAGAGAAACGACTAGATTTGTTTAGCGTTCTGAACGAAGTGAGGTAAAGTTTATAAATTAGTGTTTGAAAGGTCCTTAGCTGAGAATATTTTATTCAATTAATCATTAATTAGAATAGCATTCTAAAATTCGAAGTATGATGGCGAATCCAGAATGAAAATCGGTCGAAAAAGAATGAAAGAAGGTCTCAAGTCCATGTTAATTACACAAGTTACAGTAATTACTAAATTTCTATGAAACAATTTGTATTCAGAGGAAAAAATTCTCTACTGAATAGGAGTCAAATATACATAGGTATATTGCACAGATGTACAAGCACGTACCTACGTTTTATGACCAATCTAAAATGCGTAATAACTTACCGAATACTGGTCTGTATTTATCTCACAAAACTAACAAATTAAAACAATGTAATTACCTACATGAAAAACCTACAAACGTATTAAAAATTGGATAAGAACTTGAAAAATTGATCTTTTTGCTATTTTTCTTTTGACAAATAATTGAAAAAGGGACTTTCACTAAAATGTTTCTTATAAAACGCAGGCTACACTGAACCTATACATTGCACATTTTGTCGTATCATCTACTTAGATTTGAACCAGCAAAGAAAAATGCTAGGATGCAACAAAAAGGACGAATGTACTTGGAATTGCGGACTATTAAAGATATAAAAGAAGGGTCTAGGGCAAATCACCTATGCATGCAGAAATCACGATAGTCTGCTGAAACATTACGATTTCCTCTAAGCAATGCAAAAATCGAAGTATATTTTGCGGCTTGCAAGTGAAAAACATGAACTAAAGAAATTGCCGTTTTATAGAAGTGATTATTTCAAATTAAGAAAAAGACCTAGGCTTTCCTTTACTAAGCTCAAATGCAACGAAATTCGAATAAACGCTCTGCGTGAACAATATAGCGCTAAAACATATAGCACAGGCAAGAATAATGAGCGAGACATTATGAATTACGCGCAAAGCAAAGCAACAATGCAAAATGATAGAATGAAAATCTGCATAGAATACGTCACACTAAAATAGAAGAAAACGTACGATGCAAAGCCAACATGGCATGCGTAACTGTACGCGGGACCATATCAAAGAACATTAGTATCGGTTCCACCTTTGGTGGGGTAGAAATGCTCTCAGCAGACATTTCTGCCATTAATCGAAGCCTGAAAAGTCTGTAACCCCTTCTTTGATAATCAAAGCCTGAAAAGAATGATACCTCCTAAAACGACTTGACGGATCAACGTTGCCACCCTCCTGAGCGACAAAAGTCTTGTAAGAGACGCCGCATACTTTGATTTACTTGTGATCACTTGAAAAGAAACATTTATTTATACCTGCAAATTGTCGTTTACATTAAATACCATGCAGCACTTGAAGCAGCTTTTTCTATACCAAGAATTAATTTTGTAATTGGCTTTTGAGACATTAATTCAAAAGGAGCATTTTTCAGAATTTCTATTTATACCTGCAAAACGGCTGCGAGAGTATTTATATTAAACTATTTACACTACACATGATAGAGCAACAATTTTTGTGATTGACTTTTATGTTATCAGTTCAAATGGCAAAAACAGTAGGTAATCTACATAAATAACTCCAGAATTGCAGAGATACTTACTTACTTTTAATTCAAATATATAGGTACCTAATCTATGTAGCAGCTAGAGCGCATATGGTTTACGCAAAAAAACGAAAATTCACAAGTGATTTTACTTATTATTTAAGCATAAATTGCATCTCACTTTCACTCTGTATCGCAGAACTTCGCGAAAATTTTTTTTTTATCTCTGTCGATTTCATCTTCAAGATTAATTCGGCCGCTATCCTGATCACCGCGTAAAGGAGAACGATATCAACAATAGAACGTAAGTGACGACGATTTTCTTCAATTTTCGATTTTTTAGCCTGATCTAATTTACAGTTTTTTAATTTGGGTATCTACCAATTAACGCAAACTTTTCTTTTTCCGCGCAGTCTGTTCTTCCGGAAAATACCCCAAAAATTTTCCGCAGCACTAACATAAACAATTTCTGAAAGTTAAATTCAGACCGATCAAAAAGTCATGAGTTTTAGTTTTGCTGATTTTCCTATTGAAAATAAAATACGCGAAACATTAGTGCAAAACGCCTTTAATCTTACACACTTGCTTAAAATGTATATAAAAACCCATAAAATTGTGATAATTTTGATATATCCATATTACACATAAGCGAATTACAGAAGAGCTCCTTGCTGTAAAATTTTATGTTTTTGCAAAAGAATCAACGAACCATTTATAATGTGTACAATTTACCCAAAAACATGTCCTGAATTTGCCGTTCTATGTGGAAAAATCGAAAAAGTTTCACCGCAACAACCCCAAAAAAATCAGCGTAGTGCGCATAAAATAGAGCCTAACCTAACCCAAACGGTTTTAGAGGAATTTGATGATTTCAACCGAAATTTTAGTGATATACCTCTATGATTTCATACTTTTCATATATAGCACAGATAGTCAAAAATCGTCATTTCTCAGTCTTCCAAGTCCTTACCGTCTTCAATGCTTTTTGAGAATCCGTCCGCTTTGATAAAATGTTCTCGATGTTAATCTGTTGACTGGTGATAAATTAAATCCGTGCGGCCATCCTTGAACTTCTGCATCGGTTTTGAGACCAAAATACCCAGCTTTTGGTGGCTTCCTTTTCCCTTTTCTGCATCATGCGAAGAAAAAATAAAACAAGGAACGCAAAAAGCACCAGTTTGGTAATGACTATACGCCAGCCAAGAAAATTCGTTCAGCCAATTGCGCACAAAACGTCTGTTTCCCTAATTTGTGACCTTCTTTTAGCAAGGAAATTCGTAAGAATTAGGCGGAATCCACTGACTTTTTAACAGTCGTTTCTTTGTTTCGTAGTCCAATTTTTTCAGAGAGAAAATCCAACGTCAGAATTTGGTTCGCGCTGATCATTTTCAGTATCGCTACTTCTGCTGTGCTCAGCATCTACAGATTCGAAGTCCTAGGAGGAGATCTATCCCGTTTGAAAAATCCCAACAGATATGATTGATTAGAAGATCTTTTCATTATAATAAGGAAAGTAAAATAGCATATAATTCAATAAAAAATGCGCAACCACCAGAACAAGAATATCAGTTCAGTGCGCAATTTTACCAATCGTCTCAATCGGTACATGTCCGACTTAAGCCGACTTGTACCTAACATTATGCTTATCAGTTTGCGTCTATTTTTATATTTTGTCCTCGGCCATTTTTTTAATTTTCGAAGTACCTATACATACATTGCACATTTTAGAAGCGGTTATGGATATGAATGGAATGTCAATTAAGTCTTTTCTGTAAATGTAATTACCTCAATCGATTATTACGAAAAATAAAAATTCATAACGTGGGAAAAAATTGAAAGCAGACAATCGTATGTTTTTGTTTGTGTATGTTATGTGCACTTACTGCTATAAAGATTTTTACACTTCGAGTTTTTTTCCGTAGCAAAATTACACCATAAAATCGAAAAAAATTTCTGGAAAAATTTCGGGGTGGGGGATATGCCCCTGGCCCCCTCCTTGCTACGCCCTTGAAATATACTTATTTCTTATTTCACGTTGGGCCAAAATTCAAATTTTCGCTAAGAAACTTTCTCCTTAGTTATGATCACGCCTCCATGTATGGTTACCATGCAAAAGTCCTATGACTAAGCAAGGTTAACAAAGTAATTAACTACTTGTTAACTCACTGGATAAATAACAATACAGTAAACTACTGTATCTTTTGGACGTGTATTTGTTGACTGTAACTTTATTTTATCTAATAACTACGGTTGACAAATGACTTCAACTTTATTTATTTACGAACTATGCCACCGCTAGCTCGATGAGGAGCATGGCCACTCTGGGGTTAACCGCTCTAGGAGCTCTAATTAATGAGCTATTCTTTGGAGAAAATAATCTGAACGCTTGCTTAAATGCTTAAAAAGCCTTAAAACACTCTTTGTAAATTGCAAGCATTTCTTCAGAAACTTTTCTTTTATTTGGACAATTTTGGCCTTCATTTAGCCTCATTTTCCTCAGAAAGTTTCTATATCCTGGGGCTCTAAGCCCACCCCTCCCCACGTGCAGGTTTAATGGCAAGCAAGCTAAAGATTAAAGAGTGAGCTTCATTTGGGTAGACGGACTACTTATACCTTTGAGAATTTAGAGAGAGTAGAACGACAACTGGTAGGATGACAATTTGTAGGATAGAACAATTGGTCGGAGGACAATTCGTAGGATGCAGTACTACTGTATAAATGAAATCAAATTATATGCAGCTTAATCATACACGACGAACAGCACAAAAATCATGCTCAGATGATGGAGAGGGTTAATGCGACCCGTTTACTTTAAATGCGTTTGTTTTCAGAGCAAGTTACGTTGTGAGATATGTTTTAAAGAACTGATTTTTGTCAGGCATATCCGTCAAAGGCTCAATTGCTACCTCCGATTATGTACATACGATACCTACTAGTATCGTACCTGTATAACAAATTGTCTTCCTACGAATTGTCATCCTACCAGTTGTCCTCCTACGAATTGTTTTCCTACCAATTGTTCGGATTCCCATATTTGAACATGACTTTTTCAAAGGTTGGAAAAACAGAAATAAAAAAGAGGTGTGCATATTTCATGCATGCGCCGGGTGCCCATTAACCTTTTGCACCACCATGATGACTGTTAGGTACATTATTGCGCTCACTTATAGCCATTATCACGAATATGAAACGAACTCATGCGAAAAAAACTAATGGTTTGTACTTAGATATTATTTACGACTTCTAAGACGTTAATCGAAAAGGTTTGATCCATAAGACCATTTTATTAGCAAACGTAAGATTGCTGAAAAAATTGGAGGAGGCATTATATGCTGGGCTGACTATACAGGGGCACCAAAATTCTGGGGCGTCTGGGTAGTATAGAACTGGCAAAAATCCCAATAAAATATGTCAAAAATTAGATTCTGCGGGATACATGGATTTTGGGGGTCTGACAGGTTTTCAAGCAAGCTGAGATTAGTAGCTGAGCTTCATTTGGATAGTGAATTGTTTCTAAGCTATAAATTCAATTTTTTTGCACAGGCGTACTGCATTGGGCATGATTTTTTTAAATATGTATTTGGAAAAAGAAGGCAATTAAAAAGTAGTTCGCTTATTTAATGAAACTCAAAAGCGTTGATTG